>VNJR01003504.1:0-327022 GCA_008042585.1 Drosophila punjabiensis | reverse complement strand
TGCGGACGCCACCTATGTGGAGCCCATTACGCCGGACTGCGTTGAACGCATTATCCTGAAGGAAAAGCCCGACGCCATTCTGCCCACCATGGGCGGCCAGACGGCGCTGAACACCGCCATGGCGCTGGATGCCTCCGGCTTCCTGCAAAAGCATGGTGTGGAACTGATTGGTGCCAAGGCCGACGTGATCGACCGTGCGGAGGACCGTCAGAAGTTCCGTGAAGCCATGGATGCCATCGGCATTGAAAGCCCCCGCAGCTTCATTGCGCACAGCATGGAAGAAGCGCGGGAAGCCTTCAAGAAAATCGGCTTCCCCACCATCATCCGCCCGTCCTTCACCATGGGCGGGTCCGGCGGCGGCATTGCGTATAACCGGGAAGAGTTTGAGCAGATTGTCACGTCCGGTCTGGACGCCTCCCCCACCACGGAAGTGCTGATTGAAGAATCTCTGCTGGGGTGGAAAGAGTATGAAATGGAAGTTGTGCGCGACAAAGCGGACAACTGCATCATCGTCTGCTCCATTGAAAACATCGACCCGATGGGCGTGCATACCGGGGATTCCATCACGGTAGCACCCTCCCTGACGCTGACGGACAAAGAATTCCAGCGGATGCGGGACGCCTCCATTGCCTGCCTGCGCGCCATTGGCGTGGAAACGGGCGGCTCGAACGTGCAGTTCGGCGTGAACCCGGCTGACGGGCGCATGGTGGTGATTGAAATGAACCCCCGTGTCTCCCGCTCCTCAGCGCTGGCCTCCAAGGCAACCGGCTTCCCGATTGCCAAGATCGCCGCCAAGCTGGCTGTAGGCTACACGCTGGATGAGCTGAAGAACGACATTACCGGCTCAACCCCTGCGTCCTTCGAACCGACTATCGACTATGTCGTCGTCAAGATCCCGCGCTTTACGTTTGAAAAATTCCCCGGCGCGCCTGCCCTGCTCTCCACCTCCATGAAGTCCGTTGGCGAGGCGATGGCCATTGGCCGCTCCTTTACGGAAGCCCTGCAAAAGGGGCTGCGCTCCATGGAAACCGGCCTGCACGGGCTGGACCCGGTGGAAGTGCCCGGAGATGGCGGGGAAGATGCGTTCCGCGCAGCCCTCTCCCAGCCGCGCCCGGAACGGATCCTGATGGCCGCACAGGCGCTCCGCGCTGGCCTGTCCGTGGAAGATGTGAACGAAGCCTGCCGGTTTGAGCCGTGGTTCCTGCGGGAGCTGGAAAAAATCGTTCACGCAGAACGCGCCATCCAGAACCACGGCCTGCCGCGTGATGCGCAGGGCCTGCGCCGCCTGAAAGCCATGGGCTTTTCCGATATCCAGCTTGCCCGCCTGTCCGGCCTGCAGGAAGAGGAAGTGTCTGCCCTGCGCAACGAGGCTGGCGTTAATGCGGTTTATAAGCGCATTGACACCTGCGCGGGTGAGTTCGCGTCCAGCACCCCCTATATGTATTCCACGTATGAAGGGGTGTTCGCCCCTCCGGCCTGTGAATCCGACCCGACGGACCGTGAGAAGATCATCATTCTCGGTGGTGGCCCGAACCGGATTGGTCAGGGCATTGAGTTCGATTACTGCTGTGTCCATGCCGCCTACGCGCTGCGGGAGGCCGGGTTTGAGACCATTATGGTCAACTGCAACCCGGAGACGGTCTCTACCGACTATGACACCTCGGACCGTCTGTATTTTGAACCGCTGACGGCTGAAGATGTTGTCGCGCTGATCCGCAAGGAACAGCAGAACGGCACCGTCAAAGGCTGCATTGTGCAGTATGGCGGCCAGACGCCGCTCAAACTGTCTCATGCTCTGGAAAAAGCAGGCATCCCGCTGCTGGGCACCCCGGCGGACGCCATTGACTGCGCGGAAGACCGGGAACGCTTTCAGGCGCTGCTGCACAAGCTTGGCCTGCGTCAGCCTGCCAACGGCATTGCCCGCTCCCCGGCGGAAGCTGAGGATATTGCAGAACGCATTGGCTACCCGGTTGTGGTGCGTCCGTCCTACGTTCTGGGCGGCCGGGCGATGGAAATCGTGTATGACCGCGCGGGCCTCCAGCGCTATATGCGCGGGGCGCTTCAGCTTGCCGGGCATGACATTGCCTCCGGCCCGGTGCTGATTGACCATTACCTGAACGAAGCCATTGAAGCCGACGTGGACTGCATTGCAGACGGCACGGACGTCTATGTGGCCGGTGTGATGGAACATATTGAGGAAGCAGGCATCCATTCGGGTGACAGCGCCTGCGCCCTGCCGCCCTACACCCTCTCCCCCGCCATTGTGACGGAGCTGAAAGCCCAGACCGAAGCCATGGCGCGTGAGTTGGGCATTGTGGGGCTGATGAACGTGCAGTACGCCATCAAGGATCAGGAAATCTTTGTCCTTGAGGTCAACCCGCGTGCCTCCCGCACTGTGCCGTTCGTGGCGAAGGCCACAGGTGTTCCGGTCGCCAAGATCGGCGCGCGTGTTATGGCCGGGGCCAAGCTCTCCAGCTTCAATCTGGATGACAGCGCCGTTGTGCCGCATGTTGCGGTGAAGGAAGCCGTCTTCCCGTTCAACCGCTTTGCGGAAGTGGACATCATTCTGGGGCCGGAAATGCGCTCCACGGGTGAGGTCATGGGGCTGGATACGTCCTTTGAACGCGCATTTGCCAAATCCCAGCTCGGGGCCGGTGTGCGCCTGCCCACCTCCGGTACGGTCTTTCTGTCCGTGCGGGAGAGTGACAAGGCGCATCTCCCCGCCCTTGGCCGTCAGCTTGCCAGCATGGGTCTGAAAATTCTGGCCACACGCGGCACAGCCAAAAAGCTGCGCGATGCCGGGATTGAGGTGGATGTGGTGAACAAGGTGCTGGAAGGCCGCCCGCATTGCGTGGACGCCATCCGCTCGGGTGAGGTGCAGATGGTTATCAA
The DNA here is from genome assembly GCA_008042585.1 of Drosophila punjabiensis. Lineage (NCBI taxonomy): Eukaryota > Metazoa > Arthropoda > Insecta > Diptera > Drosophilidae > Drosophila > Drosophila punjabiensis. The sequence continues at coordinate 324,130 of VNJR01003504.1, read as the reverse complement.
CACCGCCCGTGGCCCGCAGTCTGTAGCGGACAGCTTTGATATCCGCCGCTCTGCCCTTGTTCTGGGCATTCCGCACTACACCACCATGGCGGGCGCACGCGCTGCAACCTATGCAATTGCGGCAATGCGTGAAGGACCGCTTGAAGTTGCGCCACTTCAGTCATACTTTAGTGGATCGTTCTGAACAGAGCGGGCGGGCCTTACGGCCTGCCTGCTGCGTTCCGCGGGGCAAGCGGCGTGCCAGAGGCATAGCCGCCTGTACCCGTGTTTTTTTGTAACTTCCATGCCGGTCTGATCGTCCGGCAGTTTTATTCTGGGGACATGTCTTGCAGAAAACTCCGATGACGGAAAAAGGTTTACGGCGGCTCGAAGACGAACTGCGTAATCTGAAATCTGTAGAACGTCCGGCCATCATCCGCGCCATTGCGGAAGCCCGCAGCCACGGCGATCTTTCCGAAAACGCGGAATACCACGCAGCGCGTGAGCGGCAGTCCTTTACCGAAGGCCGCGTTCTTGAACTGGAAAGCATCATCTCCACCGCTGAGGTGATCGACCCCACCACCCTGTCCGGGGATCAGGTCAAGTTCGGTGCCACCGTCACCGTTGTCGATGAAGATACCGACAAGGAAGCGACGTACCAGATTGTTGGCATGCATGAAGCCGACATCAAGCAGAACCTGCTGTCCATCTCTTCCCCGCTCGCCAAATCCCTGATTGGCAAGCATGAAGGGGACACCGTTTCCGTTCCCGCCCCCGGCGGTGACCGGACCTATGAGATCCTGTCTGTGAAATTTATCTGAGATGCTGAAGTTTGAGGATATCACCGCCGCAGCCGCGCGGATCAGCGGGAGTGTCCTCCGCACCCCCACGATTTCCTCTCACTCACTGTCCAGGGCGACCGGCGCAGACATTACCCTGAAGCTGGAAAATCTTCAGGCGGTTGGCTCCTTCAAGGAACGCGGAGCAGCCAACAAGCTTGCCCTGCTCTCTGAGGATGAACGCAGGCGCGGTGTGATCGCGGTCTCGGCGGGCAACCATGCGCAGGGCGTGGCCCGCCATGCCAGCCTGCTGGGCATTGATGCCGTTATCGTCATGCCAAAATTCACCCCTGCGGCCAAAGTGGTCCGCACCCGCAACTGGGGGGCGCGCGTCATTCTGGAAGGCGAGAGCTTTGCGGAAGCGCTGCTGTTTGCGCATGATCTTCAGGCGCGGGAAGGCCGGACCTTTATCCATCCGTATGATGACCCTGCCGTTATGGCCGGTCAGGGCACCTGCGCGCTGGAACTGTTTACGGATGCCGGACCGCTGGACATACTGGTGGCCCCCATTGGTGGCGGCGGCCTGCTGGGCGGCTGCGCCGTGGCCGCCAAAGCCATGCGCCCGGAGGTCGAGCTAATTGGCGTGCAGGTGCAGAATTATAACTCGCTCTCCGCCTTCCCCGGCGCGGCGACGCACCCCTCCGGTGGTTCCACCATTGCCGAAGGCATTGCCGTGATGCAGATCGGCCAGCGCCCGGATGAGGTTATCCGTAAGCTGGTCTCCCGCGTGCTGGTGGTGCCGGAATGTGCGGTGGAAACCGCCATTACCCTGCTGGCCGAAGGGGCAAAGCAGGTGACGGAAGGCGCAGGCGCGGTGGGGCTTGCCGCCGTCATGACCTACCCGGAACTGTTCCGGGATAAAAAGGTGGCGCTGCCCATTTCTGGCGGCAATATCGACAGCCGTATTCTGGCCAACACTCTGCTGCGCGCCATGCTGCGCGATGGCCGCATCCTGCGCCTGATTATGGAAATCCCCGACCGCCCCGGCGTGCTGGCTGATATTTCCAGAACAATCGGGGAAGCGGGCGGCAATATCATTGAAGTGTCCCATCAGCGCTTGTTTGCCGCACCCTCCGTACAGGCGGCGGAACTTGAAGTGATGATTGAAGCGCGTGACCCGGAACACGCGGCCCTGATTACCAAAGCCCTTGGCGAACACTACATCGTTCGTCGCGCCTGACGCATCAGAACCATGCCTGCCGGGCACTTGTGCCCTGCTGTTTTAGTGGCATAGTGACGCCTTAAAACAATAAGAAGGCATGGTTCTATGAGTGCAGCAGCACCCTCCCAGACAAAACGCCCCGTTATGCTGGTTATTCTTGATGGCTTCGGCTGGCGGGAAGACTCTTCAGATAACGCTGTCCAGCAGGCGCATACGCCGGTTTTTGATGCTCTGTGGAAAAATGGCCCGCGCAGTTTCCTGCGCACCTGTGGTGAGGATGTTGGCCTACCGGAAGGCCAGATGGGCAATTCTGAAGTCGGCCACCTGAATATCGGCGCAGGCCGCGTTGTGATGCAGGAGCTGCCGCGCATTACCACCGCCATCCGGGATGGCAGCGTTGCCCGCAGCACCGCCATGACCAGTTTTATCGCCACCCTGAAGAAAACCGGCGGCACCTGCCATCTGCTGGGCCTTGTCTCGCCCGGCGGCGTACACGCGCATCAGGACCACGCCGCCGCCCTCGCCCGGATGGTGGCAGAAGCCGGGGTTCCGGTAGCGTTCCATGTGTTTACAGACGGACGCGATACGCCGCCCCGCTCCGCACAGGGCTATCTGGACACGCTGCGCGCAGCCCTGCCGGAGAGTGTGAAAATTGCCACGGTCTCCGGCCGCTACTACGCCATGGACCGTGACAAACGCTGGGAGCGCGTGGAAAAAGCCTATGACGTGATGGTCAGTGCGGAAGGCCCGAAAGCACCCACCGCGCAGGATGTTGTGACGCAGGCCTATCAGGCCGATATTTCCGACGAATTTATCCAGCCCACCGTGCTGGACGGCTATACCGGCATGAAGGATGGAGACGGCCTGCTCTCCTTCAACTTCCGGGCTGACCGCATCCGCCAGCTTCTGGACGCCATGCTGGAACCGGCGTTTGACGGTTTTGCCCGCAAAAAAGTGGTCAAATTCTCCACCGTTCTGGGCATGACGCACTATAGCGACACACTGGCGGAACGTCTGACGGTGCTGTTTCCGCCGGACTCGCTGGAGAATATTCTGGGCGAAGTTGTGGCCCGTGCCGGGCGCACCCAGTTGCGTATGGCCGAGACGGAAAAATATCCGCACGTCACATACTTCCTGAATGGCGGGCGGGAAAAGCTGTTTGAGGGTGAAGACCGTATTCTGGTTCCCTCCCCCAAAGTCGCGACCTATGACCTCCAGCCAGAAATGTCCGCGCCGGAACTGACGGACAAAGCCGTCGCCGCGATTGAAAGCGGACAGTATGACCTGATTGTGCTGAACTTCGCCAACCCGGACATGGTCGGGCATACGGGCATCCTCAAAGCGGCCATCAAGGCGGTTGAAACCGTGGATGCGGGCACAGGCCGCATTATGGACGCCCTTAAAAAACAGAACGGTTCCCTGCTGGTTACGGCAGATCACGGCAACTGTGAGACCATGAAAGACCCGGAAACAGGCGTGCCGCATACCGCGCATACGCTGAATGTGGTGCCTCTGGTGGCTTTTGGGGTGGGCAGCAAAAAACTGAAAGACGGCCGACTGGCTGATCTGGCCCCCACCCTGCTGGATATGATGGGCCTGCCCAAACCTGATGACATGACAGGGACTTCCCTGCTAACGGACTGAATGCTTTTCGCCCAGCCTCCCGCCCCGGCTCCCCATCCCCTTCCTGCCCTTTGCAGGCAGGGAAAACCGGCCTGTGGGAGGCAGGTTTTCAGAACCCTGCCCATCGGGATTTTCGCCGCGCTCGCCTGCCTGCCGCAGGCCGAGGCCGGAACATCTAAGAAAACTCCTGCACACACGCACCACAGCACTGCAAAAAGCACGCTCCGCCGGTCAGCCGTGCAATCCGGGAGTGCCCCCCACACGTCCTCCGGGAAGCACGCCGCGGCGTCCCCTTCCTCCCATACCGCCATGACCCGTGCGGAGGCGGACGCTGAGCGCTCAGTCCGGCAGGCACAGGCCACACTGGCTGCCACACAGGCGGAACGGGCCGCCATGGATAAGCAGAAAGCCGCGCAGGCCGCTGCCGTCACCACATCCCGCGCGAAAAATGAAGCCGCTCAGGCCATTGCCGTGCAGAGTGCCGCCAAAGCCTCAGCCCTCTCTGCCGCGACTGTTTCCGCCACGGCCCAGCTCCAGACAACAGAGCAGCAGGTTGCGGACCTCGATTCCCGCATCGGGGATCTCCGCAAGGAACAGGCCAGTCTGAAAGACGCCCTGCGGGAAGACGCAAAAGCCCTTGCGCCGGTTCTGCCGCTGGCAGAACGCCTCTCCCTGTATCCGTCCGATACGCTGCTGGCCGCCCCGGTTCCGCAGGGCGAGGCTGTTACGGGGTTTCTGGTGCTGCGTGGCCTGTCCCGCGGGCTGGAGCGTCAGGCGGAAGACATGCGCGCCCGGCAGGAAAAACTGACGGCTCTGGATGCGGACCTGACCGCCAAACTGGCCAGACTGGGCCAGTTACAGGAAGCACAGAGCCACCAGCGGGATCAGGTGCGGCAGCAGGCCTTAAAAGCCCGCGTCGCCCAGCAGCAGGCCAACGCGGCCGCCCGTGCCGCGGCCGCGCAGTTGCAGAATGCCACGCAACGCGCCTCCAGCCTTCAGGATGCTGTCTCCCGGCTGGAAGCCTTGCAGTCCGGGGCCGAGGCTGCCCTGCAAAAAGAAATTGCCTCGGCTGAAAAAGCGCATCAGGCCGCGCGGGATGAAGCCGCCCGCCGCCGCGCGCAGGAACGGGCTGACGCCGCCCGGAGAAAAATGGCGGCCATGGCAACCGCCGCTGGCCCCGGCCTGTCAGACCACCCGCCCGCAGGCGGCGGCACACGTCCGGTGGTCGGCAGCCTGATCAGCACCTGGGGGTCAGCCACCGAATCTGGACCCGCCACGGGCATGACCTACCGGACAGCCCCCGGTGCCTCCGTCCGCACGCCCTGTTCCGGCCGCGTTGATTTTGCAGGGCCGTTCCGCACCTACGGGCAGATGGTGATTCTCAACTGCGGGCAGCATTACCGCTTTGTTATGGCAGGATTTTCTGCGCTGGACGTCGCGACCGGGCAGGCCTTGTCCAAAGGCGCGCCTGTGGGGCATATGAGCAGCGCAGGCAGTTCCGGCACGCTGTTTATCCAGTTGCGGCACGGGCAGAAACCCGTCAATCCGGCGCCTTTCCTGTAAGGAAAAACCCAGAGACAGTTTGCCAGCTCGGCGGAAGCGGCTAATCTCGCCCAACTGCATGGCGGACACAGGCCGCGCTTTGCGCTACAACGCAAAACTGAGCCATACGCTGTAACATTCGACAGGACACGACCGCACGGGTGGTGCACCCGGCGACAGGAGACGAGATCGCATGAAGTTCCGCACAGGTCTGATGCTTGGCGCCACTTTTCTGGCAGGCCTTGCCGTGGCCTCCCACCCCGGAGCGCTGCCGGGCGCAGGCATGCTCGCCTCCCCCGCCATGGCGGAAAAGGCACCAGACGCCTCTCCCACCAGCAACCATGCCGAAACCTATCGCCTGCTCACCCTGTTCGGCACCGTGCTGGACCTTGTGCGCGCCGATTATGTCGAGCCGGTTTCTGATAAAGACCTGATCACCAATGCGCTGAACGGCATGCTGACCGGCCTTGACCCCCACAGCTCCTACATGACCGAAAAACAGTACGCGGACATGATGGTGCAGATGAAGGGCGAATTCGGCGGCCTTGGTCTGGAACTGCAACAGCAGGACGGGCACATCCGCGTTGTCTCCCCGGTTGATGGCACACCGGGCTTCCGCGCGGGGATCAAGCCGGGGGATTACATTATTGCCGTGGACGGCCACCCCGTGGACGGCACCCCGCTGGATGAAGCCGTGAAGAAGATGCGCGGCAAGCCAAACACCAAAATCACGCTCACGCTGGTGCGGGAGAAAACCCCCAAGCCGATTATCCTGACGCTGACGCGTGAGAACATCCATATCGAAGTCATTAAGTCCGCGCTGTATGACCGGATTGGCTACATCCGCATTGCGCAGTTTAATGAGGAAACGGAAAAAGGTCTGCTCAAGGCTTACAACCAGCTGAAACAGCAGGCCGGTGGCAAACTGGCCGGACTGGTGCTGGACCTGCGGAATGACCCCGGTGGCCTGCTGAATCAGGCCATTGATGTGTCCTCCAGCTTTATCCGCTCGGGCGAGATTGTTTCCACCCGCGCCCGCCACCCGAAAGACAGCCAGCGCTGGGATGCCCACGGCACAGACATTACCGATGGTCTGCCGATTGTTGTGCTGATCAACGGCGGCTCTGCTTCCGCGTCTGAAATTGTCTCCGGCGCGTTGCAGGACCACCATCGCGCCGTGCTGCTGGGCACGAAGTCTTTTGGGAAGGGCTCGGTGCAGTCCATCATGCCCATTCCGGGCAATGGCGCGATCCGGCTGACAACCGCACGGTATTACACCCCCTCCGGCCGCTCCATTCAGGGGCTGGGCATCACGCCCGATATCGCCGTGAAGGAAACGCGGGAAGATCCCGGCTTCAGCCTGCATGAAGCTGACCTTGAACATATCCTGAAAAATCAGGGCGGAAACCAGACCAAGGCTGTGCCACGCACGGACCTGCCCGCCATTGCAAAGGATATTGCGGGTGAACCACCGGCCAACTGGCCGGAATTTGACTACACAAAACCGGCAACCGACTTCCAGCTCCAGCAGGGTCTGCGGGTTGTCCGTTCCATGGCCGGGCTGCCTGCGCCGGACCCGTCAGCCTCTCTGCCCGCGGCCAAGCCCCCTGCCGGGAAAGACGCGGATAAAGAGAAAGCGGACAAAGACGCCAAAGCCCACCACTAACAGCAGCGCGAGGCCCGTCCGCCATGTCCAGCCCATCTTCTGGCACGCCTGAGGAGCCACGCAAGGCTTCTCTGTGGCAGCAGATGCCTGCGTCTGGACGGGCCTTCCTGTTTTTCTGGGGGGGCTGCACGGCGCTGGCGGGTGTTGTCGCCCTGACCCTGCAGATCATGGGGCCACCCTATGCGGAGGTCAGCGGGCAGGACATTGACGTGGGCACCGCCACCCCCACGGTCCTCGCAACCCTCGCGCATAAAACAGATATTCCCGCCCCGATGGGGGACCTGCTGACAGATGAAATCGGTCCCGGCGGGTTTGCGCTCCCCAAAAAAGGCCCGGATGGACTCATGCCCCGGCAGGTTTATGCTGCTCCGGTCGTGCCAGTGCCCGCTGGCAACGCACAGGTCGCCCTGCTGATTGACGGCATTGGTCAGGCGGATGATGAACTGAGCAATCAGGCGATTGATACCCTGCCCGGCCCGGTTTCTCTGGCCGTCTCACCTTATGCGTCAGACCCCGGTAGCCTCATGGAACGGGCCAGATCCCACAACCATGAAACGCTGCTCTCCCTGCCCATAGAGGGCACACCCGCGGGGAGCGCGGCGGCCGGGGAAGATGCCGGACCCACGACATTACGGCCCGCTCTGAGCGTTGAAAAAAACCGCGCGATCCTGACGGACATTCTCTCCCATCTGGCGGGCTATGCGGGTGTGACAAACGCGTATTCCGGCCAGACTGGCGGAGAGTATGCGCAGTCTCCGGCGTTCACCCCTCTTGTGGCTGCTCTGACGCAACGCGGTCTGTTTTACCTGAACGTCCCGCCCGGCACATCCCCAGACAGCAAATCCCCAAACGGCACAGCACCGGACATGCCAGCCTCAGCCTCTCCCCTGCCAGACAGGGCGGCAACAGGCACAGCGGCATCCGGAACGGCCGCTACTACCGCACCGTTTGCAGACCGGCCCGGCGTTGCTGGCACGGCGGACGTTGTGATCAATACCGATGCGGATATCGTCACAATTGATATCCTTCTGCTCAAACTCCAGCAGCTTGCCCGCAGGAACGGACACGCCATTGGCGTTATGGGGCCGCTGCGCCCGGTGGCTCTCTCCTGCCTCAGAGCATGGCTCCCGCATCTGAAGACAATTGGCGTGACCCTGGTGCCTGTCAGCATGCTGGTGGCCCCGCCGCCCGCACCCCCGCCGCCACCCAAACCGCCAAAGCAACCAACGGCCCCGGAAGGCGCTGTGCATGTGCAGATCAGCACGCCGCCCGCTGGGAACCAGACCACCCCCGCCCCCTTTGGACACACAGAATGAGCACCAGCCCGCACGCCGAAAGCCTGCCTTACCGCCCGAATGTCGCCGCCATGATTTTTCGGGCGGATGGCCGTATTCTCATTGCCCGGCGTACAGACCAGCCCGGCGCAGGTGGCCCGCTTTCAGAAGGGATCTGGCAGTGCCCGCAAGGCGGCATTGATGATGGAGAAGAGCCGGAAACAGCCGTATTCCGGGAAGTGCATGAAGAGCTGGGCCTCCCCTCCGGCCTGCTGCATATCCTGCAGGAGCACCCGGACTGGATTACGTATGACCTGCCCGAGTATCTGATTGGCAAGGCTCTGGGGGGCCGTTTCCGCGGGCAGACACAAAAATGGTTTGCGCTGGCCTTTACCGGCACTGATGCCGATATCCGGCTTGATGCCCAGACCCCGCCGGAATTTGACGCCATCCAGTGGATTGAGCTGGCTGATCTGCCCTCTGGCAATGTTGGCTTCAAAAAACCGATTTATGAGCGGCTGGTGCAGGATTTCGCCCCGTTCGCGGCCCCGGCACACCCCTCCTCCACCTGATTTTCTCCAAATGTGACGATCATAAACAAGTATGGCAGTCGTAAATAAAGCGTGACGATCATAAAAAAGGGCGGGAAGAGGATCTCTTTTCCCGCCCTTTTTACAACAGATATCTGCGCTGTCTTTAATGCGCAGCCGTCGGTTTGCCGCCGCTCTTGATGTTGGAGAGCAGGAAGCAGAACGGCACACACAGGAACGCCCCGATACCGAGGATCATGAAGACCTCGTTATAGGTCAGCATCGCGACCTGACGGGAGAACTCCTGAAACTGCACATGCTGCGCAACACTCTGCGCGGCCTCAGGCGTCAGTCCACGATTGATTCCCGCATTCTGCGCCTGTGTCAGATACTCGTTATACGGTTCGTGATACGGCGTCATCCAGTGGACCATATGCGCCTGATGCGCCTGTTTCCGCTCCATCAGCAACGCCGTAGCCCCGGAAATAGCCAGAGATCCCAGCACGTTACGGGACATGCTGAACAGAGCGGACGCATCCGCATTCAGGCGTTCCGGAATGGTGGAATAGGCAATCGTAGACAGTGGCACGAACAGGAAGGCCAGACACGCCGTCTGACTCATCCGGAACAGCACCAGATGCTTGAAATCAAGCAGCGGTGCGAGTTGGGCGGAGAAGAACAGGGAAACCCCCATCAGCCCGAACCCCAGAGCAATCACGCTGCGCACGCTGGTAATGCTCATCAGCTTGCCCACAAAGGGGATCAGCACAATCACCGCAATCCCGCCGGGTGAGAGGATCAGCCCGGACAGCGTGGCCGTATACCCCATAACCTGCTGGGCAAACTGCGGCACGATAATAGCAGAGGCGTAAAGCAGCGCCCCCATGGCCCCCATCATGGCCGTGCCGACCGCAAAGTTACGGTCCTTGAAAACCCGCAGATCTACCGCAGGCTTGTCCGTATGCAGCAGCCACAGCACGGCACCGCCCAGCCCAAGCAACGCCAGAACGCACATCACGCGGATAAAGGTAGAGCCAAACCAGTCGGCGTCCTCACCACGGTCCACCATGACCTCAAGGCAGCTAAACCCGATGGTGATCAGACTGATGCCAATGACATCAATCGGCGCTTTACGCTTTCTGGCCCATGGCGGATCTTCCACCAGTGCGGCAACACCGAGGGTTGTCAGGAAACCGAATGGCACGTTGATGAAGAAAATCCAGCGCCATGAGAAATTATCGGTAATCCAGCCCCCCAGCGTCGGGCCGATCACCGGCCCGACAACTGCGGCAATCGCCGTCAGTCCGAAGGCTGCCGCGCGCTTTTCCGGCGGGAAGCTGTCCAGAATAATGGATTGCTGGTTGGGTTGCAGACCGCCCCCAAAAAAGCCCTGCATCATGCGGAAGATAATCAGCTCCGCCAGACTGGTGGCCATGCCACACAGAAAGGAAGAAACCGTAAACATGACGATACAGACCATAAAGTATCGTTTTCGGCCAAAGACCTTCCCCAGCCATCCGGAGATAGTGAGAACGATACCGTTTGCGACGAGGTAGGCCGTCAGCGTCCATGTCGCATCATCGTAGGTGCTGGAGAGGCTCCCGGCGATGTGCGGCAGGGACACGTTGACGATTGTCGTATCCAGAATTTCCATGAACGCCGCCATCGTGACGATAAAGGCGACGGACCACGGATTATGTTTGGGCTTCCACCCTCCGGCGGCAACCTCGTCCTGCGTGCTCATTGTGCGGCGGTCTCATGGCCTGCTGTGGACGTCGCTCTCTGGCGCTGCGCCACGGCCTGCTGCACATCCTGCGGCGCGGCATCCGCACGGCCCTGCGTATCCACATGCACCACAGGCACGACGGACATCCCGAGAGCAAGCTGCTGGTTCGGGTCCAGACCATCATCAATCAGAATTTTCACCGGCACGCGCTGGACAATCTTCACGTAGTTGCCGGTCGCGTTTTCAGGCGGGAAGGCGCTGAAGGTCGCACCTGTTCCCTTCTGGAGGGAGTCCACATGGCCGTGCAGCTTGAGGGACGGATAGGCATCCACCTTGATATCCACCGTCTGACCGGGGCGGATATGGGTAATCTGCGTTTCCTTATAGTTGGCCACAACCCAGACTTCCGGCTCAACAATGGAGAACACAACCTGCCCGGCGCGGACGTAATTGCCCTGCTCCAGATTACGCTGTGAAATCCAGCCGTCACACGGAGCGCGGATCACCGTCCATTCCAGATTGAGGTTGGCGTTATCCAGTTCGGCCTGATCCGCTTTGGCCTGACCTTCCTGCTGGCTGACCGTAATCTGGGCATTTTTGATGTTCGGCTGCACCGGCGTTGCAATCTGCACCGCGCCCTGTGCTTCCAGAACCTGCGCTTTGGCGGCATCCAGCGCGGCCCGCGCGTAATCAATATCCTGCTGAGACGTTGCAGCGCGTTCCACGGAATGCTGACGCTTATAATCCGTTTCCGCCTTGAAGAGCTGCGCCTTGGCAGACGCCAGATTCCCCTGCGCCCGGACAAGCTGGCCGGGATAGCTCTGCATCGCCACGATATGCATCATATCACTGGCCTGCATGGCCGCCTGAGATTTTTCTAAAAGACCTGCGGCCTTATCACGCGCGGCCTGCCAGTCTCTGGGGTCGATCCGGGCCAGAATCTGCCCTTTGCGGACAAACTGGTTATCATTCACCAGCAGTTGCGTCACATACCCGCCCACATGCGGCGCAATGGAGACGGCACGGCCTGCGGTAAACGCATCATCCGTTTCCACTTCATTGCGCGTCAGGAACCAGTACACCCCGGCCGCTACCGCCAGCACAATCACAACGCATGTCAGAATAATCTTGGCGCGCCCGCTTTTCTTTTTTTCCGGCGGATTTTTCTCTGGCGGGGCGCCCCCGTTATCAGACGTTGCATCAGACTGTTCGTTATAGTCGTCGGCCACTCTGTTTCCCGTCCCTGAGACACACTTCAACACATAAAGTCAGTCACGGATGCTTCTGCTTCCGCCGCGCTGACCGATCGGTTCGGTCAGTATGTGGCATGATCCCAAAAAGGCTTCAAGCGGGCAGACGGCCCGCAAGGGCGTATCCGGCCCTAAAGCCTTGTCGGAACGACCAAAAAAAGACTCGCTTTAGTGCTCCAGTCCCTGCGTCCGGACCAGCCGGGCGTAGAGACCATCCTGCGCAATCAGTTCATCATGCGTGCCATATTCCACGGCCCGCCCTTCCCGCATGACCACCACCAGATCCGCCGAGCGGATGGTGGAGAGCCGGTGCGCCACCACAATGGTTGTACGGGCGTGGCGCAGGGTGCTGAGGGCTTCCTGAACGGCGGCTTCGTTCTCGCTATCCAGTGCGCTCGTCGCCTCGTCCAGCAGCAGCAGGCGCGGGTTGCGCAGCAGGGCGCGGGCCAGAGCCACACGCTGCCGCTGCCCGCCTGACAAACGCTGCCCACCGGGGCCAACCACAGTGTCATACCCGTCGGGCAAGGCGAGAATGAACGGTTCCGCAGCCGCAGCGCGGGCCGCGTCACGCACTGCCTCGTCAGACGCATTCTCCAGCCCGATCAGAATGTTGTCCCGGATGGACAGATCAAACAGCAACGGGTCCTGACTGACGTAAGCAATCGCATGCCGCAGGCTGGACAACGTGAGATCCCGCAGATCTACCCCATCCAGCAAAATCCGGCCGGACGTGACATCATGCAGGCGCGGCACGAGTGAAAGGGCTGTGGATTTGCCCGCGCCAGAGGCCCCGACAAGCGCCACCGTAAAGCCCGGAGCGGCCTCCAGACTCAGGCTTTCCAGCCCCACGCGCCCGTCCGGGTAGACAAACCCGACATTTTCAAACGCCAGATGTCCATGCCCCGGTGGCAGGGCAATGGCGCCGGGCCGTTCCAGAACGGCCGGTTTTTCATCAATCACGTCAAACACGCGCACAAGGCCCGCCAGACCTTCCTGCAAGGCGGCATTCAGCGCGCCCAACGCCCGTAGCGGACGCGCCGCCAGCAGAAGAGCCGCCACAAACCCGGAAAAATCCCCGAGCGTTGCGCCGCCCATGGCCGCACGCCAGCCCGCAAAGCCAAGCACCGCCGCTACGGCAGAACCACCCAGAGCTTCCAGCAGAGGGTCAACACGCGCCCGGCCACGGGTAATACGCAGCATCGCGTTATAAAGATGGTCGAAAGAAAGGGCCGCCCGCGCACTTTCCTTCTGCTCCATGCCATACACCCGCACGGTACGCGCCTGAGAAAAACTTTCCGTCAGGAACGCCGCGGTCTCGCCGATTCTTTCCTGCATCCCACCGGACGCCCGGCGCACGCGCTTGCCCAGTTTCTGGATTGGCACGGCTGCCACCGGGTACAGCAGGCCCGCAATCAGGCTCAGTTCCCAGTCCATATAGAACATGGAGGCAATCAGCCCGACCACCGTCACCACATCGCCCAGAGAGTTGACGGCGCGAATCATCGCCTCACGGATAGAAACGGCATCGGTGGTGAAACGTGCGGCCAGTTTGGCAGGTGGCTCGCGCTCAATACGGGTCACATCCGTCTGGACCAGATGATCAAACATCTCGCCCTGCAAACCGCGAATCACCACAAGCACAAGCCCCTGCGCCGCCAGTGTCTGCGCATACTGGGAGGCCGCCTTGGAAATGGTGATCAGCACCACCAGCAACGGCACCTGATACAGAATACGGGAATCATGCGTGGCAAACATGTCCAGCGCACGCTGGATCACCAGCGGATACAGAGCCGTCAGGGCGGCAGTCAGCACCGTCAGCACAATCACGGCGGTAATCCGTGCGGGGTGCAGGCGCACCTGCTCCCGCCAGAGGCGATTTAGCAGAACACGAGAGTCGTCGGGCAGCAGGGAACGGCGGCTGGCGGCAGCCGCACCATCAGGCTTTGCAGAAGTCATGCCAGACCTCTACCAGCCTCACACGCTGCTATGCAAAGGGGCAGCCTAGCTTTGGGATTTTAAAACCTTTTTCAGGAAGGCCAGACAGGCCTCGGCCGGGGCTGTACAGCCTTCGGCCAGCCACCACGCCCGTACCTGCTCCAGCACCGCGCCAACCTGTGGCCCCGGCGGATGGCCCGCGGCCAGAACATCCCGCCCCGCCAGCGGAAAAACCGGCGGCGTCATGGCGGACAGCCGGGTTCTGAGCGCCAGCCAGTCAGTGCTGGAGGCGTTTTTCTCTGCGGCCTTCGCGCTTGCGACATGCACCCCCTCAGCCCGGTCGGCCTGCTCAAGCCATGTGCGGCCAAGCAACACCTCCGGCGGCTCCAGTGCCAGCAGGCGCCGCAGATCGGCATCCGTCATGTGTGGCTGAGGGACCGGCGACCTGGAAACCCCTTTCAGAAAAGCCGCCTCTGCTTTTGAGAGTTTCAGACGACGGGCGAGGTCTCCCTTGTCTTCAGGAGCCAGCCCCGCCAGCCGCAAAACGGCATCAGCCGGCGCACCCGCCACGACCATCCGGGTGAGGCGCGCCTCTGTCACCCCATTGGGGAACAGCACCGCCAGAACGCCGGTCTGCTCCATCAGGCTCAGCGTCTCCGGCACAGCAGGGCCGGTCAGAAGACGTTTGAGTTCGGACCAGATCCGCTCAACAGAAAGGCCACGCAACAAACCGGCCTGCGCCGTAATGGCCTCTATCGCCTCGGCATCCGGCTGCCCCCGGCCATACCGGGCCTGAAAGCGGAAAAAGCGGAGAATCCGCAGTGCATCTTCCGTAATGCGGGTCGCGGCATTGCCCACAAACCGCACCAGCCCCTGTGCAAGATCCTGCTGCCCGCCAAAATAATCATGCAGCACCCCGTCCCGCCCGCGGGACATGGCGTTCATGGTAAAATCACGCCGCGCCGCATCCTCCCGCCAGTCTGCTGTCCAGACCACGACGGCATGGCGGCCATCCGTCTCCACATCCCGGCGCAGGGTGGTGATTTCATACGGGGCGGACTCAATCACCGCCGTCACGGTGCCATGGGCCAGCCCTGTGGGAATGGCTTTAATCCCGGCCTGCTTCAGCGCAGCCAATACCTGTTCCGGCGGCTCTGGCGTCGCGAGGTCAACATCCGCAACGGAGCGGCCCATCATCAGGTCCCGCACCACGCCGCCCACCAGCCGGGCCTCCGGCAGAACCTGCCAGAGCAGCCCGAGCGCATGCCTCTGCGGTGGGGATAAATGCGTCTGCGCAGCCTGCGGGCCGGATGTCATGTGCCGGAGGGTTCCGCAGGCAGGCGCGCCAGCGGGAAGAAGCAGTCACAACTCCACACCCCCATGCAGGGCACGCCCTCACACTGGCCCGGCTCCGCCAGTGCAGCCAGTTCATACCAGACCGGGCGGGAGAGCCGGGCTTCTATAGGGAAGCGCCCGTCCCCGGCCCGTACCAGCAGATAAGGCGGGCATCCGCCGTCCCCGCAGGCTTCATTAGGCACATTCCAGACCGCCCGAATCGGATGCTCACGGCTGGCGACAACAGGCTCGTCCACATTGGTGCGGAAGCACAGCTTCTGCATGCGGCCACAGCCTTTCCAGTCCAGTTCCACCGCCAGAAAGGGCACATCCTCGACCTCAATCGTGCCGGTTTCAAACGGGGAGCGCAGCAGATACGCGCCCGCCTCATCCCGCGTCAGCATGGAACCAAACAGGCAGAGCATTTCCTTCCGCTTGATGGGTGAGCCACGATAAAGCCAGACACCATCACGACGAATAAGAAACGGCAGCGTCCTCAGCGCCTCGTGCTGCCCTGCTTTTTCCGTACAGGCAGTGGCGCGGGGCACCGCATTCTTCTGGGTCTGGCCTTCAGCATTCACCGGTGGAGCATCCTGTTCGTGACTGTTTCACTGCAATGAGCATGATATAGGGATGATACCATGCTTGATGTAAGCCCTGTATCTGTCAGACTGGACCCATGACCTCATCAGACACATCGCCCCTCGCCGCCCAGCCTGCCACCATGCCTGATGTGCGTGAAGCGGATATGATCTGTGAACGCCTCCAGCGCGCCCGGCAGGAAACCTCCCGCATCATCTTTGGTCAGGACAAAGTGATCAGCCAGACGCTGACCGCCATTCTGGCCGGGGGCCATGCGCTGCTGGTGGGCGCGCCGGGTCTGGGCAAAACGCTGCTGGTTACAACGCTGGGCACCGTTCTGGGGCTGGATGCCCGCCGTGTGCAGTTTACGCCGGACCTGATGCCCTCCGACATTACCGGCAGTGAAATTCTGGATGAAGACGCATCAGGCCGCCGCAGCTTCCGCTTTGTGCCCGGCCCGGTCTTCTGCCAGTTGCTGATGGCTGATGAAATCAACCGCGCCAGCCCGCGCACCCAGTCTGCCCTGTTGCAGGCCATGCAGGAACGCCGCGTGGCGGTTGCCGGGGCGGAGCATCCGCTCCCCCGCCCGTTCCATGTTCTGGCAACCCAGAATCCGCTGGAGCAGGAAGGCACCTACCCCCTGCCGGAAGCCCAGCTTGACCGCTTCATGCTGCAAATTCCGCTGACCTTTCCAGACGCGCAGGCGGAACGCACCATGCTGCTCGCCACCACCGGCACGCAGGAAGCACAGGCCCAGCCGGTGATGGACACCGCAGGCCTGACAGAGGCACAGGCGCTGGTCCGCCGTCTGCCCGTGGGTGAGAAAATAGTGGATGCCATTCTGGAACTGGTCCGCTCGGCCCGGCCTGAAACATCGCCTGACAGCACCCTCCGCACGCAGATTGCGTGGGGTCCCGGCCCGCGCGCCGCACAGGCGCTGATGCTGGCGACCCGCGCCCGCGCCCTGCTGGACGGACGGCTCTCCCCCAGTCTGGACGACGTCATTGCCCTCGCCCGCCCTGTGCTGGCACACCGCATGGCCCTCACCTTTACGGCCCGGGCAGACGGCGTGCTGCTGGATGATGTGCTGACGCGGCTCGTCAACCGGCTGGGCTAACCCTTTGGCCCGGCCTACTTTTTCACTGCCCGCATTCCTGCGCCGCCTGCGGCCTCAAGCGCAGACCACAGCACAGACCGCTGACGGCTCTGGCCTGCCGGGGAACGCCTCTGGCACATCCGCGTCTGGCGGTCTGTTTGGCCGTGTGCGGCCCGGCATGCCGCAACCAGTCTCCTCTTCGGCCAGCAATGCGGCCTCGGCTCTGGCGGCGCGCCTGCCGGGGCTGGCACTTCAGGCTGACCATATTGCCGCCACGCTGTTTGCCGGGCAGCACGGCCAGCGCCGGTCCGGCAGCGGGGAAACCTTCTGGCAATACCGGCAGGCCCTGCCCGGTGAACCTGCAAACCATATCGACTGGCGACAGTCCGCCCGCAGCACTCATGCCTATGTGCGGGAAACGGAAGCAGAATCTGCCCAGACTATTTTTATCTGGTGTGACCTCTCCCCCTCCATGGCGTGGCGCTCCAGCGCCTCACTGCCGGAAAAGCAGGACAGCGCGATTCTGATCGCGCTCGCAACGGCCGCTCTCCTGCTGCGCAACGGGGAGCGGGTACAGCTTTTAACCCCCTCCGGCCCGGCTGTTCTGCCCCCCGGAGGCAGCGCGCTGGCGCGTCTGGCGCTTGGGCTGGCCCAGCTTGCCGCGTCTCCGGCAGCCACGCGCCACGCCCTTCCCCCGTCCTCCGTTCTGCCGCGTTACGCCCATCTTCTGGTTGTGAGCGATTTTCTATGCGCCGAGGAGGCGTTCCAGACCTGCCTGCATCATCTGGCCGGTCGCCCGGTCCGCAGCCATCTGGTGCAGGTGACGGACCCGGCGGAACGCACACTCCCGTATCAGGGTCGTGTGCGTTTTGAAGGGCTGGAAGGCGAAGCGGAGATTGACCTGCCAAACGTGCAAACCCTGCAACAGGATTACAGGCGTCTGATTGAAGCCCGGACGGCGCAGCTTACAGCCCTCGCCACCCGTTACGGGCATGACCTTGTTCTGCACAGCACGGATCAGTCGCCCATGCCTGCGCTGCTGGCGCTCCATACGCTTCTGTCCGGTCACAGGGGTCCGTCCGGTAAGGGTGGGAGGCAATCATGATCTTTCTTGCCCCGCTGGCCCTTTTCGGCCTGCTAACTCTCCCACTCGTCTGGTGGCTGCTCCGCGCCACGCCGCCTGTCCCCCGCGTGCAGCGTTTTCCGGCGGTCGCGCTGCTGCGCGCCTTGCGCCCGCACCAGACTGACGCCGTTCGTTCCCCGTTATGGCTGCTACTGGTCCGGCTGGCTGCCGTTGCCTGTCTGGTGCTGGGGCTGGCGCAGCCGGTTCTGCCGGGGGACCGTCTGCCCAGCGCCGGGCACGGACCGCTCCTGCTGGTGATGGACGACGGTCTTTTTGCCGCGTCCGACTGGGGCCGCCGCATTGCCACCGCGCAAGGGCTGGTGGACGATGCTGACCATGCCGGACGCAACATTCTGTTCTTCCGCACGGCACCCGCAGCCGACGGGCACGCGGCGCAACCTCCCGCACCTCGGTCCGCTGCCGCCATCCGGCAGGAGCTGGACAGCATGCGCCCCGCCCCCTGGCGCACGAATAGAGCCGCAGCGGCTCATGCGCTGGCCGCCCTGCCCCACACCAATGGCTCTGTGCTGTATCTGGCAGATGGTGTCGCGTCTGGTGGTGATGAGGACTTTGCCCGTGCCCTCCGCGCATTCGGCCCCGTGCAGGAAATCCGTTTCCCGGACGCCTCCGTGCTGACCCTTGCGCCTGCGGCGGAACGCACCGGCACGCAGATGGCGCGCCTGCTGGCTCTGCCGCTCCCGGCTCCGCGCTCCCTTTCTGTGCGGGTGCACGCGCAGGATGGCGGGACGCTGGCTGTCCTGCCGCTGGTTCTGCCTGCCGGAGCCGCGCAGATGGATGTGCCCGTCACGCTGCCGACTGCCGTCCGCAACCGGATTGACCAGATTTCTCTGGCCGGACAAAGCAGCGCTGCCACGACGCTCCTGTTTGATGAAGGGGACCGTCTCCGCCCCGTCGGACTAATGACTTCCGGCGCGGCCGATACCCCGCTGATCGGCCCGCTGTTCTACCTGCGCCGCGCCCTTGCCCCCACGGCAGACCTGCATGAAGGCACTCCGGCCACCCTGCTGGCCCAGCCGCTTTCCGTTATCATCGCGCCGGATGGTACGCTGGCCAACCCCGCCATCCGCCAGAAAGTGAAAGACTGGGTGAAGAACGGCGGCACCCTGATCCGCTTTGCAGGCCCGGCTCTGGCTGGCGCGCAGCACGGCACTGAACCGGATAGCAGCACGCCTAACGCTCCGGCGGGTGAGGACATCGACACGTCAGACAACCACCCGGCGAGTAACCCGTCTGCTGACCCCACGTCCGACCTGCTACCCGTCGCCCTGCTGGACGGCTCCCGCCAGCTTGGTGGCACCATGACGTGGGGTGCCCCCCAGAAGCTGGCCGCGTTTGACGCCACATCCCCGTTCCATGGGCTGGATATCCCGGCGGATGTCACGATCTCCCGGCAGGTTCTGGCCAGCCCTGTGGCGGACCTCGCGGCCCATAGCTGGGCACGGCTGGCGGACGGAACTCCGCTTGTCACGCACGCGGCGCTGGGGAAGGGGGATATCATCCTCTTTCACGTCAGCAGCACGGCGGACTGGTCCAACCTGCCGTTGTCCGGTCTGTTTGTCTCCATGCTGCAACGGCTGACAGACCACGCCAATGGCGTCACCATCCCGGCGGATGACACTCTTCTCGCCCCGGTGCTGACACTGGACGGAGACGGCGTGCTCGGCCCGCCGCCGCCCGCCGCACGAGGCCTGAAAGCAAGTGACTTTGCACACACGCCCGTTTCCCCCGCACATCCTCCCGGCCTGTATGGGCCGCGTGCTGCGCGCCGTGCGCTCAATGCCAGCAGCCAGATGACTGCCCTCACAGCCGCCGCACCTGTGGGCACGCTGACCAGCCCCGCCGGACGCAGGCCAGATACCGCACTGGCCCCCGTTCTGCTCTGTCTGGCAGCGGCCTTGCTTCTGCTCGATGGTCTGCTGGTTCTCGCCATGCGGGCCGGGTTCTCCCTACCCGGCATGACCAGACAGTCTCCGGGGAATCCCTCCCGCAAATCCTCCCTGCGGCCTTCTGGCAAACAGGGTTTATCCCTGCTTGTAGCCTGCGCGCTCACACTTCCGGCCCTCGCCTCCGCGCAGACGGCAACGGCCACACAGGCACAGGCACAGGCACAGGCACAGGCACAGGCACAGGCACCAGTGCAATCCCCCGATGCCGCCGGACCAACGGCACAGCCTGCCGGGCCAGTTTCCGGAACCCCTGCAACGCCATCGCCCTCCACCACCAGCCCGACGCCGGTGCCCGGAGCAGCACTGGAGACACGGCTGGCCTATGTCATTACGGGGCATGACGAGATTGATACCGTCTCCCGGCAGGGGCTTCAGGGTCTGTCCGACTATACCAACGCCCGCACTTCCGCCATGCTCGGGCACCCGGACGGTGTCAGGCCGGGGCAGGATGATCTGAGCTATTACCCGCTCCTCTACTGGCCCATCACGCCAGACGCCGCCCCCACACCGGCCATGACTGCAGCCCTCACCGCGTTTATGGCGCATGGTGGCATCGTGCTGATTGACACACAGGGGCAGGATTCCGGCAATCAGAGCGATGGCTCCGGCCCGTATGCCGGGGACGCCCCCGGCACACGGTCCGCCTTACGGCGCGTGACCGCTGGCCTGCCCATCCCGCCGCTGATGACCATGACGGACCACCATCTGCTGGCACACACATTTTATATGCTGCATGACTTTCCGGGCCGGTATGCGGAACAACCTGTCTGGGTTGCGCGGGAGGGAGAGGCCGAGAATGATGATGTCAGCCCGGTCATTATCGGTTCTGCGGACTGGGCGCACGCATGGGCCGTGGATGAAAACGGCAATACGCCGTTCGCGGTGCTGCCGGATGGCGCGGACCAGCGGCAACTGGCCTATCGTTTTGGCGTCAACACCATCATTTATGCGCTGACCGGCAACTACAAGGCCGATCAGGTGCATGTGCCCATGTTGCTCAAGCGGCTGGGGGAATAAGCACCATGCCCCACTCTCTTGTTCCGTCCCTTACCCGCTCTGTTGGTTTTGCTCCACTTGTACCCGTCTGGCTGCTGGTCACTCTAGCCGTGCTGGCGGCGGGTGTGTGTGTGTTTGCGCTGCTGCGGCGCACAAAAGGCGCGTTCTTCCGGCTGGCGGCCATGCTCTCGGTGCTGGTGTGGCTGGCCGGGCCACAGCGCCTGCATGAAAGCTGGCATGTGCTGCCGGAAACGGCCCTGCTGCTGGTTGACCAGTCTCTCTCCATGTCCGTTGGCCAGCGCGCCGCCATTGCGCGGCAGGCCGCCAGCACACTGGCACAGGCCCATACGGAAGGGCTGACACTCCGCACTGTTACGGTCCGCAGTTCCGGCCATAACGGCACCCGCCTGTTTGACGCGCTGGAACAGGCCGCGGCAGACGTGCCGCCCGACCAGCTGGCCGGGGCTGTCATGATTACGGATGGTCAGGTTGCCGACATCCCGACCGGCGCTGGCGCAGCCTCCGTGCCCGACCGGCTGCGCCCGACCACCCCGGACAGCCAGCGGATAACCCTGCCCCTGCATGTTCTGCTACCCGCAAAAGGCGAAGAAACGGACCGCCAGCTCCGTATCTTGCAGGCACCGCCCTATGCCATTGTTGGCCAGCCCGCCAAACTCCGCATTCAGGTGGATGATGCCGGACCGGGCACCACACCGGGCGCGCAGGCGGATATCACGCTCCGGGTCAATGGGGATGATCCGATGATCATCCCCGTCCGCACGGGCACGCCACAGGATATTTCCCTTCCGGTGCCGCATCCAGGCCAGTTGCTGGTCAGCCTGTCCGTCGCCCCGCTTGAGGGTGAGGTTTCTCAGCTTAACAACCAGTCTGTCACCCGGATTACCGGCATCCGGGACCGGCTGCGCGTCCTGCTGATTTCCGGCACCCCTAATCAGGGTGAGCGCGTCTGGCGGCGTTTGCTGAAGGCCGATCCGTCGGTTGATCTGATTCACTTCACCATTCTGCGTCCGCCAGATAAGGATGACGGCACCCCGCTGTCTGATCTCGCTCTGATTGCCTTCCCCGTGCGGGAGCTGTTTCAGGACAAGATCAACCAGTTTGACCTGATCATTCTGGACGGGTTTGAAAACCGAAACATCCTGCCGCATACCTATCTGAACAACATTGCCAATTTTGTGCGCAAAGGGGGCGGCCTGCTGCTGACGGGCGGTCCGGAATTTGTCGGGCCCGGCACGCTTCAGGATACCCCGGTGGGGGATATCCTGCCCGCGCATGTCCCTTCTGAAAGCGGTCTGGTTGAACAACGCTTTCGCCCGAAACTGACTGCGGAGGGGCGCCGCCACCCGGTGACGGCCGCCCTGCCCGGCGCGCCGCCGCCATCGGGTGCGGCCGATACGGCGCAGACCATCCCCGGCGAATGGGGGCCGTGGTACCGTGCCCTCAGGCCCGACACCACGCACGGCCAGACCCTGATGAGCGGGCCGGATAACGCTCCGCTGCTGGTGCTTGACCATGTGGATCAGGGCCGCGTGGCGCTCCTGCTGTCTGACCAGATCTGGCTCTGGTCTCGCGGGGAAGGCGGCGGTGGCCCGCAGGCTGAATTGCTGCGCCGGATTTCCCACTGGCTGATGAAAGAGCCGGAACTGGAGGAAGAACAACTGACCGCCGCCATTGCCGGAGGCGAACTGACCGTCACGCGCCGCAGCACGGCTGGCGCACCGCTCAAATCCGTCACCGTCACGCCGCCCGGTAGTGCAGTGGTCAGCCTGAACCTTCATTCCGTCACAGAAGGCGCAGACGTTAAGGACGACGCAACCGGCCTCAGCACAGGCCACATGCAGGCCGATAAGCCGGGCATCTGGCAGGTGGATGATGGCACGCACAAAGCCTTCGCGGCCCCGGTCCAGCCAGACCCGCAGGAATTTGCGGACCTCCGCGCCACCGCCAGCCATCTGAACGCAGTCGTCAGTGCGACGGGCGGCGGCATTTTCTGGGCAGGGGAAAACAGTGCCTCCCCCACCGTGCCGGGCCTGCGGCTGGCAGACGGCAGCACCCCGCACGGGGCAGACTGGATGGGCTTCCCGCACCGCAACGCGCATGTTGTGACCGGGAAAAGTGCCACGCCCCTTTTACCGGCCTGGCTGATGCTCGCACTCACCCTCTGCCTGCTATTTGCAGGCTGGTGGCGGGAAGGACGGCGCGGATAACCGTTTTCCTTTCCGCCCGCACACGGGTGTGATAAATAACAAATCAGGTTCCACCTATGGACAGATCATGACCCGTTTCTTCCGCTTTACTCCGGCTGCTCTCATGGTTGGTGGCAGCCTTTTTCTCGCCTGTGCCACGCCGGTCTGGGCGCAATCCGCCCGTGAGGCCGAAGCTCAGGCTGCTGCGGAAGAAGCTGCCCAGAAAGCCGAAGCGGCGAAAGCGGCCAAACGCGCTGCGCCTCCGGCGTCCATTCCCGGCGCAGAAGCTCCTGATGACGATGAAAATGACCATTCCAACACGGATATGGAGCCGACCGCCGCCCTGTTTGACGCCATTAACCGCGGCAACCTGCTTTCCGCCAAAGAAGCGGTCAACCGTGGCGCGGACCTGAACCATCACAACATTCTGGGCCAGACCCCGCTGGATATGGCCATTGACCTCAACCGGAACCCTATCATCTTCCTGCTGCTGTCCATGCGTGGCAGCGATGACCGACCGCGCACCGACATCACCACAAAAACCCGCGGAATGGATACGGAAGACGGCGCAGGCCATCTGACAATCGGCGGCACGGCCGGACGCCATAACGCTACGTCCGCTTCCGGCAGAAGCCGGTATGACGCGACGGGCGGCTCTCCCCGGCCCGATATCGGCTTCCTCGGGTTTGGCGGAAGCTAAATTTCCCTTATCAGCCAACAAAAAAGCCGCCTCTTCCGGGCGGCTTTTTTTATAACCTCATTCTCTTGCAACAAGACCGGGGCAAAGCCGTAACCGGCCCGGCCCCAGTGCGTTCAGAATTCAGACAGAAATGACGTTGCTGGCGCCACGGCCAGACTGCACCAGACTTTCCTGCCGCAGCACATCCAGCGGCAGCCAGACGCCATCGCGCTCAAAATGCCAGAAAGTCCAGCCATTGCAGGACGGAGCATTGGTCAGCATCGCGCCCATTTTGTGAATGGAGCCGCGCTTATCCCCGCTGACCAGTGTGCCATCAGGAGAAACGGTTGCCTGCACGCGCTGCTTCTTGTCTGCCAGCACAACACCCGCGGAGAGCAACCCCTGCTCTACCAGACTACCAAACGGCACACGCGGTGCCTCGCGCTTGTCCAGCGTGGTCATAACGGCATCATCCGGCAGAGGCTCTTCCCGCGCCACGCGGCCCAGAGCCGCCTCCACATAATCCGGATGGCGCTCAATACCGATAAAGCGGCGGCGCAGGCGCTTGGCCATCGCAGGCGTCGTGCCCGTGCCGGTAAAGGGGTCGAGCACAACATCATCAACGGATGTGGAGGCCAGCAGAACGCGGTGCAGCAGGCTTTCCGGCTTCTGGGTCGGGTGCAGCTTCAGGCCATGCTCATTGCGCAGGCGCTCATTGCCGGTGCAGAGCGGCAGATACCAGTCGGAGCGCATCTGCACATCATCATTCAGCGCCTTCATGGCCTGATAATTAAAGCGGTAGCGGCTGTCCTCGCTCCGTGCGGCCCAGATCATGGTTTCATGCGCGTTGGTAAAGCGGCGGCCACGGAAATTGGGCATCGGGTTAGATTTTCGCCAGACGATATCATTCAGAATCCAGAATCCCAGATCCTGCAAAATCGCACCGATGCGGAAAATATTGTGATAGGAGCCAATCACCCAGATGGTGCCATCCTTATGCAGGACGCGGCGCGCTTCCGTCAGCCATGCGCGGGTAAAGCGGTCATATTCGGCCAGATCGGAAAACTTGTCCCAGTCATCGTCCACGCCGTCCACGAGGGAATCATCCGGGCGACGCAGCTCACCGCGCAACTGGAGGTTGTATGGCGGGTCTGCAAACACGCAGTCCACAGAGCCGGACGGCAGGCCGCGCATGGTTTCCACGCATTCGCCACGCAGAATCTGATCAAGAGGAAGTTCCATACTGATTGATTTTGCGCCGCTCATGCCCGGCCCTCCATAGCAAGATGTTCAATTTGCCGGCGCACTGTGCCGAATGTTTTACGATGATGCGGGGTGACGCCCGCGCTGCTCAAAGCCGCGCGATGCACTACGGTGCCGTAACCGGAATTTCGGTCCCAGCCATAAGCGGGCCAGCGCACGTCCAGACGCGCCATAATGCGGTCCCGCACGACTTTGGCCATGATTGATGCTGCGGCAACGGAAAGGCTGAGCGCGTCGCCGCCCACAAGAGCTTCCGCACGGCAGCCGAAGGACGGCAGCTTATTGCCATCCACCAGCACATAATCCGGCAGGCGCGGCAGGCGCGCCACGGCGCGCTGCATGGCCAGATGGGCTGCGTGATGGATGTTGAGCGTATCAATTTCGGAAGCAGACGCGGCGCCCAGACCAATTTCAATCCCGGGCACATCCGGCAGGCGGGCCGCAATGGCCTCACGCACAGCAGGCTTCAGTTTTTTGGAATCATCAATAACGGCTGCAAGGTCGTCCGGCACACCCGCACCAAAGACGACAGCGGCAGCCACCACGGGACCAGCCAGCGGGCCACGCCCGACTTCATCAACACCGGCGACGCGCCCGCCGTGTTGCTGCTCCCGTGTAAAATCCGGCATGACCCCTCTTTCCACTCATTTGGCAGGACTCGGTTAAAATAACCGAGTCGCACCAATTGCGACTCCGTAGAAAGAGGAGAATCACTTTTCACCGGAACGCGCAAGAGTCCCGGTGAAAATGATTTATCAGGAGCGCTTGGAACGCGGGAACACCAGCCAGCCGATCAGCACCCCGACAAACGTCACAATACCCAGTGAAAGCAAGGGCTTATCCCGCACAAAGGTCACGGCTTTTTCCACCACCCCCTCACCTTCCTCGTACAGGTCAGCAAATTCCTGCTGGGCCATTCCGGAAAGCTGATCGATCTTTCCTTCGGCCTGTAGCCCCAGATCACCCGTCAGACCACCAGCGGCATCTTTCACGCGGCCCTTGGCTTCATCAGCCACGCCTTCAAGTTTTGTGCCGAGGTTTTTGAGTTTATCGTCAGCCATCGTTTTTCTCCTTATTTAAGACCGTTCCGTACCCAGAGTGCGGTCGCCACAAATATAGCGTTTGAGCACGGTCTTCTGTTGCATCAGACCGCAAAAACACGTCTCTGGCTAGCATGCCGTTTATCAGCCGCCCTCATCTGATCGCCCTTATCGTCGCCTCCATGTTTTTCATGGAGCAACTGGATGGCACCATTCTGGCCACCGCCCTGCCCTCCATTGCCCACAGTCTGCATGTTGATACGGTCGCGACCTCCGTGGCGCTGACCTCCTACATCATAGGTCTGGCCATATTTATTCCCGCTTCCGGCGCTCTGGCGGACAGGCTGGGCAGCCGCACCGTGCTGACGGGGGCCATCATCATCTTTGTCACCTGCTCGGTGCTGTGCGCGTCAGCCACCAGCCTTATATTTCTGGCTTGTATGCGCGCATTGCAGGGCATTGGCGGCGCGCTGATGGTGCCGGTGGGGCGGCTGGTCGTGCTACGGGGCACGGCGCGGGAGGATCTGGTCCGCACCATGACGTGGATGATGCTGCCTGCCACCCTCGGCCCGCTGATGGGGCCTGTGGTGGGCGGCTTCATCACCACCTATCTGTCCTGGCGCTGGAACTTCTACCTCAACATTCCGGTTGGCATTGTCGGCCTGCTGCTCACGCGCCGCTTTATCCCCAACACCCGCACGCCCGATCCGGCACCGTTTGACCTGCGGGGCATGGCTCTGGTGGGGGGCGGGCTGGCCGTTCTGTCCATCGCAGCGGAACTCTTCAGCCACGGTGAGGGCGGCGGCATGCTGGTTCTGGGCATGTTGGTGGGGGGCAGCAGTCTGATGGGGCTTTACAGCCTGCACGCCGTGCGCACGGCGGCACCCCTGCTTGATTTCAGCCTGTTCCGGGTGCCCACCTTCGCCATTTCCGTCGCGGGCGGCGCGGCCTCACGCGTGGCTGTAGGCTCGCTGCCGTTTCTGTTCCCGACCTTCCTGCAGATTGGCTCG
Organism: Drosophila punjabiensis; assembly: GCA_008042585.1. Classification (NCBI taxonomy): domain Eukaryota; kingdom Metazoa; phylum Arthropoda; class Insecta; order Diptera; family Drosophilidae; genus Drosophila; species Drosophila punjabiensis. The sequence goes on along the minus strand of VNJR01003504.1, from coordinate 297,306 downwards.
GGCCTGACAGCAGCCCAGAGCGGTGCCATCACGTTCATTGCGCCGCTTGGCGCGATTGTCATGCGGCCCTTTGTGCCCGCCACACTGGCGCGCTGGGGGTTCCGGCGCGTGCTGATGGCCAACGGGTTTTCCGCGGCCATTCTGTTTGCACTGATTGCCGCCTTTCAGAAAGGCCAGCCGTTATGGACACTGTCCCTCATTCTGTTTGCCGCGGGCATGGCGCAAAGCACGCAGTTTTCCGCTTATAATACCATTGCCTACGCGGATATTTCCAAGCAGCGGATGAGTGCGGCCACCAGCCTTTATTCAACCCTGCAACAGCTTATGCTGTCTGTGGGGATCTGCACGGCCGCGGGCACACTCACCCTCACCCATATTCTGTTCCGGCACGCCACCCCCACCCTGCATGATTTCTCAATCGCCTTTCTGGTCGTGGGCAGTATCTCCATGCTGGCGGTGCCTGCGGCAGCCTGCCTGTCTCCACAGGCCGGGGCCAGCATGAGCGGCAACAAATCCTGACGACCACATCCGAGATTAAAGGTTATTTTAAACTCGCTTTTATAGTGTTCTCTTTTCGTAATAAATCTTGGATGAAACTTTCAGTCCGTGTAAACTCCAGCCTGTTTTTTGTTACAACACCAGCACGCTTTCCGCCGGGCATTTTTTCTTGTCAGGATTGAAATTGAACGGAAAGGAAAAGCTGCTACTGTCCCTTCTCCGGTTTACCGCAGATCTGCATTGCAGCCCCTGCGGTCCACTCTAGCAGTCAGGTGAAACGAGCCGCGCGCCCTATGGATGATTACACCACGGACACACGATCCGATTCACCCACGCCCCCCCGCACCTCTGGCCGGAAAAAGCGTCTTATCTGGAGCGGCGTTGCCGTAGCTGGTGTCTGCGTGCTGGCCTTTGCCTTCCTGCGGCCGCACCATTCGGCAACACCGGGCAAACATGGCAGCCGCCACGCCGCGGCTGACAGCGCAACCACGCAGCCCGTTGCGGTGCAGACGGTCAAAACCGGCACCATGCCGGTGATTCTGACAGAACTCGGGACAGTTGTGCCGGTTACCAACGTCACGGTGCAGACCCGTGTGGAGGGCTACCTGATGCAGGTGCTCTTTACCGAAGGACAGCACGTGCATGCGGGGGATCTGCTGGCGGTGATCGACCCCCGCCCGTATGAAGTGCAGCTTGCGCAGTATGAAGGCCAGCTTGAGCGGGACAAAGCCCAGCTTGCACAGGCGCGCGTGGATAACGCCCGGTATCAGCGCCTGATCAAGCAGGACAGTATCGACGCCAAAACTGCGCGGGATCAGGAATTTCTGGTCCAGCAGTATGAAGGCACCGTCAAGTCCGATCAGGCTCTGGTGGATAACCAGAAACTTCAGCTGATCTACTGCCACATCACCGCCCCGGTGGATGGCCGCATTGGTATCCGCGCGGTGGATAAGGGCAACTATGTCAGCGCCGGTCAGTCCGGCGGGCTTGCTGTGCTGACCCAGATGCAGCCTATCTCCGTTATCTTCACGCTCCCGCAGGATCAGCTTCCGCAGGTTGCCGAGCAGCTTCGCGCCAAAGGCTCCCTGAAGGTCGAGGCGTGGGACAGTTCAAACAGCACCAAAATTGCGGATGGCACTGTCAGCACACTGGACAGCCAGATTGATACCGCCACCGGCACCGTCCGCCTGCGTGCGCTCTATCCCAACACGGATGAACATCTGTTCCCCAACCAGTTCGTCAATGCCCGCCTGCTGGTGAAGGATCTGGAGAACGTCATTCTGGTGCCCTCAACCTCTCTGCAAACCGGCCCCTCCGGCCAGTTTGTGTATGTGGTCAAGGCCGACAGCACTGTAGAAGTCCGTCAGGTAAGCATCGGGATTTCCGATGGCACGAACACCGTAGTCAAAACCGGCCTGCAGGCCGGGGACCGCGTGGTGACAGACGGCGTGGACCACCTGCGCGCTGGCAGCAAGGTGACCATTCCGGACGCAAAAACGGCTGATACCTCCCCCGTGACAGCCCCCACCACCCCACCTGCCGGTACGCCTGCCCAGTGAACCCCTCCAGCCTCTTTATCCGCAGGCCCGTCGCCACGACGCTCCTGATGCTCGCCATTCTGATGAGCGGGCTTCTGGGCTACCACTTCCTCCCGGTTTCGGCTCTGCCGCAGGTGGATTACCCCACCATTACGGTTGAGACCTTCTACCCCGGCGCCGGGCCGGATGTGATGGCAACCTCCGTGACGGCCCCTCTGGAAACCCAGTTTGGCGAGATGCCGGGGCTGGACCAGATGACATCGCGCTCCTCCGGGGGCGCGTCTGTCATTACGCTGCGCTTCAACCTCACCATGTCCATGGATGTGGCGGAGCAGGAAGTGCAGGCCGCCATCAATCAGGCCAATTCTCTCCTGCCGACTGACCTTCCGGCCCCGCCGGTCTACGCCAAGGTCAACCCGGCGGATACACCTGTGCTGACGCTGGGCATTACGTCCTCCACCATCCCCCTGCCGGAAGTGGAAGACTATGTGGACACCCGTCTGGCCCAGAAAATCAGTCAGATTTCCGGCGTTGGACTGGTGACGCTTTCAGGCGGCAACCGCAAGGCCATTCGCGTTCGCGTCAACATCCCCAAGCTGACTTCCTACGGGATTGATCTGGATACGCTGCGCACCACCATTGGCAACGTCAACGTCAACTCCCCCACCGGCACGTTTGATGGTGCAACCCGCGCGGCCACGCTGCGGGTTGATGGGCAGATTACCAATGTGGACATGCTGCTCAATCAGGTCATTGCCTATCAGAACAGCGGGCCTGTCCGGATCCGGGACGTCGCCTCTGTTGTGATCGGCCCGGAAAACACCCAGCTTGCCGCGTGGTCCAACCTGACCCCGGCGCTGATCATGAATGTGCAGCGCCAGCCGGGCGCCAACGTAATCTCCGTGGTGGACAATATTCAGGCGGCTCTGCCCGTGCTGCGCAAGGCGCTGCCGCCGGGCATTGATATTGTTCCGCTGACAGACCGCACCACCACCATCCGCGCCTCCGTCTCTGACGTGGAGTTCGAGCTGTTTCTGGCGCTGGTGCTGGTTGTGGGCGTAATTTTTGTTTTCCTGCGCAACGTCCCGGCCACCATTATCCCCAGCCTGTCCGTGCCGCTCTCCATCATCGGCACGCTGGCCATTATGTATCTGCTCGGCTTCTCGCTGGATAACCTCTCTCTCATGGCCCTGACCATCGCCACCGGCTTTGTGGTGGATGATGCCATTGTGATGATTGAGAACATCTCGCGCTACGTGGAAGCCGGGGAAGACCGGATGTCCGCCGCCGTCAAAGGTGCGGGGGAAATCGGCTTTACCATTATCTCCCTGACCATCTCGCTCATTGCGGTGCTGATCCCGCTGCTGTTCATGGGGGATGTGGTGGGCCGCCTGTTCCACGAATTTGCGCTGACCCTGTCCATCACCATTGTTCTGTCTGCCGTGGTCTCCCTGACGCTCGTGCCGATGATGTGCGCGCGTATTCTCAGTGAGCGCCCGCATGATGCCGCCAGCGCCACCACCGCCTTCCAGCGCTGGTCCGCCCGTATGGAAGTGGCGACGGAAAAGCTGATTGCCGGGTATGACCGCGCTCTGGATGTTGTTCTGGCGCACCGCGTTCTCACCCTGTTTGTCGCACTGGGCACGCTGGTGCTGACCGGCGTTCTGGCTGTTATCATCCCCAAAGGGTTCTTCCCCGCGCAGGATACCGGCGTCATTCAGGGGATTTCCGTTGCGTCTCAGGCTATCTCGTTCGAGAGCATGAAGGAGCATCAGCAGGCACTGGCCCGCGTGCTGCTGAAAGACCCGGATGTGGTTTCTCTCTCCTCCTTTGTGGGGGTAGACGGGCAGAATGCCACGCTTAATCAGGGTCGCTTCCTGATCAACCTGCGCCCGCATGATGACCGTTCAGACAGCGCGCTGACCATTGCGCGCCGTCTGGAGCAGGAAACCTCCGAGGTCGCCGGGATCAAGCTGTATATGCAGCCTATTCAGGACCTGTCTCTGGATACAACCGTCACCGCCACGCAGTATCAGTTCCTGCTGGAAAACCCGGACGCCACCGCGTTTAACACGTGGATCCCCAAACTGCTGGACCGCCTGCGGCAGGAGCCTGCTCTGGCCGATGTGACGTCTGACCTTCAGGCGGAAGGGCTTGTGGCGCACGTCACGCTGGATCGCACCACCGGCGCGCGCTATTCCATCACGCCGCAGACCATTGATAACGTTCTGTATGACTCGTTCGGCCAGCGGCAGATTTCCACCATCTACACGCAGTCCAACCAGTATCGTGTCATTCTGGAAGCTGACCCGGCATTCCAGACCAATCTGGCCTCGCTCAATCAGGTCTATCTGCCCGGTATTGGCGGAAACTCCGGGGAAAGTTCTTCTGGTCCTACCCGGTCCCCCACCTCCGGGCTGGTGCCTCTGGCGGCGGTCACAAAAGTCACCAAAGGCAAGGCCCCGCTGCTGATAACGCATTTCGGGCAGTTCCCGGCGACAACCGTCTCCTTCAACCTCGCACCCGGCTATGCGCTGGGGGATGCGACAGCCGCCATCCGCAAGGTGGAAGAAGAGATCAAACTGCCCTCTTCTTTCCAGACGTCCTTTCAGGGCACGGCAGCGGCGTTTGAAGGGTCTCTGAGTAACGAACTCTTCCTCGTCGCGGCGGCGCTGGTTGCGGTCTATATCGTGCTGGGTATTCTGTACGAGAGCTTTATCCACCCCATTACCATTCTCTCCACCCTCCCCTCCGCCGCCATCGGGGCGTTGCTGACGCTGATTGTGGCCGGGGTGGATCTGGATGTGATGGGCATTATCGGCATCGTGCTGCTGATCGGCATTGTGAAGAAAAACGCGATCATGATGATCGACTTCGCACTGGATGCCGAGCGTGAGCACGGCATGGACTCCCTCCAGTCCATTCGTCAGGCAGCCACGCTGCGGTTTCGTCCTATTCTGATGACAACCCTTGCCGCCATGCTGGGCGCTGTGCCGATGGTCATTTCCAACGGCACGGGGTCTGAACTGCGTTACCCGCTGGGGCTGACCATTATCGGCGGCCTTGCCCTCTCCCAGCTTCTCACGTTGTTCACTACGCCGGTGATCTATCTGACGCTGGATACATGGGCCCATCGCTGGAACGCATGGCGGCACCGTAATGACCTGCCTCCCACCCAACCGCCCTCAGCCGGACAGGTTCACTCGTGAATTTCAGCCGGATCTTCATTGACCGGCCCGTTGCCACCATTCTTCTGACCGTAGCACTGCTGCTTGCCGGCGTGCTGGGGTACAGAAGTCTCCCGGTGTCAGACCTGCCGAACGTGGATTTTCCGGTTATTCAGGTGCAGGCCCGGCAGGCTGGCGGCTCACCTGAAGAAATCGCCAGTTCCGTCGCCGCCCCGCTGGAGCGGCATCTGGGGCAGATTGCGGACCTCACGGAAATGACGTCCCAGTCCTCCCAGAATCTGACGCGCATCACGCTGCAATTTGCGCTCTCACGCGATATCAACGGGGCCGCGCGGGATGTGGAGGCAGCCCTTCAGGCCGCCCATGCAGACCTGCCCTCTTCCCTGCGCCAAAACCCGTCCTATTCCAAAGCCAACCCCAACGGCGCGCCCATCCTGATTCTGGCGCTGACCTCCGACACCCACACCCAGCCGCAACTCTATGACTACGCCACCAATGTTCTGGAGCAGCACCTCTCGCAGATTGAAGGGGTGGGGGAAGTGGAAATCAGCGGGAGCGCCCTGCCCGCCGTACGCGTGGAAATCAACCCGCACCCGCTCTACAAATACGGCATCAGCTTTGAAGACGTCCGGGCAGCACTGGCCTCTGCCAACGCCAACACCCCCAAAGGGGTGGTGGATCAGAACGGCATGCGTTTTACGCTCGACACGAACGATCAGGCCCGCAGCGCGCAGGACTACCGGGATCTGATTATCGCATGGCGCAACAACCGCCCGGTGCGGCTTTCAGACGTGGCCTACGTGCGGGACAGCGTGGAAGACCTCCGCAACGCAGGCTATTATAACGGCGCGCGTTCCGTGATTGCCGTTGTCTTCCCGCAGGCCGGGGCCAACACCATCAAGACGGTGGACCAGATCAACGCCAAAATGCCGCTGCTTCAGGCCGCGCTGCCCGGCGGGGTGGATCTGCATGTGGGGCTTGACCGGTCTCTGACCATCCGGGCCTCTCTGGCGGATACGCAATATACGCTGATCGTCTCCATCGTGCTGGTCGTGCTGGTCGTGCTGGCCTTCCTGCATTCCGGCCGCATGACGCTGATCCCGGCCGTTGTTGTGCCAACGTCCATTGTGGCAACCTTTGGCGTCATGGCGACCCTCGGCTATTCGCTGGACAATATGTCCCTCATGGCGCTGACGGTCTCCACCGGCTTTGTGGTGGATGACGCCATTGTGGTGATGGAAAATATCGCCCGTTATATTGAGCAGGGCTATTCCGCGCGGGACGCCGCCATTCGCGGCACGGGGGAAGTGGCTTTTACCGTCATTTCCATCTCCATTTCCCTCATTGCGGTCTTTCTGCCCATCCTGCTGCTGGGCGGGCTGGCCGGCCGGCTGTTCCATGAATTCGCAATGACAGTCTCCGTCACCATTCTGGTGTCCATGGTGCTGTCCCTCACTCTTACGCCGATGATGGCAGCCCAGCTTCTCACCCCCCGCAAACCCGGCCAGACGCCGGAAATCCTGCGGCGCATCACGGTTTTTATCACCCGCGTCCTGAACGGTTTGCAGGCAGGCTACACGCGCACGCTGGACGTGGCACTGGCGCACCGCAAACTGGTGCTGCTCAGCCTGCCGCTGACTCTGGCCCTGATTGTCGCGCTGTTTGTCCGCATGCCCAAAGGCTTCTTCCCCACGGAAGATACCGGCATGATGATGGGCCATTTGCAGGGTGATCAGTCCATTTCCTTCACGGCGCTCTCACAAAAGCTGATGCAGGTTCAGAAAAGCATCCTGAAGGATAAGGATGTGCAGAGCGTCTCCAGCTTTATTGGCGGGCGTGGCTCCAATCAGGCCAATCTGTTCCTGCAACTCAAAGACAAGGCAGACCGGTCCGATACGCCGACAGACCTGATTGCCCGCGCCACGCGCAGGCTGAGCCATCTGGTTGGCGCGCAGTTTTTCATGATGCAGCCGGGGGCTGTGCGGGCCGGTGCCCGGCAGAGCAACGCAGCCTACCAGTACACGCTGGAAGGAGAATCCGCGTCCGAACTCTATACGTGGACCAGCAAGCTCCAGGCCGCCCTGCAACACCACCCGGAATTCACTGATCTGTCCTCCGACGTGCAGCAGGGTGGCTCCGCGATTGATGTGCGGATTGACCGTGACACCTCATCGCGCGTGCAGATCACCCCGCAGCTTTTGTCCAACACCCTGTATGATGCCTTTGGCCAGCGCTCAGCCTCCGTCATTTATAACGCGCTCAACCAGTATCATGTGGTGATGGAAGCGGACCCGCAGCACTGGTCCAGCCCCAATGCGCTGAATCAGGTCTGGATCAGTGTATCAGGCGGGTCTGCCGGGGGCGGCACAAAGTCCAATACGGTGCGGGTCCGGCGGGATGCGTCGGGCCGGGATTCGGCAGGCAACAGCAGTTCCTCCTCCCTGAGCAGCCAGTCCTTCAAAAACCAGATTGCCAACGCTCTGGCGGGCGGGGCGAGTGCGTCAAACGGCTCCGCAGTCAGCACGTCGTCCGAGACGATGGTGCCGCTTACGCTGGTGTCCAGACTGGTGCCTGCCAAAACACCACTCTCCATCAACCATCAGGGTCAGTCCGTCGCCACTACCATTTCCTTCAATCTGGCGAAAAACGTCTCTCTGAGCACGGCAACGCAGGTGCTTAAGGCCACGCAGGTCGCGCTGCATATGCCGCCCACCATCCACGGCAGCTTTGCGGGCAACGCCGCGCAGTTCCAGCAGACGGTGAATGATGAACCACTGCTCATTCTGGCCGCACTCGCCGCCGTCTATATTACGCTCGGTGTGCTGTATGAAAGCTATGTGCATCCGCTAACCATTCTCTCCACCCTACCCTCCGCCGGGGTCGGCGCACTGCTGGCCCTGCAACTGGCAGGCGAGGAATTTTCGCTCATCGCCATGATTGGCGTGATTCTGCTGATCGGCATCGTCAAGAAAAACGCCATCATGCTGGTGGATTTCGCCATTGAGGCCGAGCGTGAGCGGAATCTGTCCTCGCTTGAGGCCATTCGCACAGCCTGCCTGCTGCGGTTCCGCCCGATTATGATGACATCCGTGGCCGCAGCCCTTGGAGCAGCCCCTCTGATTGTTGCCAACGGCTATGGTGCCGAGTTGCGCCGTCCGCTGGGAATTGCGATTGTGGGCGGTCTGATCGTCAGTCAGGCGCTCACGCTCTATACCACGCCCGTTATTTACCTCATGCTGGATGGGTTGCGCCTGCGCTTTGCCCGACGGCGCCCCCGCTCCCTCCGCCTTTCTCACAACATGCAAGATACCTGATACGCCCGATGAAGCATTTCCCTCTCCGCCCGTCTTCTCGCCGCCTGAGTATCCTGCTGGCCCCGCTTATTTTAACGGGCTGCATGGTCGGCCCCAGCTATAAGCGCCCTTCGGCCATTGTGTCTCCTCAGTTCAAGGAACTGCGCCCGGCTCCCGGCTGGACCTACGCCAAACCGGCTCTGGCGGAGCTGCCTAAAGGCACATGGTGGACCATTTATAATGACCCGACCCTGAACGCGCTGGAAGCACAGGTCGCGCTGAACAACCAGACCGTGCTGGAATATGACGCCCGCTACCGGAACGCCCGGGCAACCATCAATTCCGTGCGCGCGCAGCTTTACCCCACGCTGAGCGGTTCACTCTCCTTCAACCGGCAGAGTTCGGGCCGTGGGTCACGCTCGTCCGGCACCATCATCAATTACGGCGGGGATTCTGCCTCCGGCGGGGCTACGCCCTCCAACAGCACAGAAAATACCTACGGCATGGGGCCGACTGCCTCGTGGGATCTGGATCTGTGGGGCAAGATCCGCCGCCAGATTCAGGCACAGGTCACTGAGGCACAGGCGAGTGCGGCAGACCTTGCCAATGCCCGCCTGTCCTATCAGGCCCAGCTTGCCACGGCGTATTTCAACATGCGCTATCAGGACAGCCTGCATGACCTGCTGGAGCGGAACGTGAAGTTCTATGAGCGCTCCTACCAGATTACCAAAAACCAGTATGACGCCGGAACCGCGACCCCGACGACCCTGCTGCAGGCGCAGACACAACTGGAACAGACCCGCGCGCAGTCCACCGCCACACAGGCGGCCCGCGCCCAGTATGAACACGCCATTGCCATCCTGATTGGCAAACCACCGGCGGAAGTCTCCATCGCCCCCGGCGCACTCCCTACCTCCATCCCCGCCATTCCGGTCACGGTTCCGGCGGATCTGCTGCAACGCCGGCCGGACGTGGCCGCGGCTGAACGCCGGATGGAGGAATATAACGCCCAGATTGGCGCGGCCATTGCCGCGTTCTATCCGGATGTAAAACTCACGGCGTCTTATTCCTACAGCGGGGACCCGGTGGGGACACTGGTGCAGGTGGCAAACCGGATCTGGGCACTGGGAGCCTCAGCGTCTGAAACCCTGTTCTCTGGTGGCAGCCGCACCGCTGCCGTGCATGAAGCAAACGCCAATTATGATTATTACGTCGCCACCTATCGTCAGACGGTGCTGACCGCCCTGCAGGGCGTGGAAGATCAGCTTGCCAACCTGCGCGTTCTGGCCCAGCAGGCTGACCAGCAGGATGTGGCCGTCAAAGCCTCCAACCGCGCGGTCACTGTGGCCCTTAACCAGTATATGGCGGGCACGGAAATTTATACGACGGTTATCACATCGGAAGTCACCGCCCTTTCCAATGCTGAAACTGCCTTGCAGATCCAGCAGAGCCGGATGCTGGACTCCGTTACCCTGATTGAAAATCTGGGGGGTGGCTGGAACGCGACTGAACTGCCGAGCAAAAACTCCATGCAGACGGATAATCCCTTCCTGCCCTCCTTCATTCAGAAGGACAAAAACTGAGTTTTCCGGAATAATCTGGACAACGGAACAAAGTCCTTGCTGTTTTCAGCAGGGACTTTTTTTATGGGCTCTGACCCTGCTGTACCCAGCCATCTCTCAAGCACGAGCCTTTCCATATGCTGAGACGCCGTCCGCTCTTAGTTCCCGTTCTGGCCTGCGCTTTTCAGGTGGCATTCCTGTGCGTTGCCTCGCCGTGTCAGGCTGCTCCGGGCGCGCCAGACCTAAGTACCCAGACCATTCTGCCCCCCGACGCCCTGTCTTTCCAGACGCAGCAAACCTCTGAGTCCTCAGGTTTGCAGTCATGGCTTACGGAAGATCTGACCGTGCACGGCAAACGCCACGCGGCCTTTCTCGCGCCCCCGCAAAAGCCTTTTTTAAAACAGTATGACGACGGCCATGCCGCTGGAGATATCACTCTCTGGAAAGGTATGCGCATCCACATGCAGTTTGGCGAAGATACCCGGCATGACCCGGTAACAGGTGCCTCTATTGCCCCATTTGGTGAAGCCTACCGCCTCAGTAACCCCCTCAGACAACGATAACAGCCCGGAGCAATGCTGGGGCTCCTCCGCTCCGTTTTCGTCTCCGGCTCACGGCTCACGGCTCACGGCTCACGGCTCACGGCTCACGGCTCAAGATCCGTAAAAAATAAATACCCCATCATAAAAAAAGCCCCCATCCTTCCGGACAGGGGCCTTTCTCAAACTCTGGATGGACCTGTTTATTGAGTGAGCGAGCGGCCCGCCAGGAGGGCGACCACCAGAAACACAACAAACAGAACAATCGCGATAAAGAACAGAATTTTAGCCATTCCGGCAGCAGCGGAAGAAATGCCGCCAAAACCGAACAGACCAGCAATGATGGAAATCACCAGAAAGAAAAGCGCCATCTTCAGCATATTGAAGTCTCCTTTGCCTTTTTAACCAACACAGCCGTTAGTGTTAAAACGGGTGTCAGCGTTGATCAGGATTTACGAGCCAGTAAGGCGCCCAGAATAAAACCGAAAAGACCTGCGACCGAGACAGCAACAACAGGTTGATCCGCAACGCAGTCCCTTACCGCATCCAGCGCGGCACAGGCCTTGTCGCAGGCCAGACCATCAGTCTGATCCGCCGCTTTGTTGAAAAGGTTTTCTGCACCGTCCTGAACACGACCAATGCCATCTTCCAGTTTGTTCTCAACTGTTTTTTCGTCACTCATCAGAAGCCCTCCCCTTCTCATAACTGCTCATAACGCACACCTGCGCACAGGGATGCGTTGCAGCCGTATTTTCTCACAAAAAAAGTTAAATTTCGGCAGATTGCCAGTATGGAGCCCCACCGGGGTCCGGCTCCCCGGCAATCATGGCGCGCAGTCGGGCGGCATACATGCGAAATGCAGGAGAATCCGGCTCTTTTTCTCCGGCTCCAATCTCCAGTTCTCCGGTAATGCCCGCGGGGGAGCCGGAGAGCACGACAACGCGGGTCGCAAGCTTCAGCGCTTCTTCAATATCATGCGTTACAAACAGCACCGTTTTGTGGGTCTGCTGCCATATCCGCAGTAATTCGTCCTGCAAGGAACTGCGTGTAATGGGGTCGAGCGCCCCAAATGGTTCGTCCATTAGCAGCAGGTCCGGGTCAACCGTCAGGGCACGGGCAACCCCAACGCGCTGACGCTGCCCGCCGGACAGACGCCTCGGCCAGCGGTCCGCCGCATCTTCCAGCCCGACCAGCCGCAATGCCGCCAGCGCGCGCTCCCGTTTTGCCTGCCGGGTCAGCCCCAGCCCTTCCAGACCAAAAGCCACATTCCGCAGGACAGAACGCCAGGGCATCAGCCGTGCATCCTGAAAAACCAGAGCCTGCGCACGACGCCTCCCCTCTGATGCCCCATGCGATACGGCAGCCCCATCCTGCGTCGGCCCGACTACTGTGCCTTCTGAGGGCTTGCTCAGCCCCATCAGCACCCGCAACAACGTGGATTTCCCCACGCCGGACGGCCCAAGCAGTGCGACAAACTCGCCTTTGTGCAAATTCAGGCTGACATGCCGGAGAATAAACGTCTTTCCACCATCATGCGAAAGCCCGACCTCTTCAAGCCGGGCCAGAGGCCCCGCATCGCTCATGCCTGCCATCGCAGCACACGCACGCGAACAAAACCGAAAAGAAAATCTGTCAGTGCATACAAAAGCGCCATGGTCAGCATATAAACCACAACCACGTCGGTCGCCAGAAGACTGGACGCCTGCATCATACGGGCGCCAATCCCCGGCACCCCAAACAGTTCTGCTGCCACAACGGACATCCAGCCCTGCCCCAGCCCGGTTCTCAGCCCGGCCATAACGCCCGGCGCAGAGGCGGGCAGCACAACCTTGAACAAACGCCCCAGAAAGCTGCCATGCCCAAAAGCTGAGGCCAGTTCATACAATTCCGGGTCCACACTCCGCACCGCCGCATAAGCCGCGTAGAAATTGATCCAGAAAACGGAAATCGCGATAACGAACGTCGCGCCGGAAGTGTTCAGTCCAAACCACAAAATGGCAAACGGCACCCATGCCAGCCCCGGCACCGGACGCAGGAGATGCACAATCCCGGCCAGAAACGCATCCAGTACCGGTACCATGCCGCATAGCAGGCCCGTCAGTGCCCCCAGCACGGAGCCAAATAGCAGCCCCAGCGCATAATGGCTCAGACTATCCAGAATAGCCTGTTGCCAGAACCCACCATGCACCTCATCCAGCCACGCCTGCCACAAAGAGCTTGGCGCAGGCACCATGCCAGACGGCAGAAGGCCGGTGCGGACCGCCGCCTCCCAGCCTCCAAAAAACACAATCAGACCAAGGCCAGACAGCGCCAGACGCTGCCGTGGGGAAAGCGCGGTTGTCACTGTTTCAGCTGCCGCCACAAATCAAGGTCAAACAGGTCTTCCACCGGCTGCGCTTTTCTCAGCAGCCCCTGTTTCACTTCAAAGTCCTGCAACTGCTTCACGCCCTCCACAATGCGTGTCGGGTCGCTCACAAAACGAGACGCAGAGCCTTCCAGCGCTTTTTTCAGAACATCCTCACTCAGGATGCCGCCGCCGAGCGCCTTTGTCACAAACGGCGCGGCCTCATCCGGATGCGTGGCCAGAAGTGTTGTCGCGCGCACAAACAGGCCAGCGAGAGCCTTCGCCCAGGCCTCACGGTCGGGGGCGTTGGGATTGACAATTGCCAGTACGGAACCGGGCTGGTCCGGCAAGAGATCATGCCCGCTGGCCAGCGTTCTGACATCCTTCAGTCGGCTGCGCACCACCGTCAGGGCGGGCTCGCGCAGCACGGCCGCGTCCACCGCTCCAGCCAGAAACGCCTGCTGTGCCGCATCAATATCCACACCGACGATAGACACAGCAGACGTCAAGGGATTGATCCCCTCCCGCTTTTGCAGCCAGAACCGCAGCAGGCTGTCCGGCACAGAGCCAGAGGGCTGAGCCGCAATGCGCGGCAGACGAGACTGCTCCTGCTTGAATTTTTCCAGAACATTTTTCAGAGCCTCAGGAGAAAGGCCCCCTTCTGCCCCGGCAGGCAGCAATGTGCTGAGCGCCCCGCGGGACACCACTTCCAGTTCCTCAACAGAGGCTGCCGTGACCACCTTGACATCCGCGCCATGCGCCCGTGCCTGAAGCAGCGGGAGAACCCCCGCCACATAGGCATCAATCCGCCCGGAAACGAGCGCCTGAATGGCCTGCGGGCCGGATGTAAAGCGCACCAGATTCAGGTCCAGCCCGGCCTCTTTCGCCCACCCTTCTCCATCCAGCACAAACAGCGCGGAAGAACCGAGAACAGGAATATAGCCAATCCGCACCGGTGTCCCGGCGTGCGCAGGGGTACCCAATACGGACAGAGCCAGCGCGCCCGCAACCATCAATCGGGAAAAGAACCGTTTCATTTCATCACCACGCTGAGCAAAAGCGTTTAATACCGAAATAGTATAGTGATAAAATTCGAACGCCTGTCAACGCACCGCATGAAATGGAGATTATGCGGTTTTGTCACAGCTTCCGGAAAATGTGTTGGGCGCATATAAAAACAGGGGCCAATGGAACGCGGGAACCCCCGTTCCATTGGCCCCTGCTTCTGTAGATCACTCTGTCAGGCTGTCAAAAACAGAGCGTTATCCTTGCAGATTATTCCGGCCCGGAGGACGTACGCTCTTTTAAATGCCAGACACCACCAAACCTGAAACCAGTCTGGCAGACCTTACTGGTTCCCGACAGCATGCATCGCGGCTTCACGATTCATCTGGTTATCTCTCTGTTCATCCCGGCGGATCTGCGCACGGGCTTCCGGAGAGACGGTAATCAGAACCGTCAGTAACGCGGAGACAACATACAGCCCGCTGAAAATCCAGATCACGCCTTCAACACCGCGCCAGCCTTCAAACCAGGTCACAATGGCCGGGCCAACCCATGTACTGGCCCCGGCACCGAGACCCAGAATAGACAGAGCAGCCGCTTTTTCACGCGGGCAGACCTGCGGCATCAGACCAGAGAGCGGCACGAAGGACGCCAGAGACGCGCCATACAGCACCCCCATAGCTGCCGCGATAGGGAAGTTGTGCGTGAAGGACAGCGGCACATAATAGAACAGCGGAACAGAAATAGCCGCACCAAGCCCGCCACCCACAGCCACAACCGTCCGCGGACCAAGCTTATCCGCCATCATGCCGGACAGCAGGTTGAAGATAATGTTGCTCAGGAACACGATAGACAGCAGTTGCAGCCACTGTTCCAGAGAAAACCCGACCAGTTTGGTAAACACGCCCGGCATAATGACCAGAAAGGCATATTCAGAAGACGTGTTGATGGTGCGCACAATGCCCGCGATCAACGTCTTCGGTTCACGCCAGATGATGCTGATTGAGCCAAACATGGCCTGCTTCAGCGTTACGTCCGGCGGGCTGAGACGCTGCGTGCCACGGGGTTCATGGGTGAAGAGAAGAGCAACAAGCCCCCCAGCCATGACCAGCCCCAGAGAAGACCAGAACGTGCCCATTTCCCCAATGCGCGGAATGGCAAAGCTGGCGAACAGAGAGCCAAGCGTCGGCAGACCACCAGAAAATGCAAACCAGAACCACCCGGCGGCCGAGCCAAGCTGGCGCGCAGGCGTTGCCGCGGCAATCCAGACCAGAAAGCCATACGCAAACAGCGGATACCCAAGACCACGCGCCGTATAGGCCACCATCATCATCTGATAGTTGTTCGGCTGGAGGCCGAGCAGCAGAAACAGAACTTCAAAAACACCCCAGATCCACAGGCCGGTCCACATGACTTTCTTCGGCCCCCAGAGGTCCGACAGAGGGCCTGAAAGCCAGGAGGAAATGGAGACAGCAACACCGTAAACAGTAAACAGCAGCGCAACCCGTGTGGAAGAATGTCCCTGCCCTTCCAGATACGGAGCCAGATAACCGGCCTCAACCCCGTCCCCGATCATGAACAGCAAAAGCCCGACAAAGCCCCAGAGTAAGGGACGCGGGATGCCCATTCTGTCTATAAGATGTGGTTTTTCCTGCTGTGTTGCTGTCTGCATCACCATGCTCTCCTTCATGCGGTGACGGCACGAAATAAAGACACCTCGCCTCATTGCGTGGGCTTAAGGCACATCACCATACGGACCTTTACGGGAGTGCTCGCAAAGACCCGAAAAAACGATTTTTTTTGCTGGGCAGCCGTCAAGCGCGAGACGGAACAGACAGATCGTAAGATCTCACCCAAACAGCCATAAGGACGGAGAAAAACTCAACATCCGGGCTGATAACAACGCCCACACGGGCGTGGACGCTTCTGCCAGAAAGGCAGATGAGGCCAGCATGAAGACGCTGGCCTCCCTGATCAGACTCTGGAAGCCTCAGGCTGCCAGATCGTGCTCTTCCGTCACTTCCGGACGGGGGCCGCTATCCTGGCCCTTTGCGCTGATATCGCGGTCGATCAGTTCGATCACAGCCATATCAGCAGCGTCACCATAGCGGACGCCAGCACGCATCACGCGGGAATACCCACCGGTGCGGCCCTTGTAACGTTCTGCAATCGCGGAGAACAGTTTCTTCACGATCACTTCGTCACGCAGCATGGCATAAGCCTGACGACGAGCGTGCAGATCACCACGTTTGCCCAGCGTGATCAGCTTTTCGACGACGGGACGCAGTTCCTTCGCCTTGGGCAGAGTGGTCGTGATCTGCTCGTGTTTGATGAGAGCAACGGCCATGTTGCGAAACATTGCCGCGCGGTGAGAAGAGGTTACGCCGAGCTTTCTGCCGGCCATCCGGTGACGCATAGTTCAGTTCCTAGTCAATAAGATGTGGACTTAGAACGGCTCATCAAGCCGCTTTGCCAGATCTTCAATATTTTCCGGCGGCCAGGCCGGCACATTCATACCCAGAGAAAGCCCCATGGAGGTGAGGACTTCCTTGATCTCGTTCAGAGACTTACGCCCAAAGTTCGGAGTGCGCAGCATTTCCTGCTCGCTCTTCTGGACCAGGTCCCCGATATAGATGATGTTGTCGTTCTTCAGGCAGTTAGCGCTACGAACAGACAGCTCAAGCTCGTCAACCTTACGCAGCAGGTTACGGTTGAAGGGCAGGTCATCCTGCGGCTCTTCAGCCTGAACCGGACGCGGCTCATCAAAGTTGATGAACAGTTGCAGCTGATCCTGAAGGATTCGGGCTGCAAGAGCAACTGCATCTTCCGGCGTGATTGCGCCGTTAGTTTCCACCGTCAGCAGCAGCTTATCAAAGTCTGTTACCTGACCAACACGGGTCGGCTCAACTTTGTAAGACACGCGCTTGACCGGAGAATAGATGGCATCAATCGGGATAAGACCGATCGGCGCATCTTCCGGACGGTTTGCAGCAGCAGGGACATAACCCTTGCCCATGTTCACCACAAATTCCATGCCCAGCTTCACACCGTCATCCAGTGTGCACAGAACCAGATCAGGGTTCATGACTTCAATGTCATGCCCGGTCTGGATCTGGCCGGCACGCACTTCACCGGGGCCTGTCGCCGTCAGCACCATGCGCTTCGGGCCTTCTCCGTGCATACGGAGTGCAAGCTGTTTGATGTTCAGGACAATGTCCGTCACATCTTCGCGCACACCCGCAACGGAAGAGAACTCGTGCAGGACGCCGTCAATCTGCACGGCTGTAACCGCAGCCCCCTGCAGGGAAGACAACAGCACACGACGCAGGGCGTTGCCCAGTGTCATACCAAAACCGCGTTCCAGCGGTTCTGCCACAACTGTCGCAATACGTGTCGGTTCCACGCCGGATTCGACTTCAAGCTTTTCGGGCTTGATCAGAGATTGCCAGTTTTTCTGAAGGACCAAGGTACCGGCCTTTCAATATGAAAAAACACTGCGGATCGCAGCGATTTCTCAGAAAATTAACAGAACAGCGAAAAGATGGCGGCTACACTCAGGTAGCCGCACAACCTTAATGCTTAGACGCGACGACGCTTGCGCGGGCGGCAACCGTTGTGCGGTACCGGCGTCATGTCACGGATAGAGGTAATGGAAAAACCGACAGCCTGCAGAGCACGCAGAGCGCTTTCACGCCCTGACCCGGGGCCGGACACTTCGATTTCCAGCGTTTCCATGCCGTGTTCACGGGCCTTGCGGCCTGCGTCTTCAGCAGCAACCTGCGCCGCATACGGCGTAGACTTACGGGAGCCTTTGAAGCCCTGAGCACCGGCTGAAGACCAGGAAATTGCATTCCCCTGCGCATCAGAGATGGTGATCATGGTGTTGTTAAACGTGGACAGAACATGTGCCACGCCAGAAATAATGTTCTTGCGCTCTTTTTTACGAATACGCGGTGTAGCGGCTTTCGCCATTGTTTTCCTACCTCAGTCCCTGCCCAGAAGCCCGCAAAAGCCGTCCGGAAATCCTCAACAAATCAGATTAACGCGTGGCTTTCTTCTTACCAGCGATCGCCACAGCCTTACCCTTACGTGTACGGGCGTTGGTGTGGGTTCTCTGACCATGCACCGGCAGGCCGCGACGGTGACGGAGACCGCGGTAGCAGCCCAGATCCATCAGACGCTTGATGTTCATTGCGACTTCACGACGCAGGTCACCTTCAACGCGATAGTCGGTGTCGATCACTTCACGCAGCTTTGCGATTTCATCATCGCTCAGCTCGTTCACGCGCTTTGCATCGGCAATGCCAACCTTCTCGCAGATCTGAGCTGCCTTGGTTGCGCCAATTCCGTAAATATACTGAAGCCCGATAACAACCCGTTTGTTGGTCGGGACATTCACGCCGGCAATACGTGCCACGCTTTACACTCCTGTCGGTTCAACTCGCTGGTCGAACGCTACTGGCATCACATGGATGCATGATTTCAATCAGTGGCCGCGAAATATACCGGCCACCCGCACAAGTCAACGAAAACAGATCACTTTTTCGTGAGCTGTCACTTTCCCGCCATGACAGCTTCAATGTCTGCCGTGACCTGAGCGGTCGGAAGCATTCCATTAATTTTATAAAGCCGTCCGGTTTTTTCATAGAAAGGAAGAATCGGAGCCGTCAGATTCCGGTATTCTTTCAGGCGCTCAACAACCGTTTCGCGCTTGTCATCCGCCCGCCGCTTGAATTCATGACTGCCGCATACATCACACTCGCCTTCCTTTTTAGGAGGCTTGGAGACTTCGTTATACGTCGCGCCACACTTGCTGCACGTAAAGCGTCCGGAGATTCGGTCTGCCAGAATGTCTTCATCAACATCCAGAAACAGAACCACATCTATTTTTTTATTTTCGGCAGAAAGCATCTTATCCAGCGCATCTGCCTGCCCGAGAGTGCGCGGGAATCCATCCAGGATGAATCCCTTTGCACAGTCAGGCTGCCCGATACGGGAATGCAGCATGGCGATAATCAGCTCATCCGGCACCAGTTTCCCGGCATCCATCAGAGATTTTGCCTGCTTACCAATGTCAGACCCACGCGCAACCTCGGCACGCAGCATGTCACCGGTAGAAATCTGCACCAGACCGTACTGCTCTTCCAGCCGCTTGGACTGCGTGCCCTTCCCGGCACCGGGAGGCCCCAGAAAAATCACGTTCATCGTCTGATAACCCTCTGCTTCTTGCCACCACGAGACCGCCGCATAAGCCCCTGATACTGATGCGCAACAAGATGCGACTGCACCTGCGTCACGGTATCAATAGTGACCGACACGATAATGATCAGACTTGTGCCGCCAAAATAGAAAGGCACGTTGTAACGGCTGATCAGAATCTGCGGTAACAGACACACAAGAACCATATAGGCAGCGCCAATCGTCGTCAGGCGCGTGAGAATTTTATCGAAGTAGGTTGCCGTGGCCGCACCGGGGCGAATACCCGGAATAAAGCCCCCCTGCTTACGCAGGTTATCCGCAGTTTCCGCCGGGTTAAACGTGACTGCCGCATAAAAATACGAGAAGAACACGATCATGGCAGCGTAGAACAGCATATAGAGCGGCTGCCCCTGCCCCAGTTCTTCACCCAGAAACGACAACCAGCCCGGCATAGACTTCCCGTTCATGAAGCCTGAGATTGTGACCGGAATCAGAAGCACAGACGATGCGAAAATCGGCGGGATAACGCCCGCTGTATTCACTTTAAGAGGCATGTGGGTGGTATCCCCTCCAAACATCCTCTGTCCCATCTGTCGCTTGGGATACTGGATCACAACACGCCGTTGCGCCTGCTCCATAAACACGATGAACGTAATGGTCACCGCAGCCAGAACAAGAAAGACCAGCACGAAGAAAGGCGAAAGCGCACCCGTGTATCCAAGCTGGAACAGACTTGCCATGGCATGCGGCAGGTTGGCCACAATACCGGCAAAGATAATAAGGGAGATCCCGTTCCCGACACCTCGGGACGTAATCTGCTCACCCAGCCACATCAGGAACATGGTGCCACCCACAAGGGTGATCACGCAGGAAACCAGAAAGAACACGCCAGGGTTCACAACAGCGGATCCAGCTGCGCTATGCATACTCTCAAGCCCGACGGCAATGCCGTAAGCCTGAAATAACGCAATAAACACAGTCAAATAGCGTGTGTACTGATTGAGCTTTTTCCGCCCCTGCTCACCTTCTTTTTTCAAGGCTTCCAGAGAAGGAACTGCCGTAGACATCAACTGCACGATAATCGAGGCAGAAATGTAAGGCATGATATTGAGGGCAAAAACGGTCATACGCCCAAGCGCACCACCGGTGAACATGTTGAACATGCCCAGAATGCCACCCTGATGCTGAGCCAGAAGCTGCCCCATCACCGTCGCATCTACACCCGGAACCGGAATGTATGTGCCAAGACGGTAAATAATCAGCGCACCAAGCGTGAACCAAATCCGCTTTTTGAGTTCGGTTGCCTTGGCAAAGGAGCCCACATTGAAGTTGGCAGCCAACTGTTCGGCCGCGGAAGCCATGCATCCGTCCTTTCACACAAACAGCGCCACCACATAACGCGGGACGCTGTCATGATAGTCTAAGAGTTAACCCAGACCACATCTGGAGAAGTATCAGCCAGAAGAACAGTACAGGACTGCCCTCCTGACCAAAACATCAGGATGCGCTGGCTTCAGCAGCCTTAGGAGCCACCAGGACCTTGATGGACCCGCCAGCTTTCTCAATAGCTGCAACTGCAGAAGCAGAAGCACCAGACACTTCGAACGTGACAGCGCGGGTCAGTTCGCCTTCAGCCAGAATACGCACACCAGCATATTTGCCCGTGCCGACCAGACCGGCAGTTTTCAGCGTTTCTTCCGTCACTGTCGTGCCAGCTTCAAGCTTACCATCAGCAAAGGCTTTTTCAATCGCACCGAGGTTAACCGGAGCATAAGCCTTACGGAAGATGTTTTTGAAGCCACGCTTCGGCAGACGACGATAGATCGGCAGCTGACCACCTTCAAAGCCGTTCAGGGACACGCCTTCACGTGCTTTCTGCCCCTTCACACCTTTACCGGAGGTCTTACCTTTACCAGAACCGATACCACGACCGAGACGCTTTTTGCGATAACGAGAGCCTTCGTTATCACGCAGTTCGTTCAGATTCATATCAATCCTCCACCTTCACGAGGTGGGCCACCTTACGGACCATACCACGGGTTGAAGGGGTATCTTCCAACACCCGCTCACGCCCGATCTTGTTCAGACCGAGACCCACAAGGGTCTCTTTCTGGCCAGGCTTGCGGCCGTTACCGGACGCAATCTGAATGACTTTGAAAGTCTTAGCTTCAGACATCTGCAGCCTCCACACCTGAAGCAGCCTGATCGCGCTTACCGAAGATTTCAGCAACCTTCTTACCGCGACGGTTTGCAACAGAACGAGGGCTTGCACAACGCTCAAGCGCCGCGAACGTCGCTTTCACCATGTTGTGCGGGTTACGCGTCCCGAGGGACTTGGCAACCACGTCATTGATGCCCAGGCTTTCAAAAACAGCGCGCATCGGGCCGCCGGCAATGATCCCCGTCCCTGCTTCAGCAGAGCGCAGAACAACCTTACCAGCACCGAAGTGACCAGCCACATCGTGATGCAGCGTACGGCCTTCCTTCATCGGCACGCGGATCATGCCACGCTTGGCACGTTCCGTCGCCTTACGGATAGCTTCCGGCACTTCACGGGCTTTACCAGCACCATACCCAACGCGGCCTTTCTGGTCACCAACGACAACCAGAGCAGCGAAGGCAAAGCGCCGACCACCCTTAACAACCTTAGCAACGCGGTTGATGGTGACCAGTTTATCAACCAGTTCATCACCTTCGCGTTCGCGATCACGGCCGCCTCGACCGCCTTCTCTTGGTTCACGAGCCATTACGTGATCCTTTCCTCAGAAGGAGAGACCGCCCTCGCGGGCAGCCTCCGCCAGGGCTTTCACGCGCCCATGATAAAGATACGACCCCCTGTCGAAAACAACCTGGGAGACGCCGGCAGCCACAGCACGCTGCGCAACAAGTTTACCAACAGCGCCAGCGCTGTCCTTGTTGGCACCGGTCTTCAGAGACGAGCGCAGTTCTTTATCCAGGCTGGAAGCGGCAGCAAGGGTGCATCCGCGCACGTCATCAATGACCTGCGCATAGATGTTCTTGCCAGACCGGAAGACCGACAGACGCGGACGACCACCAGCCTTGCGACGGAGCTGAAAACGCAGGCGAGCACGCCGACGGTTCCGCAGTTCCTGCTGAGTGCTCATTATTTCTTCTTGCCTTCCTTGCGACGAATGGTTTCCGTCTCATAACGCACACCCTTGCCTTTATAGGGCTCAGGCTTACGAAAATTGCGAATATCAAGAGCAACCTGCCCAACGCGCTGCTTGTCGATACCTTCGACAAGGATAGCTGTCGGACGCGGCGTGGAGATCTTGATACCCTGCGGGATCGGATAAACCACGTCGTGAGAATAGCCCAGGTTCATCACAAGATTAGAACCCTGCACAGCAGCACGATAACCGGTGCCGTTGATCTCAAGAGCCTTTGAGAACCCTTCAGAAACACCTTTGATCGCCGTTGCAATCAGAGCGCGGGTTGTGCCCCACATCATACGAGCCTGCGCTGCAGTCCCAACCGGACGCACCGCGACTTTCCCGTCTGAAATTTCCGCTTCAATGTGAGAGGAAAGCGGCAGCGCGAGTTCGCCCAGCTTTCCCTTCGCCTTGAAAACACCGTCTGCAATCGAGACAGTCACCCCTGCGGGAACATCAACGGGATATTTGCCTACACGTGACATGTATCCCTCCTCAGAACACGCGACAGAGGACTTCACCGCCAACATTGGCAGCGCGAGCCTCGACATCAGACAGAACACCACGCGGTGTGGACAGGATCGAAACCCCGAGACCAGCACGCACCCGCGGCAACTCTTTAATTTTAGAATACACACGGCGACCCGGACGGGACACGCGGTGGATTTCCTTAATAACCGGCTCGCCTTCGGAATATTTCAGCTCGATATGGAGCTGAGTAATGCCTTTGCGAATTTCTTCATGTGAGTAGCCACGGATGTAGCCTTCACGCTGCAGGGCATCAAGAACATTCGAACGCAGCTTGGAAGCCGGCGACACGCAGGACACATGGCGTGCACGCTGCGCGTTACGAATACGGGTGAGCATATCACCCAGCGGATCAGAAAGTGACATTGTGCGCCCTTACCAGCTAGCTTTGACCAGGCCCGGGATCTGCCCGTTTGAAGCCAGATCACGCAGTGCAATACGGCACAGCTCAAACTTGCGGTAGTTACCGCGAGAGCGCCCCGTAAGTTTGCAACGGAGACGGACACGTACGCGTGAACCATTCCGCGGCAGTTCAGCCAGCTTTAAAGACGCATCAAACCGATCTTCTACAGGAAGCGAGCGGTCCATCACAATGTTCTTCAGCGCCGCACGCTTTTCCTTGTCGCGCGCAGCCATGCGTGTCCGCTTGGCATTACGCGTGATGGCAGAAGTCTTAGCCATATAATTTTATCCTCCGGAACCCTTCGAAAACCTTCGATGGTTTTCCAAGACAACAACACCTGGTGACAGGTAACCTATTTCACTCAGGCAGCAAAGGGGAGATCGAACGCTTTAAGAAGCGCCTTAGCTTCAGCATCCGTCTTTGCGCTGGTCACAAACACCACGTCCATCCCGCGAACTTCGTCTACCTTATCGTAGTCGATTTCAGGGAAAACGATCTGTTCTTTAAGACCAAGAGCGAAGTTACCACGTCCGTCGAACCCCTTGTTAGCCGGCAGACCACGGAAATCGCGAATGCGGGGCATTGCGATCGTGACCAGACGATCAAGGAATTCATACATCTGCGCACGACGCAGCGTAACCTTACAACCGATCGGCAGACCTTCACGGATTTTGAAGCCCGCGATGGCTTTCTTTGCAACAGTTTTAACCGGCTTCTGACCTGCAATCAGCGTCATTTCAGCAACAGCAGCGTCCAGTTTCTTCTGGTCGCCCGCGGCTTCACCAACGCCCATATTCAGGACAATTTTTTCCAGCCGAGGAACCTGCATGATGTTTTTGTAACCAAACTGTTCACGCAGTTTAGCGCGCAGTTCGGTTTCATAACGTTCCTGCATACGAGGAACGGAACGAACGCCCTTAGACTCACTCATTCTCGCCCCCTCAGCCTTCAATCACTTCGCCGGTTGCTTTTGCAACACGAACTTTCCGCCCGTCTTCCAGAACACGGAACCCAACGCGGGTCGGCTTCTTGGAGGCCGGATCGACGAGTTTCAGATTCGACAGATGAATCGGGGCTTCACGCGTGATGATGCCGCCTTCTTCACCCATACGCGTTGCTTTCTGGTGACGCTTAACGAGCGCTACACCACGAACAATCGCGCGATTTTCAGCCGGGCGGACGGAGAGAACTTCACCCTGAGTTCCTTTGGAGGAACCCGTGATGACAACAACCGTATCGCCTTTTTTAATGCGAGCAGCCATTTATAGAACCTCCGGCGCCAGAGAGATAATTTTCATGAACTTGCGCGCACGCAGTTCACGAACAACCGGGCCGAAGATACGGGTGCCGATCGGCTCCTGCTGCTTGTTGATCAGAACAGCAGCGTTCTTATCAAAACGGATCGCGCTCCCATCGGGGCGGCGAACCGGATAAGAGGTACGCACGATAACAGCTTGGTGCACGTCGCCTTTTTTCACCTTCCCACGGGGGATGGCTTCCTTGACAGACACGACGATCACGTCGCCGACCGAGGCGGACTTCCGCTTGGAGCCGCCCAGTACCTTGATGCACTGCACCTGACGCGCACCAGAATTGTCGGCCACGTCGAGGTTGGTCTCGGGATGGATCATGAACTAGATATCCTTACCTTACGCTGACACGCCAGCGGAGGACGCATCAACGACCTCACCATTGCGTGCCACCACGGCCCACGTCTTGCGCTTGGAAATCGGCGTGCATTCAATGATGCGCACGCTATCGCCCACTTTGCAGACATTCTCTTCATCATGCGCCGCATATTTTTTAGAGCGACGAATGAACTTCTTATACAGCGGGTGCATGACGCGACGATCGACAAGAACCGTAACGGTCTTGTCCATTTTGTCGCTGGTCACACGCCCGGTAAGGACGCGCCTTGGCATCGTCCAACTCCCTTCAGGAAATGGCGGCAGATGTTTTAGCACCCGCCGCAGTCTTCTTTGTATTCTGCGCGTCAATCGTCTTGATGCGCGCAATTTCACGACGGACCACACGAATGCGGCTCTGGCCCTCGTTCTGCCCGGTTGCCTGCTGGAACCGGAGATTGAGCTGCTCACGCTTCAGCTCAAGCAGAAGTGTGTTCAGTTCGTCGGCCGTTTTGGCACGCAGGTCAGCGGGCTTTGTTGCCTTCGCCATCTTACGCATCTCCAATTCGGGTCACAAATTTTGTCTTGATCGGCAGCTTTGCTGCACCGAGGGCCAGCGCTTCACGCGCGATCTCGGGCGGCACGCCTTCGATTTCAAACAAAATGCGACCGGGTTTCACACGGGCCACCCAGTATTCGGGAGATCCCTTGCCCGAGCCCATACGCACTTCTGCAGGCTTTGTCGAGACCGGAAGGTCAGGAAAAATACGAATCCACACGCGACCTGCACGTTTCATCGCTCTGGTGATAGCCCGACGAGAGGCTTCAATCTGCCGTGCGGTGATACGTTCGGGCTGAAGAGCCTTCAGACCAAACGTACCGAAGTTGAGCGTCGTGCCGCTTTTGGCCAGGCCGTGAATACGACCTTTGTGAGCCTTACGGAATTTAGTTCGCTTCGGAGAGAGCATTGTCTTCTATCCTTCGCCTCAGCGCTGAGGGGCCTGCTCGGCCGCCCGGCGGTCCTGAGCCAGTGGGTCATGGGCCAGGATCTCACCTTTGAAGATCCACACCTTCACACCGCAAGCACCATACGTGGTCTGTGCAGTCGCCGTCCCGTAATCGATATCTGCACGGAGCGTATGCAGGGGCACACGTCCTTCACGATACCATTCGATACGGGCGATTTCTGCACCGCCAAGACGGCCGGAGCAGTTGATCCGGATACCCTGTGCGCCAAGACGCATAGCGGACTGCACGGCGCGCTTCATGGCGCGACGGAAGGCCACACGGCGTTCGAGCTGCTGTGCAATGTTGTCAGCAACCAGCGTGGCGTCGATTTCTGGCTTGCGGATCTCAACAATGTTGAGAGCCACTTCCGTACCGGCCATTTTGGTCAGCTCTTTACGCAGAGCGTCAATGTCCTGACCTTTTTTACCGATCACAACGCCCGGACGTGCTGCATAAATCGTAACACGCGGCTTTTTGGCCGGACGTTCGATCACAACGCGGGACACACCAGCACCAGACAGCTTGCGACGCAGGAAAGCGCGCAGCTTCAGGTCAGCGTGCAGCAGACGAGAATAGTCGGAGTCAGCGTACCAACGGCTATCCCAGGTGCGATTGATTCCGAGCCGCAGCCCGATTGGATTGACTTTATGTCCCATACGTCAGGCTGCCTTCTGCTCAGGAGAAGCTGCTTCGGGCTGCGGAGCCCGTTCTGCAACAACAATCTTCAGATGGCTGAAGAATTTTTCCACACGGGCGGAACGACCACGGCCACGCGCATGGAAGCGACGCATGACAATGGACTTCCCGACCTCAGCCGTCTTCACAACCAGCTGGTCAACGTCCAGCTGGTGATTGTTCTCAGCATTTGCAATCGCGCTTTCCAGAGTCTTTTTGACTTCCTGGGCAATGCGACGCTTGGAGAACGTCAGGGTTGCAACAGCCTGAGACGCGGGCTTGTTGCGGATCAGACCGGCAACAAGGTTCAACTTGCGGGGACTAACCCGGATGTTGCGCGTGATCGCCTGCGCTTCTGTTTCCGCGAGCGTGCGCGGATGCTTCGGCTTGCTCATCTTAGCCCCGCTTCGACTTCTTATCGGCCCCATGCCCGTGGAACGTACGGGTGGGAGAAAATTCACCGAACTTGTGTCCGACCATATTCTCCGTCACCTGCACAGGCAGGAACTTCTGACCATTATAAACACCGAACGTCAGACCAACGAACTGCGGAAGGATCGTAGAACGACGTGACCAGATTTTGATCACTTCGTTACGACCCGACGCGCGGGACGTTTCAGCTTTGCTCAGCAGATACCCGTCGACGAACGGGCCTTTCCAGACGGAACGTGCCATCTTCTATTGCCCCTTACTTGCCGGTCTTCCGACGACGGATAATCAGACTGTCCGTACGCTTGTTGACCCGAGTTTTGTAACCTTTGGTCGGCTTGCCCCACGGCGTAACCGGATGACGGCCACCAGAGGTGCGGCCTTCACCACCACCATGCGGATGGTCGACCGGGTTCATCACAACGCCGCGGTTATGCGGGCGACGACCCAGCCAGCGCGCACGGCCAGCCTTACCAATGTGCTGGTTCATGTTGTCCGGGTTGGAGACAGCTCCAACCGTTGCCATGCATTCACCACGCACAACACGCAGTTCACCAGACTGCAGCTTGATCTGCGCATAGCCGGCATCTTTACCGACCAGCTGCGCATACGTCCCGGCAGAGCGGGCCAGCTTGCCACCGGCACCCTGCTTCAGTTCGATGTTATGCACGATCGTACCAACCGGAATCGCTGCCAGCGGCATGGCGTTACCCGGCTTGATGTCAACGCGAGCGCCAGCGATGACATTGTCACCCACTTTCAGACGCTGCGGAGCCAGGATGTAAGCCAGCTCACCATCTTCGTACTTCACCAGCGCAATGAAGGCGGTACGGTTGGGGTCATATTCCAGACGCTCAACCGTGCCCAGCACGTCAAATTTGCGACGTTTGAAGTCGATATAACGGTAAGACTGCTTGTGCCCGCCGCCACGGAAACGAGACGTTGTGCGACCGTTGTTGTTACGACCGCCCGTCTTGTTTTTACCTTCCGTCAGCTGCTTGACCGGCTTGCCCTTCCAGAGGTCGGAACGATCAATCAGAACCGTACCACGAAGGCTCGGCGTGACGGGATTAAAGTGCTTCAGTGCCATTTGTTCCTACCCCACGTCACGCCAGTTTAGCGGTAAGGTCAATGGACTGACCTTCCGCAAGCTGGACGAACGCCTTCTTGATATCAGAACGCTGCCCCAGACGCCCCTTGAAGCGCTTGGTCTTGCCCTTCTGGACAAGCGTGTTAACGCCAACAACCTTGACGCCGAACAGTGTTTCCACAGCCACTTTGATTTCAGGCTTGGTTGCAGAGATCGCAACCTTGAAAACAACCTGATTCTTCTCTGAAAGCGCGGTTGCTTTCTCGGTGATCAGCGGAGAACGAACAATGTCGTACATCGCTTCCCGGGAAAGACGCTCGGCTTTCTTGCGCAGAGCAAGAATGTTCGTCATGCCAGGCGCTCCTTCAGACCCTCGAGGCCAGCCTGCGTAATCGCCAGGACCTCGTGATTAAGAATGTCATAAACATTGGCGCCAATTGTCGGCAGGATATCAATGCGCGGCAGGTTGCTTGCAGCGCGCAGAAAGCCTTCGTCAACAGAGGCATCAACAATCAGGGCAGATTTCCAGCCGAGCGTTTTCAGCTTTGCAGCCAGTTCGCTCGTGCGGGCCACGCCAGAAGCAGACTGAAGGACAACCAGCTTGCCTTCTTTTGCTTTCTGAGACAGCGCAGAGATCAGACCCAGACGGCGAACCTTCTTGGGAAGGTCATATCCGTGGTCACGCACAACCGGACCATGGACTGCGCCACCGGTACGATACTGCGGTGCACGAAGAGAACCCTGACGAGCGCTACCTGTGCCTTTCTGGCGGTACGGCTTCTTGGTCGTGCCGGACACTTCGCCCATGCCCTTGACCTTGTGCGTACCAGCGCGGCGCTTGGCCAGCTGCCAGTGAACAACGCGCGCCATGATGTCATTGCGCGGCGCGACAGCAAACAGCGCTTCGGGAAGCGTTGCAGAACCTGCGGTGCCGTTATCAAGCGTTTTGATTTCGATTTCCATGACCTCAGCCCTCCGCCGTCACGAGAGCGGCCGGATACGGCGCATCGACATGGCGGGCTTTTTTAATTGCATCACGGACCAGAACGACACCGTTTTTAGCTCCGGGAACGGAACCACGGATCATGATCAGGTTCTTTTCCGGATCGATCGCAGCAATTTCAAGATTCAGCGTGGTAATACGCTCATCGCCAAGGTGACCGGCCATCTTCTTGTTCTTGAAGGTCTTGCCCGGATCCTGACGGTTACCGGTAGAACCATGTGAACGGTGAGAGATGGACACGCCGTGGGAGGCTTCCAGACCGGCAAAGTTCCAGCGCTTCATGGCGCCTGCGAACCCTTTACCCTTGCTGGTACCCGTCACGTCGACTTTCTGCCCCACAACAAAGTGAGCTGCGGAAAGAGAAGCGCCGATATCCAGCGTAGCATCATCAGCTACACGGAATTCAACCAGCTTCTTCTTCGGCTCAACCTGCGTGCGGGCAAAATGGCCACGGTTAGGTTTAGAGACATTTTTTACCTTGGCTTTGCCCATACCAAGCTGAAGGGCCGTATAGCCATCCCGCTCCTGAGTACGGACGTCCACCACCTGCACGGAATCCACATGCAGGACGGTAACGGGCACATGTGTGCCATCTTCCTTGAACAGTCGGGACATACCCAACTTTTTTGCGATCAATCCGGTGCGCATCGTCTGGACCTTAAAGTTTGATCTCGACATCCACGCCAGCGGCGAGGTCGAGTTTCATGAGAGCGTCCACGGTCTGCGGAGTCGGCTCGACGATGTCGAGCAGGCGGCGATGAGTCCGAATTTCGAACTGCTCGCGACTTTTCTTATCCACGTGGGGAGAACGGTTCACTGTAAACCGCTCGATATGCGTCGGCAGCGGGATAGGACCCCGAACCCGCGCACCCGTACGCTTCGCCGTATTGACGATCTCTTTCGTGCTGTTATCGAGAACACGATGATCGTACGCCTTCAGGCGAATGCGGATGTTCTGGTTGTCCATTGTTTCTTAGTCCAACACTTTACTGGTCCGGGGTAACCCGGCCGCCAAGTAAGACCCCGACCGAAGACTCGGCCGGGGCCATCCAGTCCTAGGCTTCTAACCGATTAGTCGGTGATAGAAGCAACCACGCCGGCACCAACGGTGCGGCCACCTTCACGAATAGCGAAGCGCAGGCCTTCATCCATGGCGATCGGAGCGATCAGCTCAACATCCATGGCGCAGTTATCGCCCGGCATGATCATTTCCGTGCCTTCCGGCAGGTGAACAACGCCAGTGACGTCGGTCGTGCGGAAATAGAACTGCGGACGATAGTTGGTGAAGAACGGCGTGTGACGGCCACCTTCATCCTTCGTCAGGATGTACGCTTCAGCTTTAAACTTCTTGTGCGGGGTGATGGAACCCGGCTTAGCCAGAACCTGGCCACGCTCAACGTCTTCACGCTTCGTGCCACGCACCAGCGCACCGATGTTGTCACCAGCTTCACCGCGATCAAGCAGCTTACGGAACATTTCAACGCCCGTAACGGTCGTCTTAACGGTGTCCTTCAGGCCGACGATTTCAACTTCGTCACCCACGTTCACAACACCACGTTCGACACGGCCCGTCACCACGGTGCCACGACCGGAGATGGAGAACACGTCTTCGATCGGCATCAGGAACGGACGGTCAACCGGGCGCTCCGGCTGCGGGATGTAGGAGTCAACTGCATCCATCAGGTCACGAACGCGGTTTTCGCCGATTTCCGGATCACCATCTTCCAGAGTAACCAGAGCGGAACCCTTGATGATGGGGATTTCGTCGCCCGGGAACTGGTAGGAAGACAGAAGTTCACGAACTTCCATTTCAACCAGCTCAAGCAGTTCCGGATCATCAACCTGGTCAACTTTGTTCAGGAAGACAACCAGAGCCGGCACACCGACCTGACGAGCAAGCAGGATGTGCTCACGGGTCTGCGGCATCGGGCCATCAGCTGCTGAAACCACGAGGATAGCGCCGTCCATCTGCGCTGCACCCGTGATCATGTTCTTCACGTAGTCAGCATGTCCGGGGCAGTCGACGTGTGCGTAGTGACGGTTGGCCGTTTCATATTCCACGTGAGCCGTGGAGATGGTGATGCCACGAGCGCGCTCTTCAGGAGCAGCGTCAATCTGGTCATACGCCTTGAACTCAGCACCACCGGCTTTCGCCAGCGTCTTGGTGATGGCGGCCGTCAGAGACGTTTTACCATGGTCAACGTGGCCGATGGTGCCGATGTTGCAGTGCGGTTTATTCCGCTCAAATTTAGCCTTAGCCATTTCTCTACTCCATACCCCGAAAATTTATCGGGATGCAGTTTTTAATAAGTCCGCCCCACTCCACAAGGAGTGAATGCCATACTCAAAAGATTACCAGCGATAGTGGCTGAATGCCTTGTTGGCTTCGGCCATACGGTGGGTATCTTCACGCTTCTTAACAGCAGCGCCACGGTTGTTCACGGCATCCATCAGCTCGTTAGACAACCGGTCCTGCATGGTGTTTTCGCCCCGCTTGCGGGAAGCGTCGATCACCCAGCGAATGGCCAGCGCCTGACGGCGTTCAGCGCGAACTTCAACAGGCACCTGATAGGTCGCACCACCAACGCGGCGAGAGCGAACTTCTACTGCAGGCTTAACGTTATCCAGAGCATTGTGGAACAATGCAATCGGATCCGCAGAAGCTCCACTCCGGCGAACCATCGCCTCGAGAGCTCCATAAACAATCCTCTCCGCAGTGGATTTTTTGCCATCATACATCAGAGCGTTCATGAAACGCGTAATGACAATATCTCCGAACTTCGGATCAGGAAGAATCTCACGCTTAACAGCGCGGTGACGGCGGCTCATACCTTAACTTCCTCTTACTTCGGACGCTTCGCGCCGTAGAGCGAACGCCGCTGACGACGCTTAGCAATACCCTGGGTATCCAGGACACCGCGAAGGATGTGATAACGCACACCCGGAAGATCCTTTACACGACCCCCACGGATAAGCACGACGCTATGTTCCTGAAGGTTGTGACCTTCACCCGGAATATAACTCACCACCTCATAGCCGTTCGTCAGACGCACCTTTGCAACTTTACGCAGTGCGGAGTTCGGCTTTTTCGGCGTCGTCGTATAAACACGGGTACAAACACCACGTTTCTGGGGGCAGCTCTGCAGTGCGGGCACTTTGTTGCGCTTGACTGCAGGCTTGCGCCCCTTGGCAATGAGCTGGTTGATGGTCGGCATGCGCCTTTCCCGATCCTTACACAGTTCGGCCGGCTAGCCTTTTTATCGGCTGCCGACTGTCATTTGAAAAACCCACCAGGCAACAACACCCGTGTGGGGCTATCTAGGCATCCGGCTTTTACTTCCAACCGGAAGCCAGCCGCATGCTTACACAAGAATTACGAATTTACCTCCGCTCCGGCACGGGAGCAGAAGCTGAGGGCTGCTAACTACCTCTCCCCCCCCTTTAAGTCAAGCGCGGTACGCGATTCTTAACCACGAAAATGAAAAGAAGCTCTCACATAAAAAAAAGGGACCAGAGCATAACTCTGATCCCTCTTCTTCTTATGCCTGAGCGACGCGCGCTGCGTTACTCCGCAGCGGAGCGCCCGACACGCTGCCGGTCCTGAGACGCGGCGATTGCACGCAGACGGTTCATGACGCTGCCCGTCCCTGCCGGGATCAGACGGCCGACAATGACGTTCTCTTTCAAACCGTTCAGAGTATCCACCTTCCCTGCGGTAGCAGCCTCTGTCAGGACACGCGTGGTCTCCTGGAAGGATGCCGCAGAGATGAAGGACTGCGTCTGCAGAGAGGCCTTGGTAATACCCTGCAACACCGGCATCGCCACCGCAGGACGCTCACCAGCATTCATACGCTTGGTATTTTCGGTCTCGTACTCAATCCGATCAACGGTTTCGCCAATGAGATACGTCGTGTCACCCGGCTCCAGAATTTCGACCTTCTGGAGCATCTGACGCACGATAACCTCAATATGCTTATCGTTAATCTTCACGCCCTGAAGACGATAGACATCCTGAATTTCGTTCACGAGGTAATCGGACAGAGCCTCAACCCCCATGACCTTCAGAATATCATGCGGCACACGAGGACCATCGACCAGCGGATCGCCCTTTTCGACGAAGTCACCTTCCTGAACGGACACGTGCTTGCCTTTGGGAATCAGATATTCCGTCTCTTCGCCTGTCTCATCATTCTTCACGATGACGCGACGCTTGGACTTATAATCTTTCCCAAATTCAACACGGCCTTCCATTTCCGCGATAATCGCATGGTCTTTCGGACGACGTGCTTCAAAAAGCTCGGCAACACGCGGCAGACCACCAGTAATATCACGGGTCTTGGACCCTTCACGCGGCAGACGTGCCAGCACGTCACCCGCATGAACTTCGGCACCGTTTTCCACAGACAGCAGGGATTCAGGCGGCAGGAAGTAACGGGCATCGTTCCCGTTATCCAGCTTGATCACCTCGCCCTTGGCGTCCTTCAGCTGCAGGCGCGGACGCAGATCAACGCCCTTCCCTGCCTGCTTGTAGTCCACCACGGTTTTTGCTGTCAGGCCTGTCACCTCATCCATACGCTCGACGAGCGTAATGGAGTCAATCAGGTCCAGATACTCAACCTTACCGGCTTTCTCGGTAATGATCGGCAGGGTGTAGGGGTCCCACTCGGCCAGCTTCTGAGCGCGTGTGACTTCTGCACCTTCCGTCGTAAGCAGTCGCGCACCATACGGCACACGGTAACGGGCTTTTTCAACCCCGGCTTCGTCGGTCAGCAGGATTTCACAGTTACGGGCCATGACAACCGGCACGCCCTGACTGTTCTGCACGACGTTGCGGTTACGGATAACCACTTTACCATCACGAGACGCTTCGATCATGGACTGCTCAGCACCACGCTGCGCCGCACCACCGATATGGAAGGTACGCATGGTCAGCTGTGTACCCGGTTCACCGATGGACTGTGCGGCAATAACGCCAACAGCTTCACCAATGTTGACCGGCGTGCCGCGTGCAAGATCACGGCCATAGCAGTGACCACACACGCCAACACGGCTGTCACAGGTCAGCACAGACCGGATCTGCACCGTTTCCACGCCTGAGCTTTCAATCCGTTCCGCATCGGCCTCATCAATCAGGCAGTTGCGCGGAGCAACAACCTTACCGGAGGCCGGATCGATCACATCAGCCGCCAGTGTACGACCAAGGATCCGCTCAGACAGAGAAGAAACAACTTCACCGCCGTCCATCACGGCCCGAATGGTCAGGCCGCGCTCAGTGCCGCAATCGTTTTCAACGATGATGCAGTCCTGTGCCACGTCAACCAGACGACGCGTCAGATACCCGGAGTTTGCAGTCTTCAGAGCGGTATCGGCCAGACCCTTACGTGCACCGTGGGTAGACGTAAAGTAATCGAGAACCGACAAACCTTCTTTAAAGTTCGCAATAATCGGCTGTTCAATAATCTCACCAGACGGCTTGGCCATCAGACCACGCATACCGGCAAGCTGCTTCATCTGAGCCGGTGACCCACGAGCCCCGGAGTGGCTCATCATCCACACGGAGTTAATGGGCTTGCCGATTTCCTGACGAGAAATCTCTTTGGTCATAGCGGCCTGCACTTCGTCCGTGCAGCGTGACCAGGCGTCAACCACCTTGTTGTAGCGTTCACCAGCCGTGATCAGACCGTCCTGATACTGCTGTTCAAATTCCTTGACCTCAGCCGCAGTGCGGTCAACCAGCACTTTCTTTTCAGCAGGGATGATCATGTCATCCTTACCGAAGGAAATACCGGCCTTTGCAGCGTGACGGAAACCAAGGGCCATCAGGCGGTCACAGAAGATCACCGCTTCCTTCTGACCACAGTGACGATAAACCGTATCAATAACGTCAGACACGGCTTTCTTGGTCAGCTGCTTGTTGATCAGCGAGAACGGAATAGCGTCGCTCTTCGGAAGGATCTGCGCAATCAGCACACGTCCCGGCGTCGTGACGATTGTTTCATGATGCTTCTTGCCGTCCGCATCGATGGTCTCGAAACGGGCACGGATTTTGTCATGCAGTTTCAGGACGCCCGCGTTAAGCGCGTATTCCACTTCACCGATAGACGAGAAGGACGGAGCACCCTTTTTGGTGAGTTCACCGGTGGTGTCGTCATACTCATTACGGTCAGGGGTTGCGCCAAATTCAGGCGTTTCAAGGCTGAGGTAATACAGACCAAGAACGATATCCTGAGACGGCACAATGATCGGCTTACCGTTTGCCGGGCTGAGGATGTTGTTAGTGGACATCATCAGCACGCGTGCTTCAAGCTGGGCCTCAAGGCTCAGCGGCACGTGCACGGCCATCTGGTCACCGTCGAAGTCCGCGTTGAACGCAGTACAGACGAGCGGATGCAGCTGAATCGCCTTGCCTTCAACCAGCACAGGTTCAAACGCCTGAATGCCGAGACGATGGAGGGTCGGCGCGCGGTTCAGCATCACGGGATGCTCGCGAATGACCTCTTCCAGAATATCCCAGACTTCCGGACGTTCTTTTTCAACCATGCGCTTTGCAGCTTTAATGGTTGTGGCGTGGCCGTATTTTTCCAGCTTGGAGTAGATGAACGGCTTGAACAGCTCCAGCGCCATCTTCTTGGGCAGGCCGCACTGATGCAGCTTCATTTCCGGGCCAACCACGATGACCGAACGGCCAGAGTAGTCAACACGCTTACCAAGAAGGTTCTGACGGAAACGGCCCTGCTTGCCTTTCAGCATATCAGACAGGGACTTCAGCGGACGCTTGTTGGCACCGGTAATGGCACGGCCACGGCGGCCGTTGTCAAACAGGGCGTCAACAGCTTCCTGAAGCATACGCTTTTCGTTACGCACGATAATATCGGGCGCACGCAGTTCCATCAGGCGCTTGAGACGGTTGTTACGGTTGATAACGCGACGATACAGATCATTCAGATCAGACGTTGCGAAACGACCACCATCAAGCGGCACCAGCGGACGGAGTTCCGGCGGAATGACGGGAACCAGATCAAGGATCATCCACTCAGGGCGGGAGCCGCTTTCTGAGAAGGCCTCAATCAGCTTCAGGCGTTTGACAAGCTTCTTGCGCTTGGCTTCAGACGTCGTCTCTTTCAGAGCCTGACGGAGTTCCACCTTTTCAGCATCACAGTCGATGCGTTCCAGCACCTTCTTGATGGCCTCAGCGCCGATCCCGACTTCAATCCCTTCTTCGCCATATTCATCCATGGCGTCGAGGTACTGTTCTTCCGTCAGCAGAGAATACTGCTTGAGCGGAGACGTGCCGGGTTCAAGAACGAGATAGTTCTCGAAATACAGCACTTTTTCGAGGTCTTTCAACGTCATATCGACCATCAGGCCGATACGGCTCGGAAGAGACTTCAGGAACCAGATATGGGCAACGGGGCTGGCAAGCTGGATGTGACCCATCCGCTCGCGCCGCACTTTTGCCAGGGTGACTTCAACGCCGCATTTTTCACAGACAATACCGCGGAATTTCATCCGCTTGTATTTGCCGCACAGGCATTCATAGTCCTTGATCGGGCCAAAAATACGCGCGCAGAACAGACCATCACGCTCCGGCTTGAATGTCCGGTAGTTGATCGTCTCGGGCTTCTTGATTTCACCAAACGACCAGGACCGGATCTGTTCAGGCGATGCGAGCTGAATCTTGATCTGGTCGAAGGTCATCGCCTGGCCGGTCTGGCCAAGAATTTTCATGAGTTCATTCATGTGCCGAAGCCCCCAAAGGGAAATGAGGAGCCGGAATCGTCATTCCGGCCTCCCCCTCAAAATAAGAACGGATAGTGGTGCTAAGGGTCACTCTTATTTGGCCCCCTGCTCCAGCTCAACATTCAGGCCAAGGGACTTCAGTTCCTTGATCAGAACGTTAAAGCTTTCCGGAATACCGGCTTCAAAGTCATCCTGCTCACGCACAATGGCTTCATAGACCTTGGTTCGACCGGACACGTCATCCGATTTCACCGTCAGCATTTCCTGCAGCGTATATGCAGCACCGTAGGCTTCCAGAGCCCAGACTTCCATTTCACCAAAGCGCTGACCACCGAACTGCGCCTTACCACCCAGCGGCTGCTGAGTCACAAGAGAGTACGGACCGATGGAGCGTGCATGGATCTTGTCATCAACAAGGTGATGCAGCTTGAGCATGTAAATGTAGCCAACCGTGGTTTTACGCTCGAACGGCTCGCCAGTGCGCCCATCAATCAGCTGAGACTGACCAGATTTATCCACCCCTGCCTTTTCAAGCATGGCTTCAATATCCGGAATGGAAGCACCATCGAACACCGGCGTTGCAATCGGCACGCCTTTGCGCAGATTGTTGCACAGTTCGGTCAGTTCACGGTTGTCCATGTTGGCAATGGCATCGTCATAGATGTTCTGCCCGTAAACGTCTTTCAGACGGTCCAGCAGCTCCTGACGCTTTTCACCCGTGCGCTGGTATTCGTCCACCAGATCACCAATGCCACGACCAAGGTTGGCACAGGCCCAGCCCAGATGTGTTTCCAGAATCTGACCCACGTTCATACGGGACGGCACACCCAGCGGGTTCAGCACGATGTCAACAGACGTGCCATCTTCCAGGAAGGGCATGTCTTCAACAGGCACCACGCGGGAGACGACACCCTTATTCCCGTGACGACCGGCCATTTTGTCACCCGGCTGAAGCTTACGCTTCACGGCGACAAACACCTTGACCATTTTCATCACGCCGGGCGGCAGTTCATCACCACGCTGAAGTTTTTCAACCTTGCTTTCAAAGCGCGCCTGAATTTTTGCCACAGAGGCATCAAACTCACGACGCAGCGTTTCCAGCTCAGCCATCACCTCATCAGATGCGACGACGATGTTGCGCCATGCACCACGGGGATTTTCATCCAGAACTTCGTCCGTAATTACGGTACCGGAGCGGATGCCCTTGAAGCCGGCCCCTGCGGTCTGATCAAGCAGCTTTTCACGCAGACGGCTGTAGAAAGAGCGTTCCTGAATGGCGCGCTCATCATCACGGTCCTTGGACAGACGTTCGATTTCGGAGCGTTCAATCGCCATCGCACGTTCGTCCTTGTCCACGCCACGGCGTGAGAACACGCGGACATCGACAATGGTGCCGGTTGTGCCGGGCGGCAGCCGCAGAGACGTATCCCGCACGTCAGACGCTTTTTCACCGAAGATAGCGCGCAGAAGTTTTTCTTCCGGCGTCATCGGGCTTTCGCCCTTCGGCGTGACTTTACCGATAAGGATATCACCGGGGTTCACTTCAGCGCCAACGTAAACGATGCCAGCTTCGTCCAGATTCCGCAGCGCTTCTTCACCCACATTGGGGATATCACGCGTGATTTCTTCCTGACCCAGCTTGGTATCACGTGCCATGACTTCGAATTCCTCGATATGGATCGAGGTAAACACGTCATCTTTCGCGATACGTTCGGAGATCAGGATGGAATCTTCGAAGTTGTAACCGTTCCAAGGCATGAACGCGACAAGCGTGTTCCGGCCCAGAGCCAGTTCACCCAGTTCGGTTGACGGACCATCCGCAATGATATCGCCGGCAAGAACCGTGTCACCTACATGCACCAGCGGGCGCTGGTTGATGCAGGTCGACTGGTTGGAGCGGGAATATTTCCGCAGACGATAGATATCGACACCCTGCGTGGAGCCATTGGCATCTGTTGCCCGGACAACGATACGCGCACCGTCGATCTGGTCCACAATCCCCTGACGACGGGCAACAATTGTCGCACCGGAATCATGCGCCACTGCGGCTTCCATCCCTGTACCAACCAGCGGCGCATCAGAGCGCACCAGCGGCACAGCCTGACGCTGCATGTTCGAGCCCATCAGTGCGCGGTTTGCGTCATCGTTCTCAAGGAACGGAATGAGCGCGGCAGCGACAGACACGAGCTGCTTCGGAGAGACGTCACAGGCCGTCACTTCCGTCGGCGGCACGAGACGGAAGTCCCCGCCACGACGAACAGACACCAGATCCCCCGTCAGTGTACCATCGGCACTCTGCTCGGCGTCCGCCTGTGCCACGACCAGCTTTTCTTCTTCCATGGCGGAAAGATATTTCCAGCCATCCTGGAGAACGCCGTCTTTCACCAGACGATACGGCGTTTCGATAAAGCCGTATTTGTTCACCTTGGCGTAGGTGGACAGGGAGTTGATCAGACCGATGTTCGGGCCTTCCGGCGTTTCAATCGGGCAGATACGGCCATAATGGGTCGGGTGAACGTCACGGACTTCAAAGCCTGCACGTTCACGCGTCAGACCACCCGGACCAAGCGCTGAGAGACGACGCTTATGCGTGACTTCAGACAGCGGGTTTGTCTGATCCATGAACTGGCTGAGCTGGGAAGACCCGAAGAACTCACGCACAGCAGCGGCGGCAGGCTTCGCGTTGATCAGGTCATGCGGCATGACCGTATCAATATCGACAGAGCCCATCCGTTCACGAATGGCGCGTTCCATCCGCAGCAGACCGACGCGATACTGGTTTTCCATCAGTTCACCAACCGAGCGAACGCGGCGGTTACCAAGGTTATCAATATCATCGACCTGACCGCGGCCGTCCTTGAGTTCACACATCACCTTGATGGTGCGCAGGATATCTTCCTTACGCAGCACGCGCACGGTATCCGGCACATCAATATCAAGGCGCATGTTCATCTTCACGCGACCGACCGAAGACAGGTCATAGCGGTCGGGATCAAAGAACAGGCCGTGGAACATGGCATCGGCGGTTTCAGCCGTCGGCGGCTCACCCGGACGCATCACGCGGTAGATATCAATCAGCGCTTCATCACGCGCCGTGTTTTTATCAACAACCAGCGTATTGCGGATCCACGGCCCCTTAGCGGCGTCAATTGCCAGAACCGGCATTTCCGTCACACCAGCTTCTTCAAGCCCGGTCAGCGTAGCTTCCGTGATTTCGTCGCCAGCTTCCGCGTAGATCTCACCCGTGTCCAGATTGACCATATCCCGGGCAATGAAGCGGCCCAGCAGGTCGATCTCGCCCACCAGCACTTCACGGGTTTTTTCGGCAATCTTACGGACGGTACGGGCCGTCAGCTTGGCTTCTGCCTCGGCAACCACTTCCCCGGTTTCAGCATCCACCAGCGGCGCCAGCAGCTTCATGCCACGGAAAGAATCCGCATCAAACGGGCGGGCCCAGCCTTTAGCCGTCTTGGTGAAGGTAACGGTGTCATAGAAATAGGAGAGGATTTCATTATCATCCATCCCCTTGATATCCAGAGCATCAACGTCCCCGCCTTCTGCTGCCTTTGCCTTACGGGCAGCGGCAGAGGCCTCACCTTCCAGCGCATACAGCAGCGTGGTGACAGGCAGCTTACGCTTACGGTCGATACGCACATAGATCAGATCTTTGGCGTCGAATTCAAAATCGAGCCATGAACCACGATACGGAATGACGCGCGCGGCAAACAGATATTTGCCGGAAGAGTGCGTCTTGCCTTTATCGTGATCAAAGAACACACCCGGAGACCGGTGCATCTGGCTGACGATAACTCGCTCGGTGCCGTTAACGATAAAGGTGCCGTTATCGGTCATCAGGGGCATGTCGCCCATATAGACCGGCTGCTCCTTGATATCCCGGATGGAGCGTGAACCCGTATCTTCATCCACATCCCATACAATGAGACGCAGGATAACTTTCAGCGGGGCGGAATAGGTCAGCCCGCGCTGGATGCATTCTTCAACATCATATTTCGGCTCTTCAAATTCGTAGCTTACGAATTCAAGCCGCCCACGACCTGCAAAGTCGTTAATCGGGAAAACAGACCGGAAAACCTCCTGCAAACCTGTCGGTGTGCGCGCATCAGGCGACACATTCGCCTGAAGAAACGTCTCATAAGACGCGCGCTGCACATCAATCAGGTTCGGCATCGGAGCGATTTCGGGGATCCGCCCGAAACTCTTGCGAATCCGCTTCCGTCCTGTGAACGATTTGGTGATTGCGTTCATCTTCGCTCCTGCCCCGCCCTTGTCTCGGACCATCAGGCCCGCCGCGCTCTACCGCGAGCCTGATGGTCCGATCTGTAGTAACCGGCCTTCACTGAATACCGGGAAATCCCGGCATCTATACCTGCTCCGAACCGGATCCGAAACAGGCAAACGGGCAGAGGCAACATACCTCCACCCGAAAACCCTTCCATTACCCCGCTGCCCGGAGACAGCGGAGACTGGAAAACTTATTTAATTTCGACGCTTGCGCCGTTTTCTTCAAGAACCTTCTTGATTTTTTCGGCTTCGTCTTTGCTTGCGCCTTCTTTAACGGTCTTCGGTGCGCCTTCAACCAGGTCTTTGGCTTCTTTCAGGCCCAGACCCGTGATCGCACGGATTTCCTTAATGACGTTGATTTTTTTGTCGCCAGCTTTGGTCAGAACGACATCAAATTCGGTCTTTTCTTCAGCCGGAGCAGCGGCAGCAGCCGGACCAGCAGCAGCAACAGCAACCGGAGCAGCGGCGGAAACGCCCCACTTTTCTTCCAGCAGCTTGGAGAGTTCAGCAGCTTCCAGAACGGTCAGAGCGGACAGTTCGTCAACGAGCTTGTTAAGATCAGCCATGATTAGACTTCCTAATATAAACACTGGTTTGCAAAGCACAACCTCCCGGATGGAAGGCTATACGATTTATTGAACACGTCTTCAGATGAAGGCGTGCTTTAGGCGGCTTCCGCCTCACCCGTTTTGGCATAGGCCCCAAAAACCCGGGCAAGCTGCCCTGCCGGTGCCTGAACAACACCTGCGATACGCGTAGCGGGCGTGGAGATAAGACCCACGAGCTGCGCGCGCAGTGCATCCAGAGACGGCAGTTCGGCCAGAGCCTTCAGTCCGTTGGCGTCAAGCACCTGCGAACCAAGAGAACCCCCGACCAGCACAAGCTTGTCATTGGTTTTGGCGAACTCGACGATCACCTTCGCCACTGCTACCGGATCAGCTGCCCATGCAAGAGCAGTCGGTCCTTTAAGCATCGGCTTAATGCCGTCGAACTGGGTCCCATCCAGGGCGAGAGTTGCCAGCCGGTTTTTTGCGACCTTGTAAGTTGCACCCGCTGCACGCACTTTGCGTCGCAGATCCGTCACATCAGCTACGGTCAGACCAGCATTCTGGGTGACCACAACCATGGACGTTTCAGCGAACACGGCGGCAAGGGCGGCAACAGAGGCCTGCTTTTCCGTACGGTTCAAATCCCGTCTCCGTCTTGCTTCATCCAGCGCAAACTGAACAAAGCGGGTTGCCCTCAGGATTTCACGAAGAAGCGTGAAACCCGCTCGCCTGTCCTTCAAACGGAATACCCGGAGCCTGCCGAAAAACAGCCTGCAACCAGCATCCCCGTCTTACACGCGCAAGCCATAAAGGCTTTTTACGGCACTGGGCCACGTGTGATCTCGGACAGGATCGGGAAGCAGCCCTAAGGTGCTTCCCTTAATGCGCCACACCGGACCGAAGCCCCGCGCAGCAGCATTTCAAACTCAGCCAGAGAAGGCTGAGGTATCGACCTGAACGCCCGGGCCCATGGTGGAAGCAAGAGCGATCTTTTTCAGATACGTGCCCTTTGCACCAGACGGACGAGCTTTCTGCACGGCATCAATGAACGCACGGGCATTTTCAGCCAGCTTTGCTTCATCGAAGGACGCCTTGCCGATGCCAGCATGCACGATACCGGCTTTTTCAGCGCGATATTCAACCTGACCGGACTTGGCTGCCGTGATGGCACCCTTAACGTCCATGGTCACGGTGCCCAGCTTCGGGTTCGGCATCAGACCGCGCGGGCCGAGGATCTTACCCAGACGACCAACCAGAGCCATCATGTCCGGGGTTGCAATGCAGCGGTCGAATTCGATTTCGCCAGCCTGCACTTTTTCCATCAGGTCTTCAGCGCCAACAACGTCGGCACCGGCAGCGGTTGCTTCTTCAGCTTTCGCGCCACGAGCAAACACGCCAACGCGCAGCGTCTTACCCGTGCCGTTCGGCAGGGAAACAAAGCCACGGACCATCTGGTCAGCATGACGCGGGTCAATGCCCAGGTTGAGGGAGATTTCAACCGTTTCGTCAAACTTGGCGGTCGCGTTGCCCTTTACCAGAGCAAGAGCTTCGTCCAGCCCGTAGACCTGACCGTGTGTGACTTTGCTGCGTGCAGCGGCAATACGCTTATTCTTAGCCATGCTCTCAGCCCTCCACCGTCAGACCCATGGAACGGGCAGAGCCAACCAGCATCCGCACGGCACCATCGATATCATTGGCGTTCATGTCCTGGAATTTCTGCTCCGCGATTTCGCGCAGCTGACCCATGGTCACTTTACCAACCGCCGCAGACTTACCGACTGTCTGGCTGCCTTTGGAGATTTTGGCAGCTTTGAGCAGGAAGTGCGTGTTCGGCGGGGTTTTGGTGATGAAGCTGAACGTGCGGTCTGCATAAGCGGTGATGACGACCG
Source organism: Drosophila punjabiensis (assembly GCA_008042585.1). Lineage (NCBI taxonomy): Eukaryota > Metazoa > Arthropoda > Insecta > Diptera > Drosophilidae > Drosophila > Drosophila punjabiensis. The sequence continues at coordinate 253,727 of VNJR01003504.1, read as the reverse complement.
GGATCGGCATACCGGGCTCAAGACCCTGGGTCTTGGCGTTGAACTCTTTACAGAACTGCATGATGTTCAGACCACGCTGACCGAGCGCGGGACCAACCGGCGGCGAAGGATTCGCCTTACCAGCGGGAATCTGAAGCTTGATGTAGCCAACAACTTTTTTGGCCATATCCGGGACTCCTCATTGTTGAACCCGGACCGCGGTTCTCACGACTGCCTGAGCCATGGTGATGGCACAGGACGAGCCTCCCGCGTTCCGATAGGAAAGGCGCGCTTACCGGTGCGCGCCGGTTGTGTCAAGAGGCTGACGCATATTTGCGCCGCCTGACGTGAGGTCTGATGCAGCCGGATCGGGCTGCGTCGTGATGCCACCAAGGGGGGCTGCATGGCGCAGATTGCCGTACTGCAACGGCTGGAACGGCATGATTTTATCAGACTGCGGAAGCTCAGCGCGGGACCAGCCGCCGCCCAGTGCGCGAATCAGCTCCACACGCGCATCCACAGCCCGCGTCTGCACTTGCACAAGCGCGATGCGCGCGTTCAGGGCTGCCACCTGCGCCACAACCACATCCAGATAGTTGGTCAGGCCGCCTGTGTAGAGCGCCATCGTCATGGTCTGGGTGTGCAGGGCTGCGGCAACCGCATTACTCTGCTGCTGCGATTCCGTTTTCAGGCGACTGGTGCGCGTGAGGTTATCTTCCACCTCCTGAAACGCATCCAGCACGGTGCTGCGATACAGGTCTTCCTTCTCCCGGTATTGCGACCAGTTGCGCTGGAGTTCCGCGCGCCGCAAACCACCCTGAAAAAGCGGCATCAGAGCCTGCACGCCAAACTGGTACATGGAATTGGAGAGAGACGCGAGGTCAAACCCATTATCCATGAAGCCCGTCATGGCGTTGAAGGTAATGTGCGGATAAAACGCCGCGCGCGAGACACCAATGGCCCTGTTGGCCTGCGCCATGCGCCGTTCGGCCTCCGCAATATCCGGCCTGCGCTCCAGCAACGTGGACGGCAGAGCAACCGGCGGCTGGATTTCCGCAAAGGACAGACGGGTGACAGGCGCAATATGGAATGATGCCGGGGCCTCATTCACCAGCACGGCAATGGCGTGCTCCATCACGTCCCGCTGGGCGCGGACTTCGGTTTCCTGCGCCTGTGTGGTGTAAAGCTGGGTTTCCGCACGGGAGACGTCCATCCCCGGCGCAATCGCCCCTGCCAGACGCATTTTAGTGACCTGCACGGCCGTCTGATAATACCGGATGGAATCCCGATAAACCGCGTCCTGCGCGTCCAGACCACGCAGCGTCACATAATCACTCGCGAGTTCCGCCTGAAGGCTCAGCTTTGCCAGCGCATAGGCGGCTGCTTCCGCCTGTGTGCCCTGCTTGGCCATCCGCACCTTGTTGCGAATGGCGGACCAGAAATCCGGTTCCCACGTTGCGGTGCCCGAATACTGCTCGGACGACATATAAACCGGCCCCTGCGAGCCTGCCCCACGCCACAGCCTGTGCCGGGAGCCTTTGTATTTTTCGCCGCCTGCGCCGCCAGTAACCTGCGGATACAGATGCGATTTGGCCTCCATCGCCACATCACGCGCCTGCATAAACGCTTCTGCCCGCGCCTGAAGGTCCGGATTGAGGCGTATAGCCTGCTCTTCCAGGCGGTTCAGCTCCGGGTCACCCAGCATGGTCCACCAGTCCGGGCGAATGGCGTCGTCCGCCGGACGTGCAGACTGGAGCACACCATGGCTCTGCCCCTCCCACTCCGCTGGCATGGTCAGCTTTGTAGGGTTGTAGCGCGGGGCCATGTCACACCCCGACAGCATGGTGGCGAGAGACAGACCGACCAGAAAACTCCGCTTCAGTCGCAAGTTCAATCGCAAGGGTGCGGCCCGCCCTGTCATGGGCGGCCCCCTGCTTCCGTTGCGGGTTGATTATCTTCCGGCATGGCGCGGATATCATCCTTGCCCTGCTCGGCGCTCCCGGCGGGTGTCTTTTGCTCAGCCTTAGGGGCTGCGGGCTTTTTAGAGGGCATATTGTAGCCGGGTGTGCCTTTGACAATCCGCACGCTCTGCCCGTCCAGCAGCCCGGCAGAGGGGCTGTTCACCACGCGGTCCGTTTTCTTGACGCCACGCAGGATCTGCACAGTGGTGCCCAGATTGGTGCCGACCGTCACGCCCACCAGATGCACATGGTTGGAATCATCCACCAGCGCGACCTGCGTGCCTTCCGCCCGGAAGATAATCGCGCCTTCCGGCAGGATCAGCATATCCGGGTCACCCGGCGCCTTGAAATTGGCGGTTGCGTAGGAATTTGGCCAGAGTTCACCAGATTTGTTATCCAGCGTGAGTTCGGTTGTCACAGTACGGGTGGAGGCGTTGAAGGCCGTCGCCGTTGCCAGAAACTTCGCTTTGAAGGTGCGGTCCGGATATTGCGGGATGCTGAGATCGGCCTCCAGTCGGGGCGAGATGATATCTGCATAATCCTGCGGCACCGCCACAAACACACGCATGGCATGCACATCCGCCACGCTGAACAGTTCCGTGGCGTTGCCGTGGGAATCGACATCCCCCCGGCCCGCATTGACGTAATCCCCCACGTCCGCAAAACGCGATGTCACGATCCCATCAAAAGGGGCGACAATTTTCTTGAAGCCTTCAAGGGCCGCAAACCGTTCCACATCATGCCTGGCGGCTTCAACCTGCGCCTGCTGAGCCTCTGCGTTGGCCGCCTGCACATCCACTTCCTGTTGTGAGACAGCCTGTGTACCCTGCAGGGCCTTCCAGCGTCGTGCTGTAATCTGGGCCAGTTTGTAGCGTGCCTGTGCTACGTCCAGATTGGCTTTGGCGGCTGCATATTGCGCATCCAGTCCCGGCGTGTCGATTTCCGCCAGAACGTCGCCGGTTTTCACTACCGCGCCAAAGTCTTTGTACCACATTTTCACGTAGCCAGAGACCTGCGCGTAAATAGGCGCCTGATACCATGCGGCAATATTGGCGGGCAGAGAGAGCGTGCGGACAGAAGGCCCCGGCTGCGGATAAATCACCTGCACAGCGGGGGTCGCGTTTTCCTGCGTTTCCTTGGCCAGATGCATGAAATGCGCCTGCCGCTGCACAATGCCAATGACTGCCAGAATTATGGCAACCAGTGCGACAACGGCAATGCCGATTGTCCGTTTGCGGGAAGACGCCGCATCATGCTGTGTGGTCTGCTGCGGCTGGCCACCGTCTTCATGATACCCGCTCATGCGCCTTCTCCCTCTTCCGTCGTACTGGTCGGCTTTTTACGATTATGCAGCATGGCGAAAACACATGGCACAAACAGCAAGGTTGCAACTGTTGCCACCAGCAGGCCGCCCATGACGGCTTTACCCAGTGGCGCATTCTGAGAATTACTGAGGGACATGGGCAACATCCCGATGATCATGGCGGAGGCCGTCATCAGCACCGGGCGGATACGCTCAAACCCGGCCTCGATGGCTGCGGCAATCGCATCCCCATGTTCTTCCAGCCGCTCCCGCGCAAAGGACACCACCAGAATGGCGTTGGCCGTTGCCGTCCCCATGCACATGATCGCCCCTGTGAGCGCAGGCACGGAGAGCGTGGTGTGCGTCAGGAACAGGCTCCACGAAATCCCGGCCAGCGCGCCCGGAAGGGCCGTGATGATGATGAACGGGTCCAGCCAGGACTGAAAGTTGACCACAATCAGCAGGTAGACCAGCAGCACCGACATGGCGAGACCACCGAGCAACTGCACATAGGCGCTGTTCATGGTTACAGCCTGCCCGCGCACTTCCAGTGCGGAGCCATGCGGCAGGTCGGGCCGGATTTCATCCACAATCCGGCCAACCTCGCGGGAGACGCGGCCAAGGTCAATGCCCTCATTGGAGGCGTAGATATCGAACACCGGCAGAATGTTATAGTGTGCCACCTCGCCGGGGGTGCCTGTCTGCACAATCTGGCTCAGGCCACCCAGAATCTGCGGGGTCTGGCCGGACGGATTACCGTCCCCTTTATCAACAGGGGTGATTTCCAGATCATTCATGGTTTGCAGGAAGGTCGCCGGGGTCTGGATATCAATCAGATGCGACACACCTGTTTTGGTATCCAGCCAGTAAACCTGCCCAACCTGCGAACTGCCGGACAGAGAGACCAGCGCGTTGTTCGCCACGTCTGATTCCGTAATACCCGTGCCCAGCGCATATGTCCGGCGTGTATTCACCCGCAGGGTGGGTGTTGTCATTGGCTGCTGGACGGATACGTCCGTCAGGCCGGTTACGTGCCGCAGGCGGTCCGCCAGACGGTTTGCAAAGCGGAAGTTATCCGCAAGATTACGGCCCGTAATCTGCACATCAATCGGGGATGGCAGGCCGAAGTTCAGGATCTTGGCGGTCAGATCCCCCGGCAGGAAGGAAATCTGCGTGCCGGGGAACTTTTCGCCCAGATTACGGCGGATCATCCTGCGATACTCCGCCACCGGAGAATTCGGGTCTTTCAGAGAGACCGTCAGATCGCAATCCTGCGTGCCGACTGTAGGCGTGGGAATATAAGCCTGATTGAGCGGACTGAACGGCAGGCCGCAGTTATCGACAATACTTTCCACCTGCCCCGGCAGCGTGCGTTCAATCTCATCATTCACAAGCTGGGAAATCTTGCCTGCTTCCGAGAGCTTGGTGCCCAGAGGCGCGCGCATGTGAATGGCCATGGTGTCAGAATTGATTTCGGGAAAGAAATCCTGCCCGACAAAAAACAACAGACCCAGAGACCCCAGCGAACACAGGACAAACACCGGAATAAACGTCGCACGCGTCGCCACCAGATGCTTCAGCAGGTTCTGGTAGTTTTGCCGGAACTGCTCAAACTTGCGCTCAAACCCTTTCTGGAACCGGCCAAAAATGGTCTTGGGTGCGACCGGACCGTGCGCATGCGCTGCGACCTGCGCCGCCAGCATGTATTTCGCCATGGTCGGCACGAGGGTCCGGGAGAGAATGAAGGACGCAATCATCGCGAAGATGATGGCTTCAGCCATTGGCATGAACAGCCAGCCCGCAACACCCGTAAGCTGGAACAGCGGCATCCAGACGATACAGATACAAAGCGTGGAGACAAATGTCGGGATCACGATCTGATTGGCGGCATCGATAATCGCGGTCTCAAGATCCTTGTCCATCTCAAGATGCGCGTCGATGTTTTCAATCATCACGGTGGCATCATCCACCAGAATACCAACGGCCAGCGCCAGCCCGCCAAGTGTCATGACGTTGATGGTCTGCCCGGCCCAGCCCAGCCCGATAATGGAGCAGAGCATCGCCAGCGGAATGGAGGTGGCAATAATAACGGTTGAACGCCATGAGCCGAGGAAGAGCAGCACCACAAGCCCGGTCAGGCAGGCGGCAGTCAGCATTTCCCGCAGCACGTCCTCAACAGACTCTTTCACGAAGGTTGAGGCATCGTTCAGAACCTTGATGCTCACCCCCTCCGGCAGGGTGCTGATAATACCGGGGAGCAGCTTCTTAACCCCAGCCACAACATCTAGTGTCGAGGCATCACCGCTCTTCATGACCACAATCAGAACGCCCTGCTGGCCTTTAACCAGCACGAGGTTGGTCTGCGGCGGGCCACCCTGATGCACCCACGCCACGTCCTGCAGGCGGACGACAGCATTCCCCACCTGTTTGATGGGCAGCATGTTGAGGTCATTCATATCCCGCGGGGAGGCGTTGGTCTGCACCATCCAGTCAAACGCGCCAATCCGCTGATCGCCCGCGGGCAGGACGATGTTCTGACTGTTCAGGGCTTTGGAAACATCCACGGGGGAGAGCCGGTGCGCCAGCAGTTTCACCGGGTCCAGATCCACCATCACGTTGCCGGGCTGGCCGCCATAGGGGTTCGGGATTGCCGCCCCTGCGACGGAAACCAGTGCAGGCCGGATAAGGTTGGACGACATATCGTAGATCTGTGAGGCCGTCATGGAGGTCGAGGAGACCTGCAACGTGATCACCGGCACAGAGGACGCGTTATAGGCCAGCACCAGCGGCGGAGTGGAGCCGGTGGGCATCTGCTTGATCACAGTCTGGGAGACCGAGGTGATCTGCGTCTGCGCGACTGCCGTATCCGTTCCGGGCTGGAAGAAGATTTTTACAATCCCGCGCCCGTAATAGGACTGGCTTTCAATATGCTCGATATTGTTAACCGTCGCTGTCAGCGCGCGTTCATAGTAATACACCACGCGGCCGGACATATCTTCGGGCATCAGGCCGGTATAGGTCCAGACCACGGCCACAACCGGGATCTTGATACTGGGGAAGACGTCAGTCGGTGTCGTGAAGACACCTCTGATGCCAAACACCAGAATAAGAATGGAGAGTACCACAAAGGTATACGGCTTTTTAAGCGCCGTTACGACAATCTCATTCATACGTGGCAGCCCCTGCCGACACGTATAAACGCCAGCATCCAGATAAATCGCTCATACCTAACTGAGATACAGATATCCCCCCTGAGCGCCAATAAAAATGCTTTTAATCTGGGGGTCTCAGGCCATGTTGTAATACAAATATAACACTGAAGCGTGTTCCGCACCCATCTGGCCCGGCATCAATCTGCACCGTGGCGTCATGCAGGTGCGCAATGGCGGATACAAGGCTCAGCCCCAGCCCGCTCCCCGGCACATGCCGACTTTTATCAGAGCGGTAAAACCGGGAGAGCACGGCTCCGCGCTCTTCCGGCGCAATCCCGATCCCGGTGTCTGTCACCTCCAGAGACACAGACCCAGCCTGACGGCCGATGCTCACCGCCACCTGGCCGCCCTCCGGCGTGAACTTGATAGCGTTATCCACCAGATTGACCAGCAGTTCGATCAGCAGATGCCGGTCTCCGTCCAGACAGACCGGAACAGCCGTCGGCTGCATGACCAGTGTGACACCTTCCGTCTCGGCAATCGGCTCATAGAGGTCAACTACATCCGCTCCAAGATCATTCAGATTGACTGTCTCAAAGCCCGCGCGACGACGGCTGCTTTCCAGTTCCGCAATACGCAGCAGTGCGGTGATGATGCCGAGGCACTGGTCCAGATTATCCACCGCCCCGCTGACAGCATCTTCCAGCGCGTCGCGCTCCCCGCCAGAGGCCAGTGCGCGTTCCAGTCTGGCCCGCACGCGGGAGAGCGGTGTGCGCAGGTCATGCGCGATATCGTTCCCGACTTCACGCATGCCGTCCATCAGCCGTTCCAGCCGGTCCAGCATGCGGTTTACGCTGCCTGCCAGCCGCTCCAGATCATCCCGCTCCTTCCCTGCAGGAAGGCGTTCATGGATATCCCCGGCCATGATCAGATCAATCGCCTCATGCATCTGCTTGACCCGGAACAGGGCACGGCGGCTCAGCACCATGCCCAGCAGCAGCGCGAACAGAAGGGTCGGGATGGCGGCAACCAGCGTTGCGTGCCGCAGCATAAGCTTCTGCTCCGCGAGCAGATGAAAGCTGCGACCCAGAACCAGAATGTTCCCGTCCGGCAGGGTTTCAGCCAGCAGGCGCAGCGGGTAAGCCGCCCCTTCCTCCGGGTAGATTTCCACATTATGGGGCTTGCCGTCCGCCACCAGCCCTCTGGGCCAGACATGCAGGTCCCCGGCAATCAGGGCATGGCTTGCGTCAAACAGTCCGGCGCTGCTGATCACCAGCCGCATGTCATCTGTGGCGCGTTTACGAATGACATATTCCAGATGTTCCGGCGTCATCTGCGCCAGCAGACGCGACTCTCCGCGCAGCAGTTCAGTCGAGCGGCGGGATTCCACCGCTTCCATCTGGGTGTAGACCAGCCCGAACTGCATGACCATCACGCCCGCCATGGCCGCCAGAGCAGCCAGTGTCAGACGGAAGGTCGCGGTGCGGAAAAGTTCAGTCAGGAACACGCAGCAGGAACCCTGTGCCGCGAATACTGCGGATCAGCGGCTCTTCTCCGGGGGCATCCACCTTGCGGCGGAGCTTGCCGATATGCACATCCACCAGATTGGTGCGCGGAATGAAGCGATACTGCCAGACATCTTCCAGCATCATGGAGCGCGTCAGCACCTGCCCCGGCCTGCGCATAAGATATTCCAGCAGGCGGAACTCACGCGGCAGAAGCTCAATTTCCCGCCCGTCCCGCCAGACACGGCGTTCAATAAGGTCCATGGAAAGCGGCCCGACCCGCAGCGTGGTACTGCGCGTATCGTCCGGGCGGCGCAGCAGGGCCTCGACCCGCGCCATCAGCTCTTCCATCGCGAAGGGCTTGGTCAGATAGTCATCCCCGCCCGCCTTCAGCCCGGTCACACGGTCATCCACGGCGGAAAGGGCGGACAGCACCAGCACCGGCGTGCGGATGCCGTGCTGGCGCACAGCCTCAATCACGCTCAGCCCGTCCATGCCCGGCAGCAGGCGGTCCACCACCATCACATGCGCCTCACCCGTGAGAGCGGAGGTCAGACCGGCATCACCCGTCTCCTCATGCCGCACCTCAAAGCCGTGGCCCATCAGTTCTCCCACAATTTCCTCAGCAATGGCGCTGTCGTCTTCTATCAGCAGCACCACGCCTCTGGAGTGGCCCGGCAGAGCCATGTGTGCGTCATCCGGGTTTGTGTTGGTTCCTGTCTCGTCCGTCATAACTGTCCTGATGCTGTGTTCCCCGGTTCAGGGCCAGTAAATTCCATTTCAGGATTAAGCGCCACATCTTCCGTCTCCGGGGCGTCCAGTTCCCGCAGGCGGCGGCTCACAACACGGGTCCGCCTCCGGGCTTCCTCAATGGATGTTGACATGGCCTGTGCATTACGCGCCAGTTTTTCCAGCACGCCATCCATACGGATCATTTCCTGCCGGGTGGCGCCGAGCAGGCGGGCAATGGTTTCCGTCCGGTCTTCCAGCGCCAGAGTCACGTATCCCAGATGCACCGTGCGCAGCAGGGCGGGCATCAAAGCCGGACCCATGATCATCACCCGGCAGGTGCGGCCAATTTCATCAATCAGGCCCGGTATACGCGCGGCCTCCGCGTAAAGTCCGTCAGTTGGCAGATACAGCACGGCAAATTCCACCGTGCGGGGTGGGTGGATATATTTGGTCGCAATTTTCCGTGATTCCAGCCGCAATGTGCTTTCCAGAGATTTACGGGCAGCCTTCTCGGCCACCGCATCGCCCTCCTCCACCGCGTTCAGCAGGCGTTCATACGCCTCGGTCGGGAACTTGCTGTCCACCGGCAGGACTGGCGGTGTGCTGGCGCGGACCGGCATGCGGATTGCAAATTCCACCACGTCATTCCCCGGCCCCAGCCGGACATTCGATTCGTAAGAGCCTTCGGGCAGCACATCATCCAGAATGGCTTTCAACTGAGCCTCGCCCCAGCCGCCGCGAGTTTTTACGTTGCCGAACAGGCGCTTGAGGTCACTGATCTGCGCCGTCATGGCCCGCACTTCCCCCATGGCTTTCTGCATGGCGCTGAACTGCTCCAGCACCCGCTGGAAAGACGTCTGCATCTGCCGCTCCACGGCCTCATGCAACTGGTCCGTCACGGCCACGCGGATAGCGGAAAGCTGACGGGCGGATGCTTCCGCCATGTCCCGCAGGGCCTCGGCCTGCGCCGCCCGCACCTCCGCCTGCTCGCGCCCCATACTGCCCGCCATGCCGGCCAGACGTTCAGCCAGCTCGGAGCGCACCTGCTCAATCCGCCCGGTCATCACCCGTTCCAGTTCGGCCAGATGGGTTCTCTGATGCGCGGCCTCCGTCCGGGCCGCGGCAGTTTCCTGCTCCATCAGCACGTAAAGCCGGGCCAGCAGGTCCGCGTCCGCGCCGCCCTGCCCCCGGCCTGCGCCACGGCTGCCAGCCCCCAGCAGCCACGCCAGCACAGCCCCCAGCGCAAGTGCCCCCAAAGCCACAACAGCCAGCATTATTCCATCATCCATCCGTGATCTGTCTCATTTTCTCTCGGCAGGGAGGCCGGTTCGTGCTGAGCTGACACCAAATAATAATTTATGACGCCAATGCAATGACAAGCCTGTATACAACATCGCGCAAGGTTTGCCGCGCTGCCAGAGCGTTGACAAGAATAATGAACAAACCGGGAAAATACCCTTTTGGCCTTACCTGACCCAACCTCCTCCGCCCATTCCGGCTCCTCTCGTGCCCACCTGTTTTACATTCAGGTGATCATTGCCGTTATTGCGGGCATTCTTGTGGGCTATTTCTTCCCCAATCTCGGCGCGTCCCTGCGGCCGCTGGGGGATGGATTTGTCAAACTCATCAAGATGGTGATCGCGCCAGTCATTTTTCTGACCGTCTGCACCGGCATTGCAGGCATGGCGGACCTGAAGCAGACGGGGCGCGTCGCGGGTAAGGCGATGGTCTATTTCCTGTGTTTTTCAACACTGGCGCTGATTGTGGGCATGCTGGTGGCCAACATCGCCCGTCCGGGTGCGGGGCTGCATATCAAGCCTGCCTCACTGGACAGCGGCGCCGTCGCGACGTTTGTGAGCGAGGCGCATTCCCACTCCTTTACCGAATTCCTGATGCGTATCATCCCCAGCACTACGGCAGGGGCCTTTACATCGGGCGAGATTTTGCAGGTACTGCTGATTGCCATCCTATTTGGCATCAGCCTCGCCCAGATGGGGGAAAGCGGGCAGAAAGTGCTGTCACTCTTCCGTAATCTGACAGAGCTGGTTTTTGGCGTGGTGCGACTGGTGATGTACGTCGCCCCCATCGGCGCCTTCGGGGCCATGGCCTTTACGGTCGGCAAATTCGGGGTGGCTTCCATCGGGCATCTGCTCGCACTGGTTCTGGCGTTTTATCTGACCGCCATTCTGTTTGTCTGCGGGGTTCTGGGGGTGGTTACGCGCATGATGGGCATCAGCATTTTCCGGCTGCTGGGCTATATCAAAGAAGAACTGCTGATTGTTCTGGGCACCAGTTCCTCAGAATCCGCTCTGCCGGGACTAATCTCCAAACTGGAAAAAGCTGGTTGCCCGCAGGGGATTGTCGGACTGGTGGTGCCTATGGGCTATTCCTTCAATCTGGATGGCACCAATATTTACATGACCCTCGCGGCCCTGTTCATTGCGCAGGCGACGGACGTTCATCTGGGCCTTGGCGAGCAGCTTGCCCTGCTGCTGGTGGCCATGGTGAGTTCAAAAGGCGCTGCGGGCGTGACAGGCGCAGGCTTTATCACGCTTGCCGCAACGCTTTCCGTTGTGCCCAGCGTGCCTGTGGGGGGTATGGCCCTTATTCTGGGCATTGACCGCTTTATGTCCGAATGTCGTTCCCTGACCAATCTTGTCGGGAATGCTGTGGCCGCGCTCGTTATTTCCCGCTGGGAAAATGCGCTGGACGAGGAGCAACTCCACGCCGCCTTAAACGATAGACCTCACGCCTGAGCGGCCATCCCCCTTTCTTTCAGCTTTTAAAAGCCTCCTGATCAGATGCGAGAGTTTACATGCAAACCGGAATGACAACAGCACAGCGCCTTCGCGGTATTCTGGCAGGCTCAGCCGGGAACCTGCTGGAATATTATGACTGGTATGTCTATTCCTCTTTTACCATTTACTTCGCGCATGCCTTCTTCCCGCGCGGGAACCAGACCGCAGAACTGCTGAATGCGGCTGCAATTTTCGCGGTCGGGTTCTTCATGCGTCCTGTGGGTGGCTGGCTGCTGGGCGCAGCGGCGGACCGCTACGGCCGCCGGGCGGCGCTGACGTTATCCGTCACCGCCATGTGTGTTGGATCACTGGCCATTGCTGTCTGCCCGACCTATGAGCAGATTGGTCTTGCGGCACCCGCTGTGCTGCTGCTTGCCCGGCTGGTGCAGGGCCTCAGCCTTGGTGGGGAATATGGGGCCTCCGCCACCTATCTGGCCGAAATGTCCACCCCGGAACACCGTGGTTTCTGGTCGGGGTTTCTCTACGTCACGCTTGTGATGGGGCAGTTGCTGGCGCTGCTGATCCTGCTGCTGATGCAATATGTGCTGCTCACACCGGAACAGATCGGTGCATGGGGCTGGCGCGTTCCCTTCTTTATCGGCGCGCTGGGGGCCTTGCTGGTGTTCTGGCTGCGCCGGCATATGGAAGAAAGTGAGCGTTTTCAAAAAGCCAGCACACAAAAAGAAAAAGGCGGCGTGCGCGCGCTCCTCCAGTATCCCCGCGCGGTGCTGACCGTCTGTGGCATGACGCTGGGTGGCACCGTTATTTTCTACACCTACACCATCTATATGCAGAAATATCTTGCAAACAGCCTTGGTTTTCCAAAAGAGACGGCCACGCTGGTCTCTTCCGCCTCTCTACTGGTCTTTGCCGCCATACAGCCCGCCTTCGGCGCATTGTCTGACCGCATCGGCCGCCGCCCGCTGCTGCTGTATTTTGGCGTCTGCGCCACGCTGGGCACCGTGCCGCTGCTGACGCTGCTTTCTGGCGTTTCCTCACCATGGGCCGCGTTTGGACTGATTACCGGCGCCTTGTTCATTGCCTCCGGCTATACCTCCATCAACGCGGTGGTAAAGGCGGAACTGTTCCCCACCCGTATCCGCGCGCTGGGTGTGGCGCTGCCTTACGCCGTAACCGTCTCCGTTTTTGGCGGCACGACGGAATATGTCGCTCTGTGGTGCAAGCAGATGGGGCATGAAATGTGGTTTGCCTATTACGTCTCAGCCTGCGCCCTCGTAACGCTGCTTACCGTCCTGTCCCTCCGTAAAACGACGGAGATTGACCAGAACTGAGGCTGCAGCCCCGTCGCACCCTGCCGGACACAAATCGCCCGGAAGCGGCCTTGAAATTGCCATGACGCGGCGCGTTACTAAGTCTCAGAGAGGGAACACTCCGGTGTTTCCTCCCACAGTTTCGAGGAGGCACACGATGCGCCGCATGACAAAATTTCTTCTCGCTCTGCCCCTTATTGCGGGGACAACACTGGCCACCCTGCCCGCTGCCGAGGCGCATCCGGGCGGCGGATGGGGCCGGTCGGGCTGGGGTGGTCCTCCGCCACCTCCGCGTGGCTACTGGGGCGGTGGCCCACGCAGAGGCTGGCACCGTGGCCCCGGTGGGGGCGCCATTGCCGGTGCGCTGATTGGCGGTCTGGCCGTTGGGGCCCTTGCGGGTGCTGCGATGGGTGGCGGCGCACCGCCGCCGGTAGCCTACGCACCACCCCCTCCGCCGCCTCCGGCCATGGGATATGCGATACCGGTGGTGCCGGCTGTGCCCGTCGCTCCGGTTGCTCCGGGCTACTACGCACCGGGGAGCTACTATTCTGGCTGGTAACCCCACCCAGAGCATTTTTCGGGCAACACTCCTGGCCAGAACAGGCAAGGCTTCGGCTTCCGTTCTGGCATCAGAGGCCAGCAGTTCGTGCCTGAGCGGACCTGCTGGCTAAAGCCCGTTTTCAGGCCGGGTGGCACAACGCCGGTGTGTTGTGTCTACCCATCGCGTGGGTCACACCGGGTCACCGGGTCACCGGGTCACCGGGTCACCGGGTCACCGGGTCACCGGGTCACCGGGTCACCGGGTCACCGGGTCACCGGGTCACCGGGTCACCGGGTCAAAGTCTTCTGCTTCGGCTTACGCCGCAAGGTCTTTTGCGGCCTCCAGCACGGCTTCCACATGGCCGGGTACTTTCACCTTTTTCCAGATCCGGGCAATTTTGCCGTCTGCGCCAATCAGGAACGTAGTGCGGTCAATCCCCATATAGGTTTTGCCATACAGGGATTTTTCCACCCATACGCCGTAGGCTTCCGTCACGCGGCCCGCTTCGTCTGATGCCAGCGGGAAGGTGAGGTCATATTTCTCCGCGAACTTATCCAGCTTTTTCACCGGGTCACGCGAGACGCCGATAATCGTCAACCCGGCCCCTTCAAACTGGCCGAGAGCCTCACTGAAGCCACAGGCTTCCTTCGTGCAGCCGGGCGTATCCGCTTTGGGGTAGAAATACAGCACAAACGGCTTTCCCTTAAGGGCCGCAAGGCTCACTGTGCGGCCCCGGCTGGCGTCCATCTGGAAATCCGGAGCGTTGTCCCCTTCTTTCAGGTCAACGTCAGGCGTGGTGTGGGTGTCTGCCATAATCCGGTTCCTTCCTTGCAAAGTTACTAAAAACAACGCTGCGGTCTGGGCAGCTCCTATAAGGAAACGGCTGAGGACGCTGAGCGTTCTCCGGCCTGCTCGGCTCCGCCGCCTTCTTCTGCCTCCATGCTGCCAACACGGCGTTCAAAAATCTGCCGCACAGACTGCGCCAGCGCCGCCGTGCGCGCCATCAGGTCCGGCAGACTTGCCTCGCCCATCACGCGCAACAGGATTTTCAGCGCACCCGGGGCCAGTTCCCGCTCCAGATCAACCGGCGGCACCGGGCCGCACAGCAGGCGGAGCAGGCATTGCATCTGCCGCCAGACGGCATCGGCGTCTATCAGCACTTTTGCCTCAACGGCATCCAGAAACCCGTGTTTTTTCAGCAGGCTCAGCGCGCGCCGGGTGCAGGGGTTTCTGGCCTCCTTTGTGCCCGCCACCAGTTGCAGGATCTGGGCAATAAACTCCACTTCCATCAGCCCGCCCGCCCGGCGCTTGATATCCCACGGGCTGGACGCTGGAAGATCCCGCGCCAGACGTGCGCGCATCTTCCGGGCATCCGCCAGCAATGTCTCTGTGGACGGACGGGGCTTCCGCAGGTCTCCATTCAGAACATGCGCCAGATCAGCCTGCAAACGCACCTTGAGCGCTGTGGGGGCGGTAATCAGCCGTGCACGGGTCAGCGCCATGCGTTCCCACGTCCATGCGGCGTCTTCATGATATTTCAGGAACGCGGTGCGAAAGACCGCGACCGGCCCGGCCGCGCCGGACGGCCGCAGCCGCATATCCACGGCGTAAAGCGGACCTTCCGGTCCGGGAGCCGTCAGGGCGGCAATAAAGGCATGCGCCAGCCGGGTGTAATATTGCGCCACGGCCAGAGAACGCGGCGCGCGCACCGGCAGCCCGCCCTGATGTTTTGGCGCACGCTCGGGCACCTCACTGGCCTGCACATCCTCCGGATGGTCAAACACCAGCAGCAGGTCGAGATCCGAGCCGGGCATCATCTCGCGGGAGCCTGCCTTGCCCAGCGCCAGCACCGCCATGCCCCCGCCGGGCACGCGGCCATAACGCTGCCGGTGCTCCACCTCCACGGCCCGCATCAGCACCGTCATGATGGTGTCGGCCAGTGCCGTCCGCTGTTTTTCAGCGTCGTTTTCCCCCAGCCGCCCTTCCAGCACGGCCACGGAAAGACGAAACTCCTCGCCGCGCAGCAAGGGCCGCAGGGCTGTGACAAGCAATTCCGCAGAATCCACCTCTGTCGCCAGATGCCGCAGGCGGTCCAGCACATTGCGGCCCTCTTCCGGTTCCGGCTCCAGCAACCCTTCCAGCGCGGAGGGCGTATCAGCCAGATGGTTGGCCAGAAACGCCGAGGCATCAAACAGCACCGCAATCCGGTCAATCAGCGCCGGGTTACGCTCAAACAGTGAGAGGAGCTGGACACCCGCATGCTGCCGCGCCAGCAGCGCATCAAACCGCCGCAGGCAGGCCAGCGGGTTACTGCGGGCGGCAAAACTGGCCAGCAGCGCGGGCAACAGGGCGCGCAGCAGTGCCCGCGCCCGTTCGGACCGCAGGGCGCGCAGGCTGCCGGTCTGCCAGCGGGCCAGCACATGCACGGCCTCTTCTGTCTGACTGGCCGGAAAACCAAGCTGTTCCAGCACGGAGGGTGACTGGTCATCATCCGGGGCCACCGCCAGCAGCGTGGTATCCTGCTCTGGTGCTGCCACCTGAGGCGAGGCAAAATGCCGTTCAAAAATACGCCGGGCTTCCCGCATACGCGGCAGCATATCCAGCGCCAGAGCCTCACCGTCCGAATAGTTCATGAAGACGGCAAAGGCGTCGAACGCTTCCGGCCGGTCCGGCAGGTCATGCGTCTGGTGGTCGGCCCGCATCTGTAACCGGTGTTCCGCATCCCGCAGGAAGCGGTAGGTCCGGGCCAGCACTTCGGCCTCCTCCCGCGGCAGATAGGCAGACCCTACCAGCTTTTTCAGTGCGCCAAATGTCGTGCGGTCCCGCAGTGCGGGCACGCGGCCACCCCAGACCAGTTGCATGGCCTGCGCCAGAAATTCGATTTCCCGGATACCACCCTGCCCCAGCTTGACGTTATGGCCCAGCAGCCAGTCCCGGCTGGCCGCCGGGTCCGCCAACACGGAATCCGGTAGCTCAGCAAGCCCTGTGCGCCCGGCCTTGCGGTAGCGGTCGATGCGGGCCTTCATGTCATGAATATCGTCAATCAGCGCAAAATCGAGGTGCCGCCGCCAGACAAACGGGCGAATGGCCGCCAGAAATTTCCGGCCCAGAGCAATATCCCCCGCCACAGGCCGCGCCTTGATCATGGCGGCGCGTTCCCACGTCTGGCCCAGACTTTCGTAATACTGGATAGCGGCCTGCACAGAAACTGCCGGAGGTGTTGAGGACGGGTCCGGTCGCAGGCGTAAATCTGTCCGAAAAACGTAGCCATCTGCATCCCGTGCTTCCATGAGGCCCACAAGATCGCTAGTCATACGAATGAACACGCGCCGCACGGCGTCAGGCTGGGTCTGCATGGACGGGTCGTACAGCACCATCAGATCAATATCCGAGGAGAAGTTCAGTTCCCGTGCCCCAAGCTTTCCCATTGCCAGCACCACAAAACCACTGGCATGCGCCGCACGCTGAGGGTCACGAAGCTGAAGCTGTCCTGCCTGATGGGCGCTCCACAGCAGATGTCTGACAGCCACTTCCAGCGCCGCATCCGCCAGTCTGCTGAGGGTTTGAGTAACGTCCTCCAGTGGCCAGAAGCCGCCCAGATCGGCCAGAGCGCATATCAGGGCTGTGCGTTTTTTGGCCTGCCGCAGGAAGCGGGCAACACACTCTCGCCCCGATGTGATGTCAAACTCGGCAAATGCTGCAAATACGTCCTTCGCACAGGGTTCCGGCCCGCTCCGCACCAGAGCCGCAAAAAAAGCCGGGTCCTGCCGCGCAAGATCAGACAGATACGGGCTGTTCCCCCCAAGGCAGGCCAGCAGCCCCGCAGCACCTTGCAGGCTCAGCACGTCAGCCGCACCGGCTTCCTGCAACGCCCCAGCCATATCCTCTGCAAAATGCGTAGCAGCCTGTCTCTCCGCCGGGGCGGGCCAGCTCGCATCCGGCCAGAGGCGCGTGGGGGCACCCCTCGGGGCGCGAACATCTCGGAAATAGGAAGAAAAACCTGCCGTCATAACCTGACCATTCTGATGGAACGCAAAGGCTTGCTGTGTTGACTTCCGCCGGTCAAGACCTCCCGCGCCCGCTGCATAAGCGGGCCCTGCGCGTTCTGACGGTTCTGGCGGCTGCCGTGCTGGTTCTGCCGGTGCTGTGTGTGGCGGTCCTGCTGGTGCGGATGCTGTTCGGACCTGTGAACGTGACCGCTGTGGTGCGGCCCTTCCTCCCCGTTGCGGTGCTCAATGGGCAGCCCGGCCAGCCTGCGGCCGCCACCCTCACGCTGCGGCGGGCGGAACTGCAATGGAATGGTCTGCGGGATGGATTGAGCGTGCCTGTCATGCTCTCACTGCATGACGTGCGTATTCTCAAAGCAGACAGAACAACGGCGGACACCATCAAAGCCGCGCATGTCACGCTTGACCCGCTGGCGCTTATGCACGGCAGCATCGCCCTCAATACCGTGGACCTCACCGGCGTACGGATGGCGCTGCGGCGCGGGACGGATGGCACCGTCGGGCTTGATGTGGACGCGCCCCCCGCCCCGGCCACGGCGTCCGACACCAATGGCTCACAGGACCCCAGCGCCCTGCACCGCATCGGGCTGACGGATGCGCAGGTCACGATTGATGACCGGCTGACGCATACGCAATGGATTGCCTCCCCCATCACCTCCACCCTGCGTGCCGTGAGCCTGCGCGGCGGCAACGGCCTGACCGGCTCCGTCGCGCTCACGTTTCAGGCCCAGCAGGACAGCACAGAACGGCTGAGCATCACGGCGCAAGGCACACAGACTGATCAGGGCACCATCCAGTGGCACATGGCTCTGGCCCCTGTGCGCCCGGAAACCTTCGCCAGTCTGGCCCCGGCCCTGAAAATGCTGGATGTGCCCGTCAGCCTGACAGCGGACACGACCTTCGCTCCGGCCCCTAAAAGCACCTGGCTACTGCCGCAGGGGGTGGATCTGAAAACTGATTTCGGTGCCGGAGAAATTCAGGGCGGTGGTTCAACCTACCTGCTGCATCACGGCGCGCTGGCGGCGCATCTGGACCTTAACCATCAGTCCCCCACGCACACCCCCGCCACCATTACGCTGCAGTCCCTGACGCTGGACCTGCTGAACCCTGAACATCCGGAAGACCCGCAGAACGGCATTACCGTCACCCTGACCGGCCAGTTAAACGCGTCAGACCTGTTCAGCCCGACAGTGCTTTCGGGACAGGCCGCGCTGGATATTCCCACTATTCCGTTTGGCGATATTGCCAATTACTGGCCCGCCAAAGCTGCAAAAGGCGGCCGGAAATGGGTTGATACCAATATTACGGACGGCACAGCGCATGATCTGCATACCGCCATTACGCTGCATAGCGATAAAGGCTGGAACGGCATCAAGCTGACCTCCGTCAAAGGCAGCGTGGAGGGCTCGGACCTGACGGTCCACTGGCTCCGCCCCATCTCACCGCTGCATCATCTGGATGCGCATCTTGAGGTGAATGATCTTGATAAGCTGACCATCCATTTTGACCATGCTTACCAGCTTATTGACCGTGGCGACAAAAATGTGGGGGCCACCGGCGTGGGCCGCGTGGCGGCTGGCCCCGGCACCATGGAGATCACCGGTCTTTCCAAAAAAGACCAGATGGGCACCATTGTGACGGAACTGCGCGGCAACCTGCGGGACATGCTGGCCATGCTGGCTGAGCCACGGCTGCATCTCCTCTCCCGCCACCCCATCAGCTTCACCAAACCTTCCGGTGAGGCCAGCGCCAAATTTTCCCTGACGCTGCCGCTGGAAAGTGATGTCACCACAGACCAGATGGTTGTGGATGCGCATGCGCAGGTCAGCCACACCCATCTGGGGAATGTTGTAGCCGGACGCGCCATTACCGATGGTACATTCCAGATTGCCGCCACCACACAACAGATGGACCTGAGTGGCCACGGTGTGCTGGGCGGTCTTCCCTCTGACATCACGTATTTCATGAACTTCCGCTCCCTCCGCCCGCAGGATACGGCGGAAAAGGCGCATCTGTTCACCCGCATTACGCCCGACACAGCCTCCGCTGCCGGTATTGATACCAGCACCCATTTTTACGGCAGTGCTGATCTGGGTGTTGACTATGCGCGGCTCGGGAACAAGCACGGCAGCGTGGACATCACTCTTGACCTCAAACGGTCAGGCATTGTCATTCCGCTCTGGCACAAGGCCGCGGGCCGCGCCGCGCAGGTTTCCGCCACCCTTGCTCTGCTGGACGGGCGCATTACCTCGGTGGAAAATATTTTTGCCACCGGGCCGGATCTGGATGTGCGGGGCCATGCCCTGCTGCGGGAAAAAGCCGCGCCGGAAGTGCTGGTGTCCTCCTTCCGCATCGCCCGTTCAACCGGCCATGCCCGCCTTGTTCTGCCCTATGCCTCGCAGGACAAAACCATTCAGGTCGGAGTGTATGCTGATACGCTGGACCTCGCGCCGCTGATGGAAGGGGACCCGAACGCCCCCAAACAGGCCTCCTCAGGCTACCATGTGCCGGAAGCCGCCACAGGCAAGCTGCACGGCCCACCGGGGAATGCGTGGACCATCGATATGACGGCCAACGCCCTGTATTACAGCCAGACCAAACAGCCGTTGCGAGACGTAACAGGGCATTTTGAAGATAACGGCCAGCGGCTGGAACGCATGCGTTTTGCCATGCGCGGGCCATCCCCCGTGACAATGACGCTGGAACCCAGAGGCGCGGTCCGCACCCTGCATGTCACCATTCCGGACATGGGCGGTTTTCTGGCAGCACTCAATATTCTGCCTAACGTGCAGGGCGGACACGCGACGCTCACCGGCGCGTTTGACGACACACAGGCCTCCGCTCCGTTTAAAGGGACCGTGCGTGTCAGCCCGTTTGTGCTGAAGAAAGCTCCGGCGACCGTGCTTCTGGCCCGCAACCTGTCTCTTTACGGCTGGCTCAACGCCCGCAAATCCCCGGAGTTTGAAGTCTCGACCCTCAACCTGCCAGTCACGTTTTCCGAGGGTGTGCTGACCATCCAGAACGGCCATATGGGTAATGATGCGCTGGGGGCCACGCTGGAAGGCAAGATTGATCTGGACCACAGTAAGCTGGACCTGAACGGGACAGTTGTTCCGGCCTTCGCGCTCAATAAACTTCCCGGCAAGCTCCCGGGCATTGGCAAACTGTTCAGCCCGGAAAAAGAGGGCGGCCTTGTCGCCATGACCTTCGGCATTGCCGGCAAGCTGGAAGACCCGGACCTGAGCGTGAACCCCTACTCCATCCTGCTGCCCGGAGTTTTGCGTAAGCTGTTCTGACTGGTCTTTGCCTTCTGGTCCCAGCCGGTGCTGTGGACCCAGTCGGGGCCGGACTGATCATCTGGCGTGTCCGGAATATCGGCCTGCGTTTCCGTCAGCGCGACAGTTTCTTTCAGCGTGCCCTGCACATGGGCGGTCACGGCACCGCTTTTAATAGCGTTGCGGAATCCGTCGCTTTCTTCCTCAAACGTCGTATCCACGCCATTCCCGCTAACCTCGCCCACCGGACGCAACTCCACAGCCGCCTGCGGGCGCACGGGGTCCACCAGCCAGTGCCGCGTGCGGGAAACCAGTGTTGAGGCATCTGCCCCACTACAGGGCTGCATATCCGTGAGCGTCACAGTTTCGGTTGTGACAACGGCCTCCATCTGCCGTGCGGTTTTACGGCCTGCAGGCACCGTCTGGCCCACCAGAACCGTACCGGACGGAATCACCAGCAGCGTATCCCGCGCCGCGCCGGGCTGCGGCCTGAAACAGATGGCTACCGCCTGCCCCCCGGAAGAGGCTCCGGATCCGCCATCTGTCAGTCCGGCAGTCCCCAGTCCGGCATCTCCGGTATTGCCACTGGCACTGCTGTCAGCACCCGTCCTGGCGCCACCGTTCTGACTGCCCCGCACAGTCTGAGGCCCGGCGGGCGCAGCATGGGCAGACACAGTCTGTCCTGCTCCTGTCAGCCCGCTGAGCGCCAGAGCCAGCAGAACAGGGCGCACCATGACAGGCGTACGCAACCGCATCCTCTTTCCTTCCCGTCGTAACGGTCCGGGCGGATTATGGTCTGGCGGGGGCCACCTTTTTCAGGCCCGATGGAATGGCGAACACCGCATCAGGCTGGGCCACCCGGCTGACATGCAGCGCCCGGACGGTAATCTGTCCCTGCTGTGCGACCTGCAACAGCAGACCATCTGCCGTGTAACAGACATCACTCGCATGTCCGTCGGCATCTCTGGTGCGCCAGATAATGCAGCGTTCCCCCGCCACCACGGAACCACCCAATCGTGCATAGGAGCCAACCAGAGCAGGATGACCGGGTGGCGTGAGACCCTGACTGGGGGCTGGCATAACACTTTCCGTCTTACGGTCCGGGTCCACCACCGTCAGCGTATGCTCAGGCCATGAGGTGACCATGAACAGGTCAGACCCGCCGGGGTCCAGCCGCTGGCGGAGCGTGGCAACCTGCCAGCGCATCCGCTGCTTCATCACCGTCTCTCCGGTGGGCGATGTCAGTTCATACAGGACATCCGCATCCACGGAGGGCGTAATAAACGGCGCATCCTGCGGCGCGACAGCGGGGTTTCCGGCATCTGCGCCCGCGCCTGTCCCGCCTGTCCCGCCGGTGGCGATGGAATTGCCAGCGCCCTGAGCAACCTGAGCGGACGGGGATGCTGTCTGTGTTCCCTGTGCCGCCTGCGCTGACAGCTGGGGCAAAGACGCACCCACGGCAAGACACAGAAAGGCGCCAGACCATAAACCCGGTCTGCTTCGTGTCCGTTTACTGCTAAAGGGGCTGGTCTGGACCACGAGTTGTCTCTGGACTCGGCGCAGCTCAAAACTCATGGCGTGTTTCCTGAAGCATCATGCATGCCGGTTTCCGTAGCGGGGAGTGTTGTCATGGGGCCGACACCCGGCACGGCGCCTGTGGCGGCGGGCAGGCTGGAATGGTCCTGCTGCGGCACGGCACCCGTGCCTCTGACAACGGAAGAAGGCTGCGCCCCGCTGCCTTCCTCAGCGCTCCCCGGCTGCGCGCCCGGAGCGTGCGGTGTGACTTCCTGAAACCCCGCGGGCGGCTGAAAGGATGAAGCGGGAACATCATCATAAGAGATTTTCATCGCTTTCAGATGGCCGTTCAGACCATCCACATCCACGCCATCCTGCTCCAGAATAAAGCCGTCATCCGTCACGCAGGCTGTGCCGTTCCCCTCTGCGGACTGCACGCCCCAGAGCGTGCAGGGCTGGCCGATCACCTCGGATTTGCCCTTGCGGGTAAACGTCATGGACATATCGAGCAGGAACGGGCTGCGCGCCACTTCCTGCTGGACCAGCCGGGTATAAACCTTGCGGTCATTCAGGATAATCATCACTTCCTGCGCCGCGCGGTTGATAATCACAGCCCCCCGGCTTTCCGGGCCGTCCATGCTGAGCATGTAGTTAATGCGCATCAGCCCGCCATCCCCGGAGAACAGCACCTGCACATGCCGGTCCTTAACGGGCAGAGCCGCCGCAGGCGCACTGCCCGCAGGCGGACGGGGCTGAAAAACATAATCAATGGTGGCATCCCGCGCGGGCATCAGGCGCGGATGGTCCGCCTGCGGAGCCTGAGCCACTGTGGACGCAGAGGCACTGTCGGCTGCCTGCACCGGCTGGCTGATCAGCAATCCTGCCGCCAGCGGGGCCGTCGCCAGAAGGCTGTAAAAGGTCAGCTTACGGCGCGTCCGGGCCGGCTGGCAGTGTGTCATACGTCTTCGTCTTTCCTGTTTTTCAATCCAGACCAGCCGTCCGGGTGGCTGGCCGTTCCTCATGCCGGGCTTCCGCCGCCTGTGTTTCTGCGCGCAGGGTGCGGATTTCAGCCTCCAGCACATCAGCGGGCAATGTAGGCTGCCAACATGGCATCATCTGGACAGCCTGTTCCAGTCTGGCCTTATACTCTGCCGCCGGGATTTCCTGCCCGCCAAAGCGGGCGAGATGGTCTGTTCCAAACTGTGTGTCAAGCACCACAAACCCGCCCAGCCGCAACCGCGCTACCAGATGCACTAACGCAACCTTGGAGGCATCGGTCGCACGGCTGAACATACTTTCTCCAAAAAACGCACCCCCGAGGGCGACGCCATACAGGCCACCCACCAGAACGCCTTCCTGCCGACATTCCACGCTATGTGCGTAACCCATGTCATGCAGCGCACAGAAAAGCCGAAAAATCTCGCCGTTGATCCACGTCTCCTCCCGCCCCGGCGCAGGGGCGGCGCAGGCCTTCATCACACCGGGAAAATCCTGATCAACCGAGACCTCAAACCGCCCGGACAGCACCTTACGCATCAGGCGCCGGGACAGATGGAAACCCTGCAATGGCAGAATGCCCCGCGGGTCCGGGTCATACCATTGCAGCTCCTCATCCTCCGCGTCCGCCGCCATTGGAAAAATACCTGCGGCATACGCGCCTAAAATCAGTTCCGGTGTCAGCGCCTCCGTCATGCCTGCTCCTTTAATCCGCCCGCAATCCTGCGTCTTTTTTCCAGTCCGGTCTGATCCCCGAGCCCTCTGCACCGTTATAGGCCCGCCATGGCTTTTCTAAAGGGCCATGCTAGTCTGCCCTGCTTTGCCCGCTACGGGAACTCAGTCTGTCACACAGAATAAAGGAACGCCCATGCCTTCCGAAGCTCCTCGCCTGATCCGTTCTGTCCGGCTGCCAGCCGCTGTTGAAAAGCGGATTGAGAGTGATTTTATCGCCCCCCCTCCGCCCGATGCGCCGCTCGATACCGCCGCCATGCTCGCCCTTGCGGAAGAGCAGACAGCCTTTGCCATGCTGGTCACGCATCACTGCCCGCTGAAAGGGGCGGATGTGGCGGCCATTCCGGACTGCGTGAAGCTGGTTGCAACCGTCAGCGTCGGGCTGGATCATCTGGATGTCCCTGCGCTGCTGGCCCGTGGCATCAAGGTCTGCAATACGCCAGATGTGCTGACGGACTGCAATGCGGACCTCACCATGATGCTGATTCTGGCCGCCTGCCGCCGCGCTGCGGAATATTATACCCTGATGAAGCAGGGCTGGGGCCGCACGCTGGAAATGGATGAAATGCTTGGCATCCGCGTCACCGGAAAAACGCTGGGTATTGTCGGCATGGGGCGCATCGGGCAGGCGCTGGCCCGCCGTGCGCGTGGGTTTGACATGAAAGTGATTTACCACAACCGCCGCAGGCTGGACCCCGCGCAGGAAGAAGGGGCGACCTATTTTGAAAATCTGGAAGAGATGCTGCCCCACTGCAACATTCTCAGCCTGCATATGCCTGCAACTCCCGGTGCCCCCCCGCTCATGACGGCCCGCCTGTTCGGCCTGCTGCCGCGTGGCAGTGTGCTGGTCAACGCCGCCCGTGGCGCACTGGTAGATGAAACAGCTCTGCTGGACGCCCTGCGCTCTGGGCATCTGTTTAATGCCGGGCTGGACGTGTATCAGAATGAACCCAACCCCAATCCGAGCCTGCTGGCCCTGCCAAAAATTTTCATGACCCCCCATACCGGCAGCGCCACGGTGGAAACCCGCACCGCCATGGGCATGCTCTCACTGGATAACGTGGCCGCCCTTGCCGCAGGCAAACCCCTTGTGACACCCGTCACGCACTAAGACCGCACAACCGGAGAGCGCTATGACCTTACGACTGGCCTGCCTGCTCGGCATTCTTGTCTGCGTTATCGTGAGACTGATCGACTTCCACTATCAGCAGACGTGCCTGATTGTGGGCGGGGCGATGCTTTTTGTGGCCCTGATCGGCACGCTGATTGATGAAGAACCGCCCCCGGCCAAAAAACAGAAAAAGCCAGCTCCCGCACAGGGAGCCGGCTCTGAAAAAACGGCCTGACTGACCAGCCGGAGGCAAACCCTCCGGCTTTTTTATACGGCGCGACGCCCGGTCAGGCGACGCGACCACCCCGCGCTGAAACCTGATCCCGCAGCACTTCCGCCGTATCCCGCACGACCGGACCATGCTCACGCTCCAGCCGACGAATGGTAAAGTGCGCCCGCGCCAGTGCGCGATAATGGTTCAGGAACGCGGTGTTGAGAGATGCCCCGCATAGCGCCCCGGCAACCGGCATAAGCTGCACGGACACTTTCTGCCCCAGCGCCAGACCGTAATGGGACGCGACTTCAGCAATCAGCATCACCACCGGGCGGCCCCGCAGCAGCGCACGGGCGGAGAAATAACCGAGTTCGCTTTCATCCGCCTTACGCGCATTGGGGAAGGCCCGCAGGGCAAAAACTTCCAGACAGGCAAGGCGCGCATCCGGGTCAGACAGATCCTCCCCTTCCTCACGCGCGATCCGGCCAATTTCGCGCATGATGGTCAGCGTCGTAAAACCAATATCCGGGGCCAGACCCGCAAGACCAGCAAAACCACCGACCGCACCGGAGACCGCCACGGCAGCCTGCAACGCCGGGCCACGCCAGGGCTGCGGCTCTGCCAAGGCATCACCGGGGCTGCGCATGCCAAGAATGGCCACATCAAACGCGCGGGTAATGGCAGTTTCAGCCAGACCGCGCAGTTTGTCTTCCATCCCCGGAGCCATACCGAGCCCGCGCAGGCCGAGCCGTGTGGCATGGCCTACAGCACCGCCCATCAGGTCCGCCAGCCGCACCAGAACGCCCTTGCCGGACTCAACCTGTACGAGCGCCTGTTCCAGCTCGACCAGATCCTGACCACTGAGCCTGAGCGTTACCATCTCGCTACCCGTCATGTCCTGCGTACTCATTTAGCGCCCTCTCTGCCTGCTTTTCCCGGCCCATAAAAGACGGGAACGGGGCGCATTGCAGCGCCCTTAAAAGTCTGTTTTGTAACGGAGAGTGTAGCATAGCCTGCCTGAAAAGCGACACAGGCCGCCCCCCGCCGGGCATATGCCTCCCATCTCCTGAACGGCGATGTTTCTCTCTGCCCCAAAAGCCTGAACCGCGGAAAAGTTGCCTGTCTCCCCCACCAGCCCCGAGCGGTGCTGCCTGCATCCGCGCGGCTGTCGCTGGCCCGGCAATGGTTGTCACACACTCCGGAACATCTTACACACCCGGACGTGAGACCATTGCGGCGCAGACTGTGCGCCAACAGGAGTTTTCCATGTCGCACACACCACGTTCCTCCCGCCCGGCCCGCAGCGCCCGCTGGCAAAATCTGCTGCGCCTCGCCTCCGTCTCGGCTGTTCTGGCCGCCACAGGGTGCGCCCAGACGCCGCAGCAGCAGGCGTATCATTCCGCGCTGGAACATGCGCGGACGGACCCGTCCTTCTGTTATTCCCACCAGTATGACACGCTTCTGGCGGAAGCCATGCAGCGTGACCACAGCCTGCAATCCAGCAAAACGCCGGACCGGGATGACAAGCCGGATTCCTCTTTCCAGCCGACGATGGCCATCAGCGTCACCGGGGCCACGGCCATGCCGGACCTCAGCCTGCCGCCCTACTTCCATCGCGTCTGCCGCCTGAGCACAAAACTGCCGGACGGCAAAACGGAAAACGGGTTCCTGACCTTCACCTACCTCATCCGTGAGAACAAGGTGCAGTCCGCCCTGACGGAATGGTATTCCGATGCGGAAGTCACGCAGGAATATGACGCCACCATGAAGCAGATTGAAGCCGGGCTGGATATGAACAATCCGGACCTGAAATCCTGCATCCAGCGTTATCCGGCCTTTGATGCACCGTCTAAAGACCCGATTGTGCAGCAGGGTGCGCTGGACCTCCGCGCGCATCTGGTCCGCCGCTGTCTGGCCAACAAGGCCGCGCTGAAAGACCTGTATTCAGACCTGTATTTCATCCATCGCTGACATCAGGATCACACCACCCGGAACAGGGCTCCGGAACTGCCATGACGATCATTGGCTGTTCCGGAACTCCTTTTGCGCATGGATAATTTTCAGGACAGAACGGTAGCGCGTCCCGGGTTTCTTTCTGGGTTGCGCCAGAAAAGTTCGCCAGACAAACGGGCCACAACATCCGGTGGCAGGATGGGCCTGCGCGGCGTATAAGCCACCTTTCGCCTCACCTCATGCAGACCCGGCGTATTGAGAGCCTGATCAAACCCTGAAGCCCCCTGAATTCCACTGCCTCAAAATTGTATCGCCACTCAGGCAGTTTCAGAAGGCGGCCAATATGGGCCACTGTTCTTTCAGGGTCTGTCACGAGCCGGTCATACTCCACCACAATCAGCTTATGCGCCAGAGTGCTGTAAAACGCCTCCTGCAACGCACGCCAGCAATAGCCGAACACGCCATTGGGCGCAGTTAAAGCCTCAACGCGCTCATATAATGTTCCGCGCTGTTCTATCGGAACAAGTTTTGAGCCCAGAGCAGGGTCTTTTTGAATAAGACGTTCAAAAGAATCGATAATCCAGACAGGATTGCGCACGCAGCAGATGATGCGTGATTCAGGAAACAGATAGTCAATCAACCCCAGCCGCGTGCACCACATCCGGTGGTTATCAATAATCATCCCGGACGGGCGTGGATCTGCGGAACTTTTTTCAAAATAATAATGCGAAAAAAACACCTCTCAGAAGGCGCTTGCGCGTGTTTTCATCAAACTCGGTTACATAGTCGCCCTCCACCATCAGAGAAGAGAGTTTAACCATCATGGGTGCAACGGGCGTGATGATTCCAGCATGCCGGACAGCAGGGTTTTGTTGCAAAATTGCGCTGAGAAGCGTGGAGCCGGAGCGCGGCAGACCGGACATAAAATGCACAGACGATGTTGGCACAAATGGCAACCTTTACTGGCTGTTCAGTTTATTAAAAAACACCCGTCCATTCGCTTCTTTCAGCCTGCGTTGAGGCTTTTGCGAAGACGTGCGGATCATTTCAAGTGTCTGGAAATTAAACAGGCGGCATTCTGCGCCTGATCGTCAACGTGCGGCGTGTCTACTCAAAACAGACGCGCTCAGGACAATAAAATCCTGATACCCTCACCATTTTAGCCGCACCCCTGCCGTCACGGCGGCTGAGCCAACATGGCTCCCGGTGCTGGTCTGCCTGTGCCCGCCAAAAGTATTGACGACCAGATCCAGCCCGGACACGGCCTTAATCGGATAAGCCAGCGTCACGGTTGTTCCCTGCTCGAAAGACATCGGGGTCTCCGTGCTGTGTTCGATAGAAAACACCCCCAGATGCGTCCATGAATCAGCTATGCGGAACCGATCATACAAATGAGGATCAGGCGCTTTTTTGTAGAATGATGCTGTCAGGGGTGCACTGACCTTCAAAGCGCCCGTTTGCGGAGACTGTGCATAGCCCGCTTCTGGCAACACCACGCACAACACCTTAATAATATGGGACGCTATATGGATTTTTTCGCGTTTTGAAGGCATCATCACAAACCATCTTTTATGTTCTGTGATGCAGTGCGAGAAGAAATTCAGGCCGCGTCGCCCCTGTCACATTAAAGCCACATATAGCGATTAAAATAAAATTATACTCATAAAACTCCGTATCGCGCTGTTACAAAAATTTATTTTTGCCCCTAAAATAGAGGGTTAACAAAGCCTTTCCCCTACTGTGATCGTATAGTTTTTAAGGGATTGTCCTTAGCTGCCGCAGACTGGCTCTAAAAATCGTCTGGCCTAATACGTCTGTATCAGACGGGAAAATCGCTCCATATCGACATTCCCGCCAGAAATTATGATGCCAACGCGCTTTCCCTGCCACTGCGGCGCGGCAGCAAGAGCCGCTGCCACCCCGAGGCACCCTGTTGGCTCGACAATAATTTTCATCCGTTCCGCCAGAGTCCGCATGGTTGCGACAAGCGTCGCGTCCTCCACGGTAACAATCTCACGCAACAGGCGGCTCACAAGGCCGAACGTCAGCGGGCTAAGCGCGGTTGTCTGCGCGCCATCGGCCAGCGTCCTGGGCACGGCAATCTGCACAATCCGCCCTGCGGCCAGAGACTGCCGCGCATCATCCCCCGCGGCAGGTTCCACACCAACCACTGCGCAACCGGGCGAGACCGCCTGCGCTACCAGCCCGCAGCCAGACGCCAGACCACCTCCGCCCACCGGCACAAACAGCGCATCCAGCGGGCCGGTTTCTTCAAACAGTTCAAGTGCTGCCGTACCTTGCCCGGCAATAATGTCCGGGTGGTCAAACGGCGGCAGCACTGTCGCGCCGCGTTCTGCGGCAAGAGCTTCCCCAATCGCCTGCCGGTCCTGCGTGTACCGGTCATACAGCACTACCTGAGCGCCATAATCACGGGTGGCGGCAATCTTCATGGCCGGGGCATCTTCAGGCATAACAATAACAGCCGGAATCCCGACCAGTTGCGCCGCACTGGCGACGCCCTGCGCGTGATTGCCGGAGGAATAGGCCACAACCCCCTTGCTCCGCACAGCCTCTGGCAGAGACAAAATTGCATTCAATGCACCGCGAAATTTGAAGGCCCCGATACGCTGAAAATTTTCCGCCTTGAAGAACAGTTCAGCCCCGCTCAGCGCATTGAGGTAACGGGAGGTCAGAACCGGCGTCCGGTGCGCCTGGCCTTTCAGTCGGACAGAGGCTGCCACAACGTCTGAAAAATCCGGTGCCGTCTGCATATTGCTTCCCTCTTCTGCTCTGCTGGCCCGCACTCTATCAGCCCTCAGAGCAGGCATACAGTCAGGACATTGCAGCCCCCTCTTCCCGCATGCCGTGTCCGGGCCTACAAGGTCAGAACGCTTGTGAGCAGAGTGCTGTCTGAAAGGACTAATTGACCATGAACTATCGCAGCCTGTCCCCCGATTTTGTTGTTGCACCGCAGATTGCCGTCAGTGACATCCCGGCTATTAAAGCCGCCGGGTTCAAAACCATTCTCTGCACCCGCCCGGACGGTGAAGACCCCGGCCAGCCGACGGCTGAAACCATTGGGGAAGCCGCTCAGAAAGAAGGCCTGTCCTTTATGTCCATCCCCGTGGTGGGTGGTCAGGGTCCGTCTTCTGACGCCGTGATCATCATGCAGGAAACGCTCAACACGCTGCCCGGCCCGATTTTCGCCTATTGCCGCTCCGGCAACCGCGCAGGCCAGCTCTGGGCTCTTGCCACGCAGGGCTGAACGGCGCTGACACACGGCAGCAGCCGGTAAAAAAGGGAGCAGCCCTAAGCGGGCACGCTCCCTTTTTTATTGTCGTCTTCAGATTTATTCCCGCCTTCAGAGTGCCCGCCAAGCAAGCCACCCTTGCTAGCCGGGCATCCGGCAGCAGGTGCGTCCGGAAATTCGTCGCCTGATCACTCGGGCCAGCATCCGACAAGCCAGTCTGGCCTCAGTTGCCGGTCCAGCCGCCCATTTTGCACAGATGCGTCCAGTGCTCCGCCGAAACCGGGCAGACTGAAAGGCGGGACTGCCGGACCAGAGCGAGATCCGTCAGTGCCTCATCCTGCTTGATATCCGCCAGAGTGACAGGCTCAGGCATCGGGCCGACAGCTTTTACGTCCACACAGACCCAGTTGCCGCTTTCCGCCGTTGGGTCCGGGTAGGCTTCCCGCACAATTTCCACCACCCCCACAATCGCGCGCTGCACGTTGGAATGGTAGAAAAAGGCACGGTCTCCCACCTTCATGGCGGCCAGATTTTTTTTGGCCTGATGATTCCGCACCCCCGTCCAGGGCTCGACATCATTCGCAACCTGCTCGTCCCAGCTAAAGGCATCCGGCTCGCTTTTGATCAACCAGAAAGCCATGGCTATTCCACCAGCGCGCCATCACGGAATACCGGGCGCAGCGGGCGCACCACCACGCTTTCAAACAGATTGACCGCAGCATACGGGTCTGCCGCCGCAAAGCCTTCCGCCGCAGCGCGATCAGGCACATCCAGCAGGATGAGGCTGCCACAGGGCGCGCCGTTCACGTCAAGTTGAGGTCCGCCGAACAGAATCGCCGTCTTATACTGTTCCAGAAAAGCCAGATGCTTTTCACGCGTAGCCTTGCGTAATTCCAGCGCACCCGGGCGGTCTGTGCAAATAATGGCAAACAACATGTTCTTTCTCCGCTGTGTTGTCGGGACAGGACGCCCATGAATAACTGCCTCGTGTCAAGATGCGCCGAATGATGTAAAAGGTGCGCGAGCGCATGTCTGGGGCGGGAACTCCCGCACGCAGACCGCTGCAAGCTCTTCTGATTGTTGAGACACGGAACGGACTGACATTTGAGCGCCACACCGACCCTCGTCGCGCGTGCCGGGACATTCTTCCATCGGTATGCCAATCCCGGCCGGTTTCTCAAGCTGGGCGCACGCCTGCAACCCTGGCTGACATGGCCGGCCCTGCTGCTCACCCTTGCCGGGCTGGGCTGGGGACTGTTTTTCTCACCTGCCGACTGGCAGCAGGGGGATTCCGTCCGCATCATGTATGTGCATGTGCCTGCCGCCATGCTGGCCTCCGCTGGCTATGCGGGGCTTGCCGTCTGCGCTGTGCTGTCCCTCGTCTGGCGGCATCCGCTGGCGGATCTGGCCGCGGTGGAAATCGGCCCGGTGGGAGCCTGCATTACCGCCCTGTGTCTGGCCACCGGCTCCCTGTGGGGCAAGCCAATGTGGGGCACATGGTGGGTGTGGGACGCCCGACTGACCTCCGTGCTGGTCCTGTTCTTCCTGTATCTCGGCCATATCGCGCTGATCCGCGCGTTTGATGATCCGCAGCGTGGCTACAAAGCCGCCGCCATTCTTGCTCTGGCAGGCGCTGTTGATCTGCCGGTGATCAAATTCAGTGTACAGTGGTGGAACACCCTGCATCAGCCGGACAGTATCACGCTGACAGGCGCGCCCACCATGTCTTCCTCCATGCTGTGGCCGCTGGCCCTGTCCACTCTGGGCTTCTCGCTGGGGTTTGCCGCCATTGTGCTGGCGCGCACCCGGGCCGCCGTGATGGAAAGCCGCATCCGCAGCCTGCTCTCCAGCCCGCGCCGCCGGGGCGGTTCCGCATCGGGAGACGCCGCATGACGCACCTGCCCTACATTCTGGCCAGCTACGGTCTGGCCACCGTTATCGCCCTGACGCTCTCCATCGGGGCAGCCCTTCGCCTGAAAAAGGCCCGGATGCGGCTGGCCGTTCTGGAACGCCCCTCCGACCGCACCACAGGAGCCACTTCGTCTCTATGACCCGCAAGACACGTCGCCTCTGGCTCGTTATCGCCTGCGTTGCCTGTCTGGGGGCTGCCGCGGCCCTCATGCTCAAGGCGTTTTCCTCAGATATCGTTTTCTTTGTCACGCCTTCGCAGGTCGTGGCGTCCGCCCCCCCGGCGGACCGCACGGTGCGGCTGGGCGGCATGGTGGTGGCAGGCTCCGTCAAGCGGGAAAAGCAGGGAGAAACCCCCATTGCCCGCTTTGACGTCACAGACGGTCAGGCTGCTGTGACGGTGCGGTATGAAGGGATTCTGCCCGACCTGTTCCGTGAGGGGCAGAGTGTTGTGGCTGTTGGCACCATGCAGAAAGACGGGTTTGTCGCCAGTGAAGTGCTGGCCAAGCATGATGAAACCTACATGCCGAAAGAAGTCGCGGAAGCCCTGAAAAAATCCGGAAAGTGGGACCCGCGTTTTGGTGCCCCGCCCAGTGCCGCAAGCTGGAACAGCATGACGGTGCAGGATGCCAAAAAGGACCTCGCCCCTTCCGCCGCGCCCGCAACACCCGCTCCGGCGTCTGCCCCGGCTGGCAACTAACCTCCTGTGCCACGCCCCGTTGTGTCTTTTGCGTCTTTAGCCTCTGTCTGGCAGGACTTCTGCCCTGCCAGACTCCTTTACGCTGTCCCGACAGCCCGCCACCCGGAGACATTCCTCTGATATGCTGAGCCCTGAACTCGGACATTATGCGCTGGCCCTTGCCTGCATCCTTGCCGTCGCGCAGGGCATTCTGCCTCTTATCGGCGCGCAACGGCGCGACAGACGGGTCATGATGCTCGCGCCGGGGCTGGCCGTGGGGCAGCTTCTGGCGTTGCTGACGGCTTTTCTCTGTCTGGTGAACGCCGCCGTCACGGATGATTTCTCCGTCCAGAACATTGCGGCCAACAGCGCAGTCACCAAGCCGCTGCTGTATAAAATCACCGGCGTCTGGGGCAATCATGAAGGCTCCATTCTGCTCTGGGCGCTTATTCTGGGCATCTGCGGGGCTGCCGTGGCGGCCTTCGGGCGCAATCTGCCGTCAGCTCTGCGGGCGCGGGTTATTGCCGTGCTGGGGGCCGTGGCCGCCGGGTTTGAGCTGTTCTGCCTGACCACATCAGACCCGTTTGCCCGTGTCTGGCCCGCCCCCATGGATGGGCAGGGCATGAACCCCCTGTTGCAGGACCCCGGCCTCGCCTTCCATCCGCCTATTCTCTACACCGGCTATGTCGGCTTTGCCGTGCCCTTCGCCTTTGCCATTGCAGCACTGATTGAAGGCCGGGTGGATGCCGCATGGGGCCGCTGGGTCCGCCCGTGGGCAGTTGCGGCATGGTGCTTCCTGACCTGCGGTATCGCGCTGGGCTCATGGTGGTCCTATTACGTGCTGGGCTGGGGGGGCTACTGGTTCTGGGACCCGGTTGAAAACGCCTCCCTCATTCCCTGGCTGACCGGCACGGCGCTGATCCATTCCGCCATTGTGGTGGAAAAGCGGGAAAGCCTGAAAATCTGGACTGTGCTGCTGGCCATTGCCACGTTCTCCTTCTCGCTCTCCGGCACCTTCCTTGTCCGCTCCGGTATTCTCAATTCCGTGCATGCTTTTGCGAATGACCCGGCGCGCGGCATCTTCATTCTTGGTCTGCTGGCGCTGGTGATTGGTGGGTCTCTGGCGCTGTTCGCCTACCGCGCTCCCACGCTGACGGCCGGTGGCCTGTTTGCCCCCATCTCGCGCGAGGGCGCTCTGGTGCTGAACAACATTCTGTTGTGCTCCCTTTGCGCCGTGGTGCTGACGGGCACCATGTATCCACCCTTTATGTCTCTGCTGTTTGACCGCACCATTTCCGTCGGCAAACCGTTCTTTGACGCCACGACTATTCCGCTGGCTATTCCGCTCTTCATTTTTATGGGCTTTGGCCCGATGCTCCCGTGGAAGCGCGCGCAGCTCTGGCCGGTGCTGCAACGGCTGTGGATTGCGGCCCTGCTGGCCGGTGTGGCGTTTGCTGTCTTTACGTTTGGCATGTCCGGCATTCTGCCCATCCTGTGCAGCGCGCTGGCGGTGTGGGTCATTGCCTCGTCCGTGCTGGACCTGACGGAACGTGTGCGCCTGTTCCGCATGCCGCTTTCCGGCAGCTTTCAGCGCGCCCGCATGCTGCCCCGCTCCATTTTTGGCACAGCCATTGCCCATGCTGGCGTGGGCGTGACGGTTCTGGGGCTGGCCGCAATGTCTCAGGCGCAGCACAAAATTGTGGAAGTGCCGGTTGGCACGACGGAGCATCTGGCCGGGTATGACTGGACATTAACGAACGTCACGCAGGAACCGGGCCCGAACTATTCCGCTCTGGTTGCCACTCTTGAGGTGCGGCATAACGGCAAAATCGTCACCATCATGCACCCGTCCAAGCGCAGTTTTAACAGTCAGAACCAGACGACGACGGAAGTCTCCATCCACACCAATCTGCTGGCCGATCTGTATGGTGTGCTGGGTGACAAGCACGGCACGGACGCCGCCCCGACCTATGTGCTGCGCCTGCATTACAACCCGCTGGCCCCGTGGATGTGGCTGGGCGCGCTGATCATGGCGATTGGCGGTGTGCTCTCCCTTTCCGACCGGCGGATGCGCGTCGGCGCACCGCGCCGCGCAAAACCCACCCCCAATACGGTGACGGCAGCATGAGCACCCCTCCTGAAAACATAACCCGCAGGCGGCTGCTGATGGCCGCCCCACTGGCCGGCGCTGCCGTGATTGGCGTGGGATTCTGGAAAATGCTGTCCGGCATGCAGCACGGGTCCTTCAACCCGCATGATATCAATGCTCCGGTGCTCAACCGTCCGGTGCCGGACTTCAGCGTGCCGGATCAGGCTCCCGGTCAGGGGTTCAGCGCGCAGGATCTGCGGGCGCTCACACAGCCGGTTCTGGTCAATTTCTTTGCCTCATGGTGCATCCCCTGCCTTGCGGAAATGCCAACCCTGATGGGCCTGAAGGATGATCTGCCAATGTGGGGCATTGCCTACAAGGATCGTCCGGAAAACGCCGCAGGGTTCCTGAAGCATTCCGGCAATCCCTTCACCCGTCTGGGGAGCGACCGGGATGGCCGCGTGGGGATTGACTGGGGTATCTCCGGGGTGCCGGAAACCTTCCTGATTGGCCCCGGCGGTATTATCCGCTGGCATAGTGCGGCCCCGCTGGATGTGGACACCATCCGCGGAACGCTGGCGCCCCTGCTGGAAAGCCTGAAAAAATCATGATGCTGCGCCGCCTCTCCGCCCTGTTTCTTGGCTGTGCGCTGCTGCTGGCGCCGGTTCTGGTTCTCGCAGTGGATGATCCGTCCGAAATGCTCCCCAACCCGCAGGAAGAAGCGCGGGCCGAAGCTATTGGCTCCCAGCTCCGCTGTCTGGTCTGCCAGAATGAATCCATTGAGGACAGCAGCGCAGGGCTTGCGCGAGACCTGCGCCGCGTTGTGCGGGAGCATGTGGCCAAAGGCGAGAGCAACCGCCAGATTATGGACTGGATGGTCAACCGCTACGGCAATTTTATCCGCCTCAGCCCGCCGCTTTCCATTGGTACGCTGCTCCTGTGGAGCATGCCCGCACTGGCCCTGCTGCTGGGCCTGACCATTGCGTTTTTCTCCTACCGCCGCCGACACACGGCCCCTGTTGCCCCCCCGCCGCTGACAGCGGAAGAAAAGGCCCGTCTGGCCGACCTGACAAAGGACTGAGCGCATGATCTGGCTTTCCATTGTGCTGTTAAGCTGTCTGGCTCTGGCTCCGGCGGCCCTCCCCCTCTGGCGGCGCGCCCGGCAGGTGCGGGATGAACGGAGTGCTGCGCTCGCGCTGCATGAAGCCCAGCTTTCTGAAATTGACCGCGATCTGGATATCGGCCTGATTGCCCCGGCGGAACATGATATTGCCCGGCTGGAAATCCAGCGCCGTATTCTGGTGGCGGATACGGCCCCCGCGCAGGCGAATGACGTTCTGCCGCCCGTGGCCGTGTGGGGTGCGCTTGCACTGATTCCCGTTGCTGCGGTCGGCCTGTATCTGACCAACGGCGTGCCCTCCCTGCCCGCGCAGCCGCTCGGCCCGCGTCTGGTGGCCCAGCATGAGCAGAACACGCGCGGGGATGCTGTTATCCAGCGCCTGAAAGCCGCACTGGCCATGATCCCGGCAGGAGACCCCAACCTGCGACAGGGCTACCTGCTGCTCGGGCAGGCCGAAGCCACACGAGAACACTATGCGGAGGCCGCCGAGGCGTGGAACCACGCGCTCTCCCTCAGCTTTGACCCTGAACTTGCAGCCCGCACGGGGGAGGCCCTGACCCGTGCCGCAAGCCACGTCACCCCGCAGGCGCTTGACCTGTTCCGCAAGGCACTGGACGCCGCGCCCAAAGATGCCTCATGGCGCGGCCCCGTGCAGGCGCGCATTGCTGAGGGCGAGCATGAACAGGATAATCCGTAAGCGGGGAGGCAGACGGATCTTTCTTCCTGATCGTTCTCAGTTTTTATAAATCAGGCTGATAAATCCATGGCAGCAAGAAGGGCTCTGGCATGGATTTCAAGCGTATCAAGACACGCAACAGGAAGAGCAAGACCGTCGAACAAAAGAGGAAGTTCCGTGCAGCCCAGCACCACAGCCTCTATCCCTTCTTTGGCGATCAGGTTTTGAATAACCCGTAAAAAGCCGGACCGGGTTTCTTCCGTAACAATTCCATGTTCCAGCTCATGCGCGATTTTTTCCGCGATATAGTCCAGATCTTTTGCGTCAGGAGCAAAAACCTCTATTCCTTTTTCCCGGAATGGTTTTTTGAAAAAATCCCCTTCCATCGTGAACCGCGTGCCCAGCAGTCCAACCTTTTTCAATCCCTGCCTGCTGGCCTCTTCACACGTCGCCTTGATAATACTGACGACGGGAACAGGAGATTTTGCTTCCAGCACATCAAACACAATGTGCGGTGTATTCCCCGTCAGGGAAACAACGTCACACCCCGCGGCTACGAGGTTCTCAATGCCATTGAGAATATAGTGTGCGAGATCATCATATTTCTTTTCTGAGCAGAAGTTCAGGACGTTAAAAACATTCAGGCTTTCTATGGTGATATTCGGGAAAAATTCTTTCCCCACAATTTTATTCGCACCATACACAATTTTTTTATAATAAATCAGGGTGGACTCTGGCCCTGTTCCGCCGATCAAGCCGAGTTTTTTCATCTCAATACTTTCTTACGCTGCAAAAATAGTCTTTTCCAAACACTCTGACGCGGCCTGAAAACTCTCCATCCGCCAGCCAGTTTCCGTGACGGCTTTCCAGCAAAACCCACGCTTTGCTTCTGGGCTTCAGGTCGGTGAGCGTTCTGTTACAAAACGCAATCCAAGCGCCATGAAGGCAACCCCGGCACAGCGGTCAATCCAGCGGCGGCATCTGAGGAAAACTGCTGAAACCCGGTCAAGACTGAGCAGCAGCGTCACAAACGCAAACCAGACCACCGCAACAACAAACATTGCTGCCACGCAGGTCAGCCCAAGATAAATTGACGCATGCTGAGGCATGGAGGCCGCAAACAGACTTGAGACAAAAATTGGCGCTTTTGGGTTAAGCAGGTTTGTCAGAAACCCTGCAAAAAAGCTGTTAGAGCGCTGGTCCGTGGTGAGAGACGCCGTGCCAGCCTCCCCCTCATTTTTCCAGCTACTCATCAGCAATTTTGCCCCGACTGTCATCAGGTACAGTCCGCCGCCAATTTTAAGCGCCAGATAAAGCCATGGGGCGGCAATAAAGAGCGCGCGAATACCAAAAAACCCCGCAACACCCCAGACGGCAACGCCTGAGGCTATCCCGAAGGTGGCCTGCAAGGCGGCTGGCCGCCCCTTCATGACGGCAAGACGTGTCACCAGCAGGAAGTCCAGTCCGGGCACAATCATGGCCACCAGCCAGAACGCGGTAATGGCAGCAATGACGGAGAAATCCTGTGTCAGTGTCATAGGCGCTCGTCCCCAACAGTCCATTGTCCATTTTTAGTCTGACGATAAGACCTGCCGGAGAAGCAGGACGCAGGCAATACCAGACGCCTGCTCTTACAGCCGGTCCTCCGTCGGTCCGTCCGACAGCACGCCTTCCCACTTGGCGGAAATGGCGGCAGCGTAGCCGTTACCAAGCACGTTGGTGGCTGTGCGGGCCATGTCGAGGAAGTGGTCGATACCGAGGATCAGGGTAATCCCGGCTTCCGGCAGGCCGAACTGCGGCAGTACCGCGACCAGTGTCACAATGGAGGCGCGCGGCACACCGGCAATGCCTTTGCTGCTCAGCATCATGACCAGCACCATGGTAAACTGCTGCATGGCGGAGAGGTGAATATCATACACCTGCGCAATAAAGAGCGCACCAAAGCTCTGGAACAGGATGGAGCCGTCCAGATTAAAGCTGTAGCCCAGCGGCAGAACAAAACCGCTGATACGGGTGGGCACGCCAAAATTTTCCAGCTTTTCCAGCAGGAGCGGATACACGGATTCACTACTGGCTGTGGCGTAACCCAGAATAAGCGGCTGAACCAGTTCACGGATCAGGTCTTTAATCCGGCGGCCCAGCACCAGAAACGCCAGTGTTGTCAGCACAACCCACAGCACCAGAATGGTGCCGTAAAATTCCACCAGAAAACGGCTATACTGGATCAGCATCCCGCCGCCAC
The DNA here is from genome assembly GCA_008042585.1 of Drosophila punjabiensis. Taxonomy (NCBI): domain Eukaryota; kingdom Metazoa; phylum Arthropoda; class Insecta; order Diptera; family Drosophilidae; genus Drosophila; species Drosophila punjabiensis. The sequence goes on along the minus strand of VNJR01003504.1, from coordinate 214,718 downwards.
TATGGGCGATGCTGCCCATCACGGAGCCAAAAACGGCCATGGGGGCCAACAGCATGACGATATCCGTCATCCGCAGCATGATGTGCCCCAGTTCTTCCGTCCAGCCGAGCATGGTCTTTCCGGCCTTGCCCGCCGCAGGGAGGGCGAGACCAAACAGCACGGAAAACACGACAATCTGGAGGATGTCGTTGCGGGACATGGCGTCCAGAACGCTGGTCGGCACGATATGCAGCATAAAATCGACCGGCTGGAACGGGTGCTTCAGACCAGCCAGATCTTCCACCGCCGGAGGTTCGAACCCCTTACCCGGCTGGAGGATATTCCCCGCCAGCAGGCCGATCAGCAGTGAAACGAAAGACATACTGATGAACCACAGCAGGATCTTACCGCCAATGCGGAACACCTGACTGTCATCCCCCAGCTTGCCAATACCGCTGACCAGCGTGGCAAAGACCAGCGGGGCAATAACCATTTTGATCAGCCGCAGGAACAGCCCCGTCATGAGCGTTGCCGCCTGCTCGGCAAAATGAATAACAGCGGGTGAGAGCGTATGAATAAAAAGCCCGCTCACCACACCAAGAACAAGAGCTATCAGAATGGCATAAGTCCGCCGTCTGGTGTTGACCGGCTGCGTCCCAATAGCCATTCCGTTGTTCCCTGTTCTGGTTTTCTGCCACTATTTTGCCGGTTTCTACGCTACTGCCAGCAATATTTGAAGACCAGACCGGCCCCATCTCATGAATTCTTTCACACAAAGAAGACTCCATGAAATAGATGAATAATCGTACCAAGAGATGTTCGATAATAATACGAAATGAAATAAAATTTCTCCAGACACCGCAGAAAACTCAGAGTCTTTCAATAACTCACAAAAATTCTTCTAAAAAATCCACCTCTTGTTGTTGATTTCAGGGGGATTTGCTGGCTTTGTCCCGTCAAAGTTCAAAAAAGAGGTGCTTTTTAAGGTTATGGTCAGAGTGTCACGCCCACGCTGCTCCCGTCTTTTTTACGCAGTGCTGGTCGGATCAGTCTTTACCCATCTCCCGCTCCGGCCTGTGCTGGCGGCACAGTGGTACACAGGGTCTCTGGTGTCTCCCTCTGGTGCCAAATCTCACGCGGGGGATCTCGGCGTGGAACCGTACTATACCTACAGCCAGCCTGTTGGCAGCTTTGCCTCAAACGGCACCAGTCACCCGCTCCATCCACGGCAGCAAAACTTCAGTAATTCCACTTTGTGGAAATACGGCATTACGGATGATATCAGCATTCAGGCGCATACCGTCGTCAGCTATGGGTGGAAACATGCGGCTGGCCATTCCCACGGTCCGCAATTCGGGGACTTTCCGGTTGATTTCATCTGGCGGTTTCTCCACCCCGACCCCAGGCGCTTCATCCCGGACCTGAACCTGTTTGCGGGCGTTGTCATGCCAACGGGGGCTTACTCCCGCCTGCGCACTACACAGGATGGTACAGGGACAGGCGCTTACGTCTTCCGCATGGCCATCACCAGCCAGTCCACCTACACCCTGCCCGGCCACCATGCCCTCCGCCTGCGTGTCTGGAACTGGTGGCGGCGCGCGTTAACCAGTGCGCGCCTGCATGATGCCACCACCTATGGCACCTCCGCAGGCTTTCACGGCACCGGGCGTCCGGGCATGAGCGGCCAGACAGGGTTTTCTCTGGAATATGGCCTTAACCAGCGCTGGGTTCTGGCGATGGATCTGGCACGGGACTGGGGCAACGGCTCACACGTTAAAGGATGGAACGCTGCGGGCACACGGATCAACAAGATCAGTGCGGCCTCAACCGACTGGCAGATTGCGCCAGCCGTGGAATATAACTGGAACCCCCGTTGGGGAATTATTGCCGGAGCCGCCGTTTATTATGCCGGACATAATACAGGGATTAAAGTCGCCCCGCAGTTTGCCGTAAATGCGGTGTTCTGATCAGCTATTCCCAACTTCACGGAGCGACTGCCGCGCCCAGATATCCTCCCGCGCACGGCGCTGGGGTGGCCGGGGCTGGCAGGAAATAAAATACAGCCCCACCACAAAGACGATGTTGGACAACGCATTAAACCACATCGGCAACTGGAACGGCGCAGGCGCATCATACGCCTGATAAAGCACGTAAGCGGTAAACGGGATGGAAACCAGCCGCACCCCCACCAACATGTAGCGCAGCGGGTTGGGCCTGCCGGGCTGCACGAGCACGCGCATACGGTTCAGGCCGATAAAGAACGTGATGCACAGGCCCCAGACCAGCACGTTGAACATCATGTTGGAAATATCTTCCATCCCGCCAATGACGAAGACGGCGATAATGGAAACCGCAGAAAACAGCAGGGAGCCAAGCTGGCAACTCATGCCGACTTCCAGTGCAGGCATGCGTTCAGGCAACCTGTCCGCCAGCGGCTGACAAATTTCGTCCAGCAACCAGCTATCCACACGTGTGATGCGCTCACCTAGGGTCATACAGGGAGCATAACGGATTGTCCGGGCGGATGCACCTTTCAATCCTGCAAGTTTGCCATCTTTACGGCAAAGCTGCGCACCCGGCCGGACGACCAGCCGGGTGCGGGGAAAAGCCTCAGGCTTCTTTTGTCGGTTCGGCCGGGGGGAGCGTGCCGTCCGGGGTCTTTTTGTCCACCGCCTGCGGCAGGAAATGCGCCAGCGTGGTCAGAACGGCATCAGCCGGCAGGCCCGTCCGCTGCACCAGATCATGCACCGTGCCGCTGCCCAGAATATCACGGATCTCATCCGCTGTGGCCGGGACATTGGTGCCCTGGCTGATCCATGAACGAACCTTGTCACCCAGACCGGCCTGATCAGCCTGCGTCAGGATGTTCTGTAGTGTTTCAGGCTGAAGCAGTTTCTGGAGCTGCTGCTGCATTTCTCCCTGAAGGCTGACGCCCAGCGCGCCTTCAACTTTCCCAACAAGGTTCTGAAAGAAATCGGACATGTAAAGCCTCTCTGCTTTTCCATTTATGCCTGCATGCAGGTCCTGCGCAATGTCAGGCGGGCATCACTCAAGATGATCATGGACCAAATAGCAGTCATGTGCGAGATCAATAACTGCCTTTCTTATCGTCCGGGCACCCTGCTGAGATGGACCGATAGCTGATATGCGTCTGACACCTCAAGGAAAATTCAGGGAATCGGGCTACTTTGAAAGACTGAAACGCTTTGAACAGCCGCAGCCAAAAAAGTAGCTCCTTTGCCCAGTCTTCCCGTCTTCCTCCTTGACCGCATCGGGCCTTTGCGCCACCTGCGTCCGCTGCGCCGCCCAGGTGAGCAGCAGAGCGGCCGCCTCCGCTGGCTGTTTGCGCCCTCCCTGCCCGCACTCGGCTTTGCCGTACGCACCACAGCAGCCGCACTGATCGCCCTGATTATTGCGCTGTGGATGGAACTGGATGACCCGCAATGGGCCTCCATGACCGTCTGGATTGTGGCGCAGGGCTCACGCGGGGAAAGTATTTCCAAAGCAAAATGGCGACTGGTGGGGACCGCCATTGGCGTGGTGATGTCCATCACGCTGATTTCCGCCTTTATCCAGCAGGCGTGGCTGTTTTTCCCGGCACTCGGGATCTGGGTCGGGGTGTGCTGCACACTGGCGACAGTTGTCAGAAACTTCCGCTCCTATGCGCTGGTGCTGGCGGGGTATACCTGCGCCATTATCGCCATCGGGGCCATTCCCAACCCCGCCAACGTGTTTATGACAGCCATGTCCCGCGCAACTTATATTGTGCTGGGCATTACGTGTGAGAGCGTTCTGGCTGGTCTGTTCGCCCACAATCTGGCGGATATGGCGCGACGCAATATTCGTGACAAACTGCGCACCGCGCTGGGCAATGTCTCGGCCTCGGTCTCCAGCCTACTCTCGGGGGATGAGGAAGCTCTGGTGCGCTCACGCGCCATGTTCGGCCCCATTCTGTCAATCAATGACCAGATTGAATTCTCGGAAGTGGAAATGGGTCCGCACGGGCATGAAGGGGACCACGCCCGCGCAGCACTGGCTGCGGTGTCCGTCCTGCTCTCCCGTGGTCTGGGTATGGCGGTGCGTCTGCAATATGTGGATACGGACCAGCCGGTTTTCCGCGCCACGGCGGCCAGAGTCAGCACCTTTCTGACCAGCCTGCCACCGCAGCTTGAAAATGATGATACCGTTCAGCATCTACTGGAAGATCTGCGTCTGCTCCGCGGGGAATGTCGCCAGCAGATTGTGGATGCCCTGACGACTGAAATCAGCATGCAGCAGGTCCGGGTGCAGGATAATCCGGAAATTCAGGCCCTGCTGGACGGCCGTATTCTGCACAACGCGCTTGATGAACTGCTGGGAGAACTGGAACAGGCGATCCGGGAATATGATGCCAGCCAGCATTTTATCCGCGGGGACCACTTCCACTTCCGCCTTCAGTCACATGTGGACAAGCGGGAAGCCTTCTATAACGGACTGCGCGCGACCGTCGCCATCACATCGGCCGGACTGGTGTGGGAAGTCACGGCATGGCCTGCGGGCCTTGGCTTCATCACCTTTGTCGCCATTGTGTGCGGTCTGTTCGCCACGCGGGAAAATCCGGTGGTGGCCACCACCCAGTTTATGGTGGGCAGCCTGTGGGCGGCCCTTGTGTCCTTCTTTCTTGTGTTTGTGGTGCTCCCCACACAGGAAACCTATGAAATGCTGGTGGCCTCCCTCACGATCCCCATGATCGCAGGCGGACTGGCCAGCCGGAACGCCGGAACGGCCCTGCATGCGGCAGCCTACACACTGCTGCTGCCCAATTTTGTGCACCCCTTCAATCAGGGCCGTGAGGACGAAATTGCCTGGTTCAATAGCACGGCCGCCATTCTGCTTGGCGTGGCGTTTGCCGTCATTATGTTCCGGGCGGTTATGCCGTTCAGCAGTGCCGCGGAACGCTGGCGCATGCGCCGCACGCTGCTGCGTGACCTGCGCACGCTGGCATCCGCCGAACCCATCCCGCTGAACCAGAACTGGATTGGCCGGAATATTGACCGCTTTGCCCGGCTGATCCGCCACGCAGGCCCCACGCCCTCCCCCACCATTGAGGGCTGCCTGCAAGGCACGCTGGCCGCCATGACCATTGGTCTGAACATCATCCGTCTGCGCAACCTGCTGCAACGCGACCAGATTCCGCCTGCTGCCCGCAGGCCGATTGAAGTGGTGATGAAGCGCATGAGCCGTTTTACCGGCAAATATGGCCGGACGGCCCAGAGCGCGCGCATTGCCACCAACACGCTGCGCCGCATTGAGGCTATGGAACCGAACATCACCACCCGCATCGAACTGACCCGCGCCATTGCCTACCTGATTGTGGTCTCGCACGAGTTGGAAGCCAATGCCGTGTTCCTTGATGCGTCCAAACCTTACAAGGCGGCATAAATCCTTCATTCTGCCGCTTTCTGAAAAATAATTTTAAGATGTACCGGGCTGCCGTCTTCATGTTATAACACGGGTTCTGGAGGAATTTCTGGCCCGTGTCTGTGTCATCTTTGTCTGATCGCCTCGCACAGCATATTCATGCGTGGGCTGCCAGAACCTCTCTGGGCCGTGCCGGTCTTTCAGAAAAAGCACCTCTTGCGTGGCTGATTGCCCCCTCCCCGGCCAATCTCGGTTTTGCTCTGCGCACAACTTTTGCCGCCCTGCTGGCCCTCAGCCTCGCTTTATGGATGGAGCTGGACAGCCCGCAATGGGCCGCCATGACAACATGGATTGTGGCCCAGAACTCACGCGGGCAAAGCATGTCCAAAGCCAAATGGCGGCTGATTGGCACATGTATTGGCGCCATAGCCGGGATTGCCTTTCTGGCGGCCTTTCCGCAGGAGCCGTGGCTGCTCTTCCCGCTGCTGGCGCTTGGGGCCGGCGCCTGCTGCGCCGAGGCGACGTTTTTGCGCAACTTCCGCTCCTACGCGCTGGTTCTGGTGGCTTTTACCTGCACCATCATCGTGCTGAGCGGGGCCAACCAGCCCGACAATGTCTTCATGATCGCCATGTCCCGCACGACCTACATCACGCTGGGTATTGTGTGTGAGAGCACGCTGGCAGGGCTGTTTGCCCCACGGCTGCAAACTGTTGCGCATGAGGAAATTCGCAGCCGGATGCAGGAAGCATTAAGCGGAGCCTGCCTGAGCATGACAGGACTGCTACTGGGAGAAAAAGATGGGCTGTTCCGCTCCCGTGCGCTGATCGGCAGTATTCCGTCTCTCGCGGATCAGATCGAGTTCAGTGAAATTGAGATCGGCCCGCACGCCCATATTGGGGACCACGCCCGCGCGGTTCTGGCGAGCATTTCCACCTTTCTGGCCCGTGGGCTGAGTCTGCATATCCATATGCAGGCGGCGGCTCCGCTGCCTGAAACTTTTGAAAAATCACTTTCAGACTTTGCGCAGATCCTGAAAACCATCCCTGAACGCCTGACGACCGAGACCGATCTGGTTGCGGCCGCCCGACAGATCCGGGCGGACCTGTACCACACCCGCACCAACTGCCTGCAAACCGCGACGGACACGCTGATCCTGTTTGAACAGGCCAGATCCCACCCCAACAGTTCCGAACAACTGATGCGGGACCTGCTGGAAAGCCGTATTCTGGAAACAGCACTTGCCAAGCTGATTCTGGAGCTGGATGAAGCCGTGCAGCATTTTCTTGCAACGCTGGAGCCCGGTACAAAAGACCATTTCCGCTTTGCCCAGCATCTTGAAAAAGACCCTGTTCTGGCCATCAATAATGGCTTGCGAGCTGCCGTGGGGATCTGCGTTGGGGGCTTGATCTGGGAGGTCACGGCGTGGCCGGACGGCTCTACGCTGGCCATGTTTGTGGCTGTCACCAGCACCCGCTTTTCCTCTTTTGAAAATCCTGTTCTGGCCTCAAGCGGTTTTTTAAGGGGCGCGGTCTGGGCTGCCGCGGTATCGTGGTTGCTGGTGTTCTTTGTGCTGCCGGAACAGGCCAGTAATGAAACACTTCTGGCCTCCCTGTTCTTCCCCATGCTGATTGGCGGATTAGCCCTACGTGCTCCAAACTCCATTGGAACTGCCGCAGCCTATAACAATTTCATGCCGTTTATGGTGGGACCGGCGAACCACACCCGCCTGAATGAAATTGTCTGGTTTAACACCACACCCGCCGTTGTTCTTGGCATTGCTCTGGGCGTGTGGGCCTTCAGGCTGGTTCTGCCATTTGACCCGGCGGCCGAACGCTGGCGGCTCCGCCGCAGACTGGTGCGCGATTTACGCAGGCTGGCTGCACAAAAAAGCGCCTTTACGCCCGCCGAATGGATGGCCCGCTCCTGCGGGCGGATTGCGCAGATTATCCACCATGCCGGTGTTCAGCCTGATGAGCTGACGGAAGCCTATCTGGCCGGTGCGATGGGAATTATGACGGTCGGGCTGCTGGTGCTGCGTATTCAGCATGTGCTGGCGCATCAGGTGCTCTCACCGGAGCAGACGCGCCTGTTGCAGGATGTTCTGCACAGCATTGCAACCCTGCGCGGCGACAGCACGCGCCCTGCGGAAAAAGCCGCACAGGCCCTCGCCCTGCTACGCCCGGCGGCGTTGTGGGAGCCAAACCTGTCTTTACAGATGGACCTGACCCGCGCCGTCGGCAGTCTGGAAGTCATGACGCGGGAACTGGCGGAGAACGTGACCTTTCTGGACACAAGCCGCCGCTTTCATCTACCCCGAGCAGCCTGACGCCCACAGAACGGCCAAGCTATTCCCAGAGCTTTAGTGTGTTGGAGTGTTGGAGCGTCAGTGCGTCAGTGCGTCAGTGCGTCAGTGCGTCAGTGCGTCAGTGCGTCAGTGTTGCTCAATATCATGAAATAACGTGTAATCCACAGCAATTTTCCCGTCCGGACGGGAAAGAACGATATCCACAAACCGATGGTTATGATGCACATGGTCAAACCGGTACGCCGTTCTGGCAAAAACAGTCTGGCCCAGCGCCTCGTCCGTGCCGGTCACGGTCACGACAATTTCGGCCTCTTCCTTCTCAAGCTCCGCCATGCTCTTGCCATGCAGCGGGCTTTCCGGACCGATCACATGCGCCATGACAAATGCAAACCGCAGCACCGGCACATGAGACTGCACCAGCAAAAGCTGATCAAACTGCCGGACCAGATGCCCGTTTTCACTCAGCACCAACCGGGAGAGCGAGACTTCCACATCCACGGATAAAATGACGCTCAGCCGCATATTAGCAATGCGGATACACAGTGCCGGGATCCCATTTTCATTACTGATAACAGCTTTGTTGCTGAACATGATGCGCGCCCGGGGGCGGGCAAAACGGGCGAACACAACACCCGTTGCCAGCGCGTTGATCATCATGCCAATCAGCACTTCAAACGTGACAATCACGTTGGCATACGGCCCGACCGGCACCATGCCGCCATAGCCCACAGTGGACAGCGTCTGCACACTGAAGAAGAACAGGGAGAGCAGCGTGTGCTGGCTATCACCCGTCACCTGCCCCGGTGCGACCAGATAGAGCAGAGCAAAGAACAGATTGATCAGAAAGTAGGAAATAACCGACCAATACACAAAAGACGGCCAGCTTGCCGTCAGAGCATGGTGATACAGGTCCGTCCAGACACTATCTGAAAGCCCGACGCGCACGACATCACGGTGAGCCTTTTCCTCCACCAGCGCATGCGTACGAAACCGGCGGATGGCTTCTTTTGTCGTGAAGTGGGATTTTTTGCCCGTCTTGCCGGTATCCTCAAGCGGCGTATCATCCAGCCGGTTATACCGCGCCGTAAGTTTCGCCTCACGCTTTTCCTTAAGATGGCGGAATAAGCTTTTCATGTCTGACCTTCTGATCTGAAAGGCCGCCATGCCGCGCGACCCTGCCGTCAGACGGTGATACACGCCCGCAGAACCGCGTGCGCCTATCATTTACGCATGGCAAATCCGCATCACTTTGCAGCGATTTTTCTTATTGCGCTTTGGGCTCCGCAAACGGATGGAGCGAGACCCCGCCTGCCAGATGCGCCCATTCCGCCGCATCCCCCTGCGCGGATGTTGCCCCGCCACGCAGCAGAGTTTCCCCCTGCGTCACCGTTGCAGCATCCGCCGTGTTAGCGGATTTGGCCTGCATGGACGCACTCTGTGCGGCCCGCGCCCAGAAACTGGCCGCTTTCTGGTGGTCCCCGCTGCGGTCGGCCGCCTGCCCGGCCAGAGCCAGCGCCCGCGCCATATCACGGTAAGAGGCTTCATCCCGGCGCAAAGTGGCCGCCTGCTCCGCAAGCTGCTCTGCCTGCACGGGGCTTGAGGCCAGCACGGCGCGCGCCTGAATTTCCGCCTTATCCGCCTGCTCCGTGCGGGAAAGCGGCGGCTTCAGCGCATTAAAGTAGATCAGCGCTTTCTGGAAGGCCGTTCTATCCTGCCCGGCATCCGCCGCCAGCCCCAGCACAAGGGCCGAGCGAGCGGCATAAGCGCGATCCGCCGCGTTCATACCGCCGGAAGCCAGCGTGACGGCCTGAGGATATTGCCGCAGACGGTAGCGGGCCGCCGCTTCAATCAGGTCAAACTCAGGCTGCGCGGTCTGCCCGCGCAAAGCGGCCGCCTGCCGGGTTGTCTGCACGGTTTTAACCGCAGCCGCCGGATCATCCCCCGCCAGTTGCGCCACCGCCAGATCATACCCTGCCTCTGCCGCAGCCACCCCATCATCCCGCAACAGTGCCAGATCCGCTGCCCGGCGATACTGGGTTATCGCCACGCTGTACCGGCCCAGTTCAAAGGAATCCTGCCCGGCTGTCATGGCCTGATCCCACGCGGCATCATCCCGTGCGGACGGGCCTTCCACCGCCCCGCCACCGCACCCGGCCAGAAACAGGGGTGCCAGCAGGATGAGTGCGGCAACGCGCTTCATGGCCGCACCTGCCGGGGAGCAAGACGGTTTTTTCTGGTGGTTTTCTGCCCGCCCAGCAGCCACATCCCACGGAGCTGGTCTGTCAGCTTTTCCAGCCCGTACAGGGTGGTCTGCGCCTGTGCCAGCAGAGCTGGCAGATCTGCCGTGCTGGCCTCCACACTGCCAGCAATCGCGGGCAGATGCGGGGTCGCGCCTTTCAGATCATGCGAGGCAGAACGCAGGTTGTTCATGGTGCCGTCCGTTTTGGTCATAATACCAGAAACCTGCTGCTCAATCGGCTTCAGGCGATCAATGACGGTGTTTAGAGAAACCGCTGCCGCCTGCGCCTGCTTGAGCAGTTCATCATTCGTCAGCAACTGGCCAACCGTCCCCTTGCCCGCGTGCATGTCGGTCATGGTGGCGTCCAGTTCGGCCATCATGTGGCGGGCACTGGCAATGGCGGGCATGATCTGCGCCTGAATATCATTGAGCGTTGCGGTAATCTGGTCCGCCGGGTTGGGGGCAGGTGTGGCGCTGAGCACCGCATAGCTCCAGTCCATTGCCTCGCCATGCCCTCGGCTGAGTTCCAGATAAGATGATCCTGTGACAATAAACTGCTTACGGATAATGGCTGTACTGTCCCGCCGGATAAAGGGCTTGGCCTGCGGGTCCAGATCCACCAGCGCATACATATCACCCGAGGGGTTGAGTTTCACGGCGCGGATGGTTCCGGCATGGGTGCCCAGCAACTGCACATCACTCCCCACCGTCAGGCCACCCACGCCCGAGGCAGGCAGCGTGACATGCAGGCGCGCGGGCGGTGTCAGCCAGTTTTGCAGCACACCGGCTTCCACCACGGCGCCCGCAAACAGCACCACGCTGAGAAGGACAAGGAACCCGACCCATTCATCCGCATAGCGGAGGGAAATGAGGGGTTTGATTTTCTGTCTTAAGCGGATCTGGAACATTATGCCGTCCGTATTTCTACAAGCCCGTCATCAGCCAGGCGCCATATACTCGTTATCCCCTGCCGGTAGCCCTGCCATATGGCATTATTACGCACCAGCCAGATAACACCTGCGCCCCTGTCCCGCGCATCCGTTATTGCACTGAGAAACGGATTTTGCAGGTCCACGGGGCTTCCTTCCAGCGGGTCTTCCAGAAGCAGCAGGCGGGGCCGCCCGAGAAACGCCCGCACACACCCGGCCCGCAGCAGATCCACATCGGACAACATGCTGGGCCGCAGCACCGGCAGGCCGGGCAGACCGAATAATTCTCCAAGCCTTGCCGCTTCCGCCACAATTTCATCCAGCGGGCGGGATGTATGGTGCAGTTGCTGGAGGGTAATCGCAAGATGTGTGTTCAGAAACTCTGGCCAGCTTGCCCGGCGGGTCATGCGCCCGATGCGACCGCGCAGGGCGTTAAGCTCCCTGTCATGCAGGTCTGCCCAGTCCAGCCCCATGAACCTGACAGCGCCATCATCCAGCGGCACCAGCCCGCAGCACAGATCCGCAAACATGGTGGCGCGGGAGGTGGAGCGCGCTTCAACCACCATACAGTCACCGGGCATCAGCTTCATGCTGAAGGGCACGGGCGGCAGGCCACTTTCCTCAAAAGAGGGAACAGCCTTGTTCAGTTCCAGCAGCGGGCCTGCGATGCGTGTATCCATGAGCTTACAGATCCAGACTGAACAGCACGCTGACAGCCATCACAATCAGCATACCGCGTGAGAAGCCGCGCGGCAGAAGCGTGCGCAGATTGTCCTCATTTGTGGCGGTCAGCCCCGTCAGGCAGCCGCCCAGCCCCACAACAAAGCCAACCGTGACGAATTTGAGCGGAATCACCAGATAATCCGCGCGGGACATGGCCGTGATCACATCATACAGAAACGTCCAGACCGGATTTGTCACCACGCCGGAAATCCGGCTGATAACGTAGCCCGTGACAAGAGCCGCGAAAGAAAACAGAATCCCCAGCGTAAAACCGCCAACGGTAAAGGCCAGCGTCCGGGGCATGACCAGCAGCAGAAACGGGTCCAGCCCCTGCGCCTGCATTGAACGGATTTCTCCGCCAGTTGTCAGCAGCCCCAGTTCCGTTACGGAGAGCATGCCGTTGCGGCCCAGCAGCAGAATACCAACCAGAATGGGCGCAATTTCCCGAATGACGACATCAATCAGAATGGTGCCGGTCATTTTGGCCATCCCCGCCAGACCAAGCCAGTAAATGGTCTGGGAGACGGCGGCCACACCCGTCAGCGTCCCCGCAAACAGGGTGGCAATCAGCCCGCCGCCAATCACGCTGCGCATGGTGGAGGCAAATTCAAACCGCACGGTCCGCCGCCAGGAATGGGCGCGGAAACTTTCAAAAATAACGCCCCAGCTTGCCCCGAGCATAATCAGGAAAAAGCGGATCTGCCGCCGTGTCAGCCGCCCCAGCCATGCCAGTTTTTCCCGCGCCCATTCACGCAACGTGAGTTTTGGCCGGTGCTGGGGGTGACTGGCGGCGTCCGCCTCCAGAATCGGGTCCCGCTCTTCCCCCGGATTACGTGGCTCGCTGCTGCCACTCATCGGCGTGCCGCCAGAATATAAGCGCGGCCCAGCCCCAGATGCGGCGCAAAGAAGGACCCGCGAGAGCGGAACAGATATCTGTCACGCAGCGCCTGATACACGCGGTCCGTCACCTGAATGGTGCCGCCATCACTCGCGCCCTGCGCCATCAGTTCCGCGAGCGAGACCGTCTGCCCCCACAGGTTGAACACTTTTGGGTCTTCACCCACAGCGCCGCCAAAGGCCGCGCCATAGTCCAGACCCATGGCAAAAACCGGCTCAAGATTGGCGGCCGCCAGTGTTGCCATAAATGTCTCGCGCATGGTCAGTGCGGCATCGGCAATGCGGATAATGGCTGTCGGGTCTTCCTCAACCGTGCAGCCCGCCATGCAGATCATCCGGTGCCCTGCCACCTCCACCGCAAACAGGCCGCGCTCTCTGGAAATACGCTGCACATCGGTTGCCAGGGCATTAATCAACTGGAGCAGGCTCTGGGTTTCTGCCTCACCATCCACAACCGGGTCAGAAAACGTGATCACCAGCACCGCAACGGACGGATAAATGCCTGACGTGCTGACACCCGCCACCTGCGGCGCCTGCATCAGCATATTATCATAACGCGGCGCAGGCAGCGGCGTGGCGGATGCCGCAGTGCCCGGAATATCCTCAGCGGCCAGAGCATGCGTCCCGGCATCATCCGCGGTTTCAGCCAGCCTGATCCCGGCGATGGAGGCCATCAGGTCTACAAAATACAGCAGATGCGGCGCCATATGCGCATCTTCCAGCACCAGCCCGCCCATAATCCCTTTCGGGCCGTGAATGGGGTAGATCGCGAGCATTCTGGTGCCCAGTTCCCGCATCACGAGGCGTTCAAACTGCCGGGTGCGTTCATCCGTGGCGGCATTCTCAACCGTCAGCACGTCCCCGGCTTCAATGGTTTCAAACAGGTCGCCCAGATCAGCGCGCGACATTTCAAAACCACCGGAATGGGCATCCTGTTTCTGATCATACGAATCCTCGCAGATCATCGCCGCGCCATCGTGCAGCAGCCGCCAGATGCTGGCCCGGCGCGCATCCGTGATGTGCACAAGCTGCTCCGTCAGCACCAGTGGTTCAGCAGTCGGGTCAAACAGGCGGGGGGTGGCGGCAACCTGCTGCACGGCTGCGGTTTCATGCGCGATCTGCGCGCCCTGCTGCCCCAGTTTGCGGGCCACCCGTTCTGACCGCCGGACCTGCCGCACCAGAAACCCGGCCAGCACCAGCGAGAACACGATAATAATGCCTGCAAACTGCAAGCTCTGCTGGCTGCTCTGCCGGGCAAAGTTTGCAAAATCACTCTCCGGGGCGGACAGAAGCAAAATCCAGCCCTCTGCTGAATTTTTCAGCGGAGACGCAATAGTGACGTAGCGTTTGCCATTCAGTTCAAAACTGCGTGGCCCGAACCCCCGCACACGATAATGGTCATAACCGCGTGCAAAAACCGGATGCGTCTTGGGGTCCAGCACCATCTTGTTGGGGTCCCATCCCGCAGCTTCCGCCTGCTGCATGATGTTACGCCCCGCAATAACCCGGCCCTTGCTGTCCAGAATAATAGCGTTGCCGGTTTTGCCGACTTTCAGATGGTCAAGAAAGGTGCTGAGTTCATTGAGGGAAATATTGGTGGCAAACACATAGGTATGCCCGTTTGAGCCCTTAAACCGCAGGGAGCTTGTCATCACAAACTGGCGCGCCGTGGCAAACAGATACGGCTGCGTCCACTGCGTGTCCGTCTTGCCCTCCGTATTGGTGTACCATGGGCGTTTCCGGGGGTCATATCCGGTTGCGTCGGTATATTCCTCGCCGGTTTTTACGCCGTCATCCGTATAAAACTCGCGGTGATAAACCTGTTTGCCATCATGCACTTCAAACGTGGTGCGTTCCTGATTTTTACCATCCGGCCCACGGGTGATCAGACGGAAATGCCCGTCTTCATCCCCCAGATAAAAGGACTGTAACTGCGGCACGCTTTGCAGCATGGCCGCACCGTAGGAATTGAACACCCGATCCGCCACCTGCGGCGGTGCATGCGTAATCATCCCGCTGGCGATGATATTCCCTGCCATGGCGGGCATAATGTAGTCTGACACTTCCTGAGAAATGTTCTGCTGCACAGCGCCCAGCAATTCATGCGTCAGCGCCACAACGCCCGCCCGCGTGGAGCGGTAGGAATGCAGGCCAATGGCGGCAATTGCCCCCACAACCAGCACCAGCGCGCCAAAGGGCAGAACCAGATGCAGCAGGACGCGCTTGATAGACGCATCATTCTGCACAGTCGGATCGACAATCTCATCAGAAGACACGTGATTTTTTCCCCTGACTTCCGGTCATAAATCCCTCATCCGCGATAGATGTCTAAAAATTAAGGTGCCCAGAACGCGGCGGATTGTCCAGCCCCATAGCACTGCCGGGGCGCGCAGAGCCTCTATGCTCTGCCCCCTGCACACATCTGCTCCTGAGAGAAAACAGGCAACCGCCGGGAAATCAGGCTTCCAGATCAGCCTCAAAGCGGGTTGGCGCATCCAGCGCCTGCCCCAGTCTGGCAAGCCCGCGCCCCACGGTTTCCCCCCGCACGGCCACACGTGAGGACACCAGCTTGAGCACCAGCTCCTTGCGCTGCCACAGCAATGCCGTGCCATCCAGCAAAACGGCCGTGCCGCCGGAGAGCGAATAAGCCAGCCGCAACGCCTGCCCCAGCACAATGGCGCGCCGCCACGCGGCCTCACTCAGCAGCGTGCGGGAGGTCGCCAGAAACTCGACAGTCGTATCCGCGGCGTAGCGCACGGCCAGCGCCAGTGAGAGCCAGGCCCGGGCCTCATGGTCAAACCCCACACCCTGCATGCGCAGAATACGCCAGTAGGTCTGCTCTGCCCGGTATTCCGGGTGATCGTGGCTGCCGACATCGGAGAGAATGCAGGCAATGCGCCGCAGATGCTGCTCCTGCGGTGTTTCCTTGGGCAGAAGGCCATCTGTCCAGCGACACAAGACATCCGGCAGCGTATTGCTCCGGCCCAGCCGGGCACACATATCCCGCGCCACAACATCCATCGGGTCCTGCGGCAGGCAATCCGGGGCGACATTCAGCATGTACCACCCCTCCCGCAGACCATCCACACAGAACACCACCCGGTCAGGCTGCACCTTACGCAACAGCCTGCGCAGCACGGTGGCCGCAAACGGCACATCATCCAGACGTTTTTTGGGGGCTCCGGGCAGGCGCTCCAGACCACGGCGCGGCGCATGCAGCAGCCAGCCCGTCATCTCCCGCGCTTCTTCCAGCCCCAGAGTATAATAATGCACTATGTTCAGCGGATACTGCATGCGGGCAATGTGCAGGCGCGCCAGCGCACGGAACGCCCCGCCCACCAGATACAGCGTGCTGCCCTTGACCTGAGGCAGCCATTTGACGGCCCCGATATCCTCGTCCGCCAGCGTGCGGGCCACTTCAAGGTCGCCCTTCGCACGGTCACTCAGGCGGATTACGCCGAGCGGCAGGGTATTGGCATCATGCCGTCCGTCTTCCGTCAGGTGGATCAGTTCCAGTGACCCACCCCCAACATCGGCCACCAGACCATTGGCGCGGGGGATGCCGCACATCACGCCAATCGCGGAGTGATCAGCCTCCTCTTCCCCGCTCAGGATACGGATGGGCACCCCCGGCATGTTTCTGCGCAGGGCTTCCACAAACTCCGGGCCGTTCAGGGCATCACGCACCGCAGCGGTGGCCAGAATTTCAAACGGGTCCGCGTTCATGGCGCGCGCAATGGCATGGAAGCGGCTCAGCACTTCCATCGCCATCTGCACGCCTTCTTCATTCAGCTTGCCTGTGGCGGTCAGCCCGCGGCCCAGACGCAACACCGCCTTTTCATTAAAAATAGGCACGGGGTTGCGTGATATGCCCTCGAACACCACGAGGCGCACAGAATTGGACCCAAGATCAACAACGGCCGAGCGGCGCGGCATATCAGTCTGCATGGGCGGCACTCTACTCCCGAAACGCATTCACGAAAACCGGGAACAGACGCCGAAAACACGCTTTCTGATTTTCCCGCACCACTGGCTGAGGTCAGTCATCAAACATCAGGTCTTTGGACGTGGGCAGAGAGGCAGGTGCGCGCAGAGGCGTTTCATGCGCGGCGGACCCCCGGCCAGAGAGTGAGGGATGCGTCATGAACCATTCATGCGCCGAGAACGGCCGCGCCCCCGGTGACAGTCTGCGCCATGTGCCGCTGGATTCCAGCCCCCAGGATTGCAGGTTGTCTTTGATATTGGAGACCATGATCTGCCCCAGCATCTGGGCATGCACCGTCGGGTTGGTAACGGGCACCATGCTTTCCACCCGCCAGTCCATATTGCGCGTCATCCAGTCTGCTGAAGACAGATAGACCTTGGCATAACGGGACGGCAGACGGTGGCCGTTGCCAAACGCGAAAATACGCGAATGTTCCAGAAAACGCCCGACAACCGATTTGATGCGGATATTCTCAGAGAGACCCGGCACACCCGGACGCAGGCAGCAGATCCCACGGATCACGCCTACAATCCTGACCCCGGCGCAGGAAGCACGATAGAGGCAGTCGATCAGGTCCGGGTCCACCAGCGCATTCATCTTCAGCCAGATCGTGCCCGGACGCCCGGCTTTAACGTGGGCCATTTCTTCCTCAATCAGTTCCCGCAGGGTGCTGCGGATGGTGATGGGGGAGAAGGCAATGGCTTCCATTCTGGCGGGCATGGCGTAGCCGGTCACGTAGTTGAACAGGCGGGCGGAATCCCGCGCCAGTTCCGGCTTGCAGGTAAAAAAGGAGAGGTCCGTATAAATCTTGGCGGTAATCGGGTGGTAGTTGCCCGTGCCAAAATGCGCGTAGGACCGCACCTGATTCCCCTCACGCCGCACCACAAGGCTCAGCTTGGCGTGGGTTTTCAGGTCCGCAAACCCAAACACCACCTGCACCCCGGCGGCTTCCAGCGCGCGGGCAAGGCGGATATTGGCTTCTTCATCAAACCGTGCGCGCAGTTCCACCATGGCCGTCACGGACTTCCCGGCCTCGGCGGCTTCAATCAGCGCCTTCACGATGGGGGAGTCGCGGGAGGTCCGGTAGAGTGTCTGCTTGATGGCAATCACGTTCGGGTCGAGTGCGGCCTGACGCAGGAACTGCACAACAACGTCAAAACTTTCAAACGGGTGATGGACCAGCAGGTCCTTCGCGCGGATGGCAGCAAAACAATCCCCGTTGAAATCCAGAATCCGTTCCGGGAAGCGCGGCGTATAGGGCGGGAACAGCAGATCGGGACGATCATCCACAATCATCTGCTTGAGGTCCACCACGCCAATCATGCCGGAATGGACGGCAATTTCTTCCGATGGCAGGTCCAGACCGGAGGCAATGGCGTCCGCCAGTTCAGTCGGCATGCGCTTTTCCATATCCAGATGGATCACCACCCCACGGCGGCGGCGTTTGAGCGCACTTTCATAAGAGCGGACAAGGTCTTCGGCCTCATCCTCAAATTCCACATCGGTATCACGCACCACGCGCAGCATCCCGCTTTCCCCCACCACAAGGCCGGGGAAAAGCTGGTCCATGCACAGCGTGATCAGATCTTCCAGACGGATAAAGCGGACGGCATTATTCTCTGCCCCCTCCTTGCCCGGCAGGCGGATAAACCGCTCCACCTGCGCAGGCAGCAGGATAAGCGCGTTCATGGCGAAGGCCCCGTTTTCCGCCAGCAGCAGGCGCAGGCCGAGTGCCAGCCCCATGTTCGGGATAAAGGGCAGCGGATGCGCCGGGTCCACCGCAAGCGGCGTCAGAACCGGGAACACACGGTCCATAAAGCAGGCATGCAGCCATGTGCGGTCAGCTTCATCCAGATCAGCCGGTTCACACAGAACCACGCCTTCTTCCGCCAGCAGACCGCGCAGCTCAACCCAGATACGCTGCTGTTCACGCAGGAGCTGGGCACAGCGCTCACGCACCGCATCAAGCTGCTGGGCCGGGGTGAGGCCATCGGGCGAGAGAGCGACCAGCCCTTCCCGCACCTGCCCGACCAGCCCGGCCACACGCACAGAATAAAATTCATCCAGATTGCTGGCGCTGATGGACAGAAAGCGCAGGCGTTCCAGCAGCGGGTTGCGGGGGTTATCCGCCTCTTCCACCACGCGCTGGTTAAAGGCCAGCCATGAGAGTTCCCGGTTGATAAACCGCTCGGGCATTTCCAGCGTCACCTTTTTCTGGGTCGGCTTTTTGCTGGCCCGGCTGGCGGCCGGTGCACGTCTGCGGGCGGGCACTCTGGCTCTGGCTGATTGGCCTGTTTTTTTATTCTGCGCCGTCGTCACACCCATTCTCCCTGTCTGCGCCACGCCCGCCTGCATTGGCCTTGCTGGCACGTGGCCATCGTCTCTGATGTTGCTGCACCATACTGTGCAGTCATCTGACGGGAAAAGAATGGCACATGTTACGGTTTTATGTCGTCCCATTCCCGCGATCGGCGGCGGGCACCGCAAACAGGACATAAAAAAAGCCCGCAGAATGGTTATCCCGCGAGCCTTTTTCACCAATCATTTTCCGCTACGTCATCCGGCGTTTTACGCGCCGGACCTTATCAGAAGCGTTTCTGGGCTCAGAGATGCCCCTGAGACAGTTCCTTCGCCAGAGCCTGATTTTTATAAACCACTTTCAGCGCTTCCATGATGGCAGCGGTATCAACCGCAACAGCGCGGTTCGTGCTTTCATCATAATAGAAATCCCCACCCAGCGAGTGGATATTACCGTCAAAAATCAGCCCCACAGCATGACCTTCAGAATTGATCACCGGGGAGCCTGAATTGCCGCCGATAATGTCATTTGTGGAGACAAAATCATACGGCGCCTTCATGTTCACATGCGCTTTGGCATCCAGCCAGGGCTTGGTGAGCTTGAAGGGGTCGGACCCGGTTGCGCGGTCATACAGGCCAGAGAAATAGGTAAAGGCCGGAACAGCTTTTCCGTTTTCATCCCAGCCTTTGACCTGCCCGAAGGACAGACGCTGCGTAAATGTGGCATCCGGGTAGGACGAGACACCATCCCGCTCAAAACGCGCCTTGGCCATCGCTTCCGTTGCCTGACGGGAGGGAGCTGCCACCTCGTCATCCATCTGCTTGCGCAGGGCGCGGGTGTGCGGCTCAAGGCTGCGGGCCAGCACAATCATCGGATCTTTGGAGGCCGTAACAGCGTCCGCGCCGCCTTTCCAGAGAGCCAGACGCACCTTCGGGTCGGCCAGCTTCGTGCCTTTGACCAGCGTTTCCGCCAGATCATCCGGGGAGGCCTTGCCCAGAACCAGCTTCACCATATCATCATCCGCACCCAGCACCTGCCGCAGCTTGGAAAGGGAAAAGGCGAGTTCGGTTTTTTCAAGATCCGGATAGACCGGAGCCGTTGAGCCAAGCTCTGCTTCCAGCGCAGGCAGACGGGCATCATGGTAGGCCGTCAGACGTTCCGCATCCGGCTTCTGGCGTTCATTCGCGGCACGCACCAGCAGTTTGGCATACTGGAACAGCTCGCCCTGAATCCCAAAAGAGCCTTCCAGCATCACATAGGGTTTGAAAATCCGCTTCTTAACAGCCAGAGCCTCCGCGTTTTTCGCCCACGGATCACCATAGGCTTCCTTGCGCTTGGGGTCGGCGTTAATCCAGTCACGCAGGCTGGCTTCGCTCTTTGCCTTGGCATCCAGCAGTTTGGGGTCAGCCAGAACATCCACGCGGCCGCGATAGACTTTCAGACTGTTTTCAATCCCGAAAATCCGCTCCTGCGCTTCCTGATGATGCGCGGCGTTTTCCCGGCTATACTGCCAGAGCGCGCCATCCAGCGCGGAATAATTGTCAACAATAAAGGGCACCGTCACGTTTCTGGAAAACTCCAGGTCAGCCAGCGGCACTTCCCGCTCCGTGGAACCCGGATTACCAGAGGTAAAGACCAGTTCCCCCTCCTTCGGACCTGCGGCGTCAAACGGCAGGAAGGCGTCAACCTTGGCAGGTTTGCCGTTTTCATAAACGCGCAGGAACGCCATATCGAGGTCATAGCGGGGGAAGTTGAAGTTATCCGGGTCCCCGCCAAAGAAGGCCGCGTTCTGGTCCGGCGCCATGACCATGCGCACGTCCTGATAGCGGCGATAACGGTACAGAGCGGTCCGGCCACCGTGATACAGGCTGATCACATCACAGCGCCATTTGGTCGGATCATCCTTGGCGCAGTCTTTTTCAATAGCGCTTTCTTCAGCCTGACGGGCCGTGGTGTAGGCAGCGCCATCCTTGCCGCGCAGCGCCGTCTGCATCCGCTCCGTCACATCGGTAATGCTGTCGAGCTGGTTCAGCTCCATAGCCGGGCAGCGCTGTTCATCCGCAGGACTTTTGGCGCTGTAGCCATCCTGAAAATAATTTTTGCCTTTCCCGGAAAGCTGCTGGAGGCATTCATTGGCGCAATGGTGGTTGGTCATCACCAGCCCGTCGGCGGAGACGAAGGACGCCGAGCATCCTAGCGCCAGACGGGCGGAGGCTTTTGTCACGCGCTCTGTCCATGCTGGCGTGGGGGTAAAGCCGTAGCGTTGCTTCATCAGCTCCACGGGCAGATGGTCCATTGTCCACATCCCCTCGTCCGCATGCGCAAACGGGATGGCGGGAAGAACCGCAGGCGCGCAGGCCAGCACTGCCAGAGGCAACAGAGAACGCTTGAAAAAGCTGCTCATGATTGCAGAAACCACCTTCAGGTTGACGTTACACTATAACAAATCTGTCACACAGTGGCGCAGACACGCCCGCAGGGCAAGACGTTAAGGCCGCGTTGCGTCCTCTTCCAGCACAGATTCCAGAACACCCGCTGCCAGTGCGCGCGTCACTTTCTCGCCTGATGCCAGCGCTGCCGCGTCCAGCCGGGCCGCCATATCCCGAATCGCCCCCGCATTGCGCGGCAGGCGCCGCAGCAGCCACTCCGTCACCGGCTGGGCCACTACCATCTGCCGTTCCGCCAGCAGACGCAGGAACAGCCGGCGCAGCAGATCCTCCTCCGCCTGCCCGATGGGCACGGAGGCTGTGGCCCGCAGGCGGCTGGCAAGATCAGGCAGGGACACAGGCCACCGCGCAGGAGAAGCCCGCCCGGCCATGAGCAGCACCATGCGCTGTTCCCGCACGAGGTTGATCAGATGCAGAAGGTCCGCCTCTTCCCGCACCTGATCCGCATTATCCAGCGCCAGCGCACGAAATCCGCCTTCCTGAAAAAGGTCAGCCACATCCTGCGCATTCAGGCGGCGGCCTTCAATAACCGGCGCGCCATGCCGCGCCGCCCAGACGGAAAGCAGATGCGTCTTGCCCGTGCCGCTTTCCCCCCACAGGGCCATGCGGCCTTCCGGCCAGCGCCACATGGCCTCGGTATCCAGCACCCAGCCGCGCGCCGCAGCATTGGAGGGAGCCGCCACAAAGTCTGACCGGCCGAATCGGGGCCGGTGCGCAAAGGGCAGAGCAATCTGCCCGGCCGCTCCGGCCTCCTTTCCGTCCGCCACAGGCTGCTGTGCGGGCTTTTTTGTTTCCGTATTCCGTTCCATGCCGCTTTGCGTGTTGCTTCACCTGCCGTAAAGACTGTCCTCAGGGATTCCTACCCTACCCGATCCGTTCCATCGACCCCTTTCAGACCAAGAGCACCTGTCATGACGTCTTCTTCCAGTTCTCCCTCTTCCCGCCTCACTTACCGTGACTCCGGCGTGGACATTGAAGCAGGAGAAGCTTTGATTGACGCCATCAAACCCGCCGCCAAAGCCACCGACCGCCCCGGCACCATGGGCGGGCTTGGCGGATTCGGCGCGCTGTTTGACCTGAAGGCCGCAGGCTTCAAGGACCCTGTTCTGGTCTCCTGCACGGATGGGGTGGGCACCAAGCTGACCCTCGCGATTGAAACTGGCCTGCATGAAACCGTGGGGATCGATCTGGTCGCCATGTGCGTGAATGACCTGATTGTGCAGGGGGCGGAACCGCTCTTCTTCCTTGATTATTTTGCAACGGGCCGCCTGTCTGTAGACAGTGCTGCCAAGGTTGTGCGCGGCATTGCGCAGGGGTGTGAGCAGTCCGGTTGCGCTCTGGTGGGCGGTGAGACTGCCGAAATGCCCGGCATGTATGCCGATGGACATTATGATCTGGCTGGTTTTTCCGTGGGTGCCGCAGAACGCTCCGCCCTGCTCCCGGCTGGCATTGCAGAGGGCGATGCCCTGATTGCCCTGCCCTCCAGCGGCGTACATTCCAACGGCTATTCTCTGGTGCGCCGCATTGTGGCGGACGCCCATCTGGCCTGGACGGACCCGGCCGCCTTCGCACCGGGCAAAAATCTGGGTGAAGCCCTGCTGACGCCGACCAAACTTTACGTCCGCACCGTGCTGGACCTGCACCGCGCAGGTCTGCTGCATGCTGCGGCCCACATTACCGGCGGCGGTCTGCCGGGCAATCTGCCGCGCATTCTGCCTGACGGGCTGGACGCGGTGATTGACGCCGCATGGCCTGTCCCGCCCGTGTTCAACTGGCTGGCCCGCACGGGCGATGTCGCGAATGAGGAAATGCTGCGCGTCTTTAACTGTGGCGTCGGTATGGTGCTGATCACCCCGAAACCGGACGAGGTTCTGGCCCGCCTGAAAGACATGGGGGAGACCGGCACGCTGATCGGGCATATCGCCAAAGCCGCCGACAGCTCTGCCAAGGCAGGCCTAAAAATGGTGACGGCTCCGGATTTTCACGCAGCATGAGTGAGACGCCTAAAACCCCGGTCGCCATTCTGCTCAGTGGCCGGGGCAGTAACGCCACAGCGCTGATTGAGGCCTGCGCCCGGCCGGACTTTCCGGCCCGCATCTGCCTTGTGCTGAGCAACAAACCAGACGCGCCGGGGCTGGACATGGCCCGCGCGGCCGGGCTTGAGACTGTGGCGATCGACCACCGTCTGTATAAAAAAGACCGTAAAGCGCATGAACGCGCAGTGGACGCCGCCTTGCAGAAGGCCGGGGCTGAAGTTGTCTGTCTGGCAGGCTATATGCGGCTGTTGACCCCCTTTCTCACCACACAGTGGGCGGGGAAAATGCTGAACATTCACCCAAGCCTGCTGCCGGTTTTCCCCGGCCTGCACACGCATGAGCGTGCGCTGGACGCCGGTGTGCGTATCCACGGCTGCACGGTGCATCTGGTGACGGAAGGGATGGATGAAGGCCCTATTCTCGGGCAGGCCGCCGTGCCGGTCCTGCCGGGGGATACGGCAGAGGGTCTCGCGGCCCGCGTGCTGCGGCAGGAACACCAGCTCTACCCGGAAGTGCTCCGCCGGTATCTGACCAAAAGCCCGGCATCCACTCCGGCAGAGGCCGCCCTGCTGGTGGCCTGATGCCCCGGCAGGGCAGCCTGCCACCGTCCTTCGCCTTCATGGCCGCCCTTTAGGGTCGCTCTGATGGCCTGACCTGATTGCCTGAACAGATAGTGAGCTGATGACAGCAGAACCCCGCCGCCCCCGTAACCCCAGACGCAACGCCGCACGCCGGAACAACGCGCCCCAGCCTGCCGACCCGACGCGGGACGTTGCCTTTGATATTCTGTGCGGCGTGGTGGAACACCGGCGTATGCTGGAAACCAGCCTCTCCCGCTCCGCCAATGAGCACGAGGCCCCGGCGCGGGACCGTGCCGCGGCACATCGTCTGGCCGCCGCAACCCTGCGCCACATGGGCACCCTGCGCACGCTTCTGGAACCGTTCCTGCGCAAGGAACCGCCGGAGCCTGTGCGCATTGCGCTGATGATGGGCTGCGCACAGCTGCTGTTTCTGGAAACACCGCCGCATGCGGCGGTGGGCACTACCGTTTCTCTGCTGCGCCGCCGCAAGCTGGCTCCGTTTGCCGGACTGGCCAACGCCGTGCTGCGCAAGGTGGCGGATCAGGGTCCGGCCCTGCTGGACGGGCTGGACCAGCCCCGGCTAAATATTCCGGCATGGCTGTGGAGTTCCTGGAATACGCTGGGCAAAGGGGCCGCGCGCGCCATTGCTGAGGGCATCAGCCATGAAGCCCCGCTGGACATTACCCTTCGCCCCGGCGCCGCCGCACCGGAAGGCGGTGTGGCTCTGCCCAACGGGTCCATCCGTCTGCCTGCGGGCACCCGCGTGACGGAACTGCCGGGATATGAGGAGGGCGCTTTCTGGGTGCAGGATGCCGCCGCCACCCTGCCTGCCCGCCTGCTGGCTGCAAAACCGGGAGAACGCGTGGCCGATCTGTGCGCCGCCCCCGGCGGGAAGACCGCGCAGCTTGCCGCGACGGGTGCTGAGGTGACGGCCGTGGAGCAGAACCCCGCCCGCCTGCTCCGCTTGCAGGAAAACATGACCCGGCTGGCCTACCCGGTGCAGATTGTGCAGGACGATGCCGCCGCATGGAAACCGGACGCGCTGTTTGACGCCATCCTGCTGGATGCCCCCTGTTCCGCCACCGGCACCGCACGCCGCCACCCGGATGTGCTGTGGGTCAAACGCCCGCGAGACCTCAATGCGCTGACAGCCGGGCAGGACCGCCTGCTGGCGGCCGCAAAAACCATGCTGCGCCCCGGCGGGCGGTTGATTTACGCCGTCTGCTCCCTTCAGGAAGAGGAAGGCCCGGCCCGCGCCCGCGCCGCGCAGGCGATGGGGCTGATCCCCTCCCCCTTCACGCCGGAGGAAATCGCCTTTCTGCCTGAAGCACTGACGCCGGAAGGCTGGCTGCGCACTCATCCGGGCCTGTGGCTCGACAAAGGCAGCATGGACGGGTTTTTTGTGGCCCGCTTTACTGTGCCTGCATAACAAGCGTGTAAAGCTTAGTTAACAGAGTTGCGTCTGGCGGCGGGATTGCGGATAACACATCATGCGCACTGTATCCCGCACCCTTATTGCCCCCAGCATCCTTGCCGCCGACTTCGCCCGTCTGGGTGAGGAAGTTCAGGCCGTCGCCAGTGCGGGGGCAGACTGGATTCATCTGGACGTGATGGACGGGCATTTTGTGCCCAACATCTCCTTCGGCCCGCAGGTGGTCAAAGCCCTGCGCCCTTACAGCACGCTGCCGTTTGACGTGCATCTGATGATCCAGCCCGCCGACCCGTATCTGGAAGCCTTCGCCAAAGCGGGTGCAGATAATATTCTGATCCATATTGAGGCCGGACCGCACGCGCACCGCTCCCTCCAGCATATCCGCGCCCTTGGGGCCAAACCCGGCATTGTGCTGTGCCCGGCTACCCCGCCGGAAGCCGTGAGCGAGGTTCTGGATCTGGTGGATGTCGTTCTGGTGATGAGCGTGAATCCGGGTTTTGGCGGCCAGAAATTTCTGACCAGCCAGCTCCCTAAAATCCGCCGCCTGCGGGAGATGATTACGGCCACCGCCCGCGAGATCCGTCTGGCCGTGGATGGCGGGATCGACGCGAAAACCGCGCCTCTGGCCACGGAGGCCGGAGCCGATGTCCTGATTGCCGGAAGTGCGATTTATGCCCAGCCGGACTACGCTGCGGCTATTGAAGCCCTGAAGGCGCCCGTGGCAGCATGATGCAGATCATTCCGCCATTGCACACAGGGCTTTATCACTGCTGACAGGCCCTTTTTCTTCCCTGCCCTCTCACTTCGGAGCACTGCCTGCCTGATGCCCCTGCGCCGCTGGACCCGTGATGCCCGTCTGACCTTTGCCATGCGAAACCCGCTGGGTGGTTTTAGCCGCGTGCCCGCCGCACCGGCCCTGACATTACGAGACCTGTGGCCGGGCAACCCTCTGGTTGGTGAGCGGCTGGTGCGGAACCAGACGCTGTTTGAAGGGGTTGTGCGCAACCTCCAGCATTTGCAGTGGGATAACCCGGCATGGCCGGAAGCCTACCGCCGGTGGCTTCAGGGCTTTACCTGGCTGCGGGACCTGCGGGAACTTGGCGCGGAATCCGCCCGCATCAAGGCGCGGAGCATGGTGGCCACATGGATTGGCCTGCCTGCCTCTGAGCGCCCGATCGCGGACCCGTCCATTACCGGGGCGCGTGTGGCGGCATGGCTATCCTATTACGAATTTTTTGCCGCTGCCGCGGATGATGATTTCCGGCAGAATCTGATGGCCGCGCTGATTATGGAAGCCCGGTCCATCATGGCGCTGATGCCGGAGGAAGCGCGTGGCTGGCGCGCATTGACGGCCCTGAAAGGCCTGCTGGCCGTTGCTGTCGCCATTCCGGACCATCAGGAATTTCTGTCCCGCTATCTCCGGCTGATTGATCAGGAGATCGACCGGCAGTTTCTGGCGGATGGCAGCCACATCACCCGCTGCCCGGAAGACCAGTTTCAGGCCGTGCGGGAACTGGCGGAAATGCTCAGCATCCTGCAAACCGCCCGCCTGCCTCTGCCCACCCGCCTGATAGAGGTGGCAGACCGCGCTGCCCCGGCCCTGCGCGCCATGCGGCACGGAGATGGCGGGCTGATGCTGTTTAACGGCAGCCGTGAGCGTGACCCGCAGCTGATCGAGCAGGTGCTCAACCGCGCCTCCCGCGGGCGTGTTGTGGCCGCCAGCCAGCCGGAAAGCGGCTATATCCGCCTGACAAGCGGCCGCACCATGCTGTTTGCAGATGCCGCAGGCCCCGCCCCGGACGGGTATGACAGCACGGCGCATGCGGGCATGCTGTCCTTTGAATTTTCCTCTGGCCGGCAACGCATTATCGTCAATTGTGGTGCCAGTACCCAGCGCGGGTGGGCCGAAGCCCTGCGCTACCCGGCCGCACATTCCGTGCTGGAAATGGGCAGCCTCTCCCCCCTCCGGCGCGACCAGACAGGCCGCATCACAAACAGGCCCGCCGTCACACGCGCGCAGGCCTCGCAGGATGGCGCGCACTGGCTGCACATGACGCATGATGGCTACAAAGCACAGGGCGGTGGCGTGTATTCCCGCCAGCTTTATCTGGGGAAGGACGGCCAGACCCTGCGCGGGGCTGACACTCTGGAAGGCACGGAAAGCCGTGATTTCTGTATCCGGTTCCATCTGCACCCCGACATTACGGTCGAAGAGATAGAACACGGCTTCCTGCTTTATACGCACGAGGAAAGCTGGCTGTTTCAGGCCAACGTGCCTGCTTATGTAGAAGACAGTGTCTATCTGGGTAGCGGAGAGCGCGTGGACACCCTGCAAATTGTCCTCTGCCCGCCCGAAGCCCCGGAACCGCCAGAAGAGCTTGCAGCGGAAGAGCATACGGCCGGTGATGAGGGCGGCGCGGAAACAGAAGGTGAGTATGCGGACCATGCCGCAGAAGAGGCCTATGACGCCCCTCACCCGCAAGACGACGCGGAATACCCCCATACCCATTCCGGCCCTGCCGAGGACAATGAGGCGTTTTACGCGGACTACGCTGCGGAGCACGGTGGAGAACAGTCTGCTGAATTCCCGCAGGAAACACAGGCAGCCGGACAGGACGAGACAGCGCTCCACCAGCATCATGAAGAAGACGATGCGTTCAGCCCGCTGTTGCACGATGCCCCTCCGGCCGACAGCAGACCGTATCAGGCTGCACATACATCAGACCTCGGTCTGACGGATCACAGCGCAGACGCGGCGCACGAGGCTCCGAGCATGGCGGAGGCTCTGTTTGCCAGCGAGGATGCGGGCTCAGACCACGCTGCTCAGGCAGAGCAGTCCGCCCCGCAAACACCACACGCCGCATCCTCCGGCGCAACGGCTGAACCCTCCAGGGCGGCTGCTCCGGCTATGCGTCCGGTCCGCTGGGCGCTCACCCTGATGACCGAGTAAGACCGCGCGTGAAAATTCTTGAAATCACGAACGTCGATTTTTCCCTGAACCACTTCCTCCTGCCGCTCATGCAGGCGCTGCGTGAAGACGGGCATGAGGTCATTGGTGTCTGTGCGGATGGTCCTCTGGTAGCAGCCCCCCGGCAGGCCGGGTTCCGGGTGGAAACGCTGCCTTTTGCGCGCTCCTTTTCTCTCCCGGCGCAGGCGCGGGCCTTCTGGGCGCTGGTACGCCTTATCCGGCGGGAAAAACCAGATATGGTGCATGCCCACATGCCGATCAGCGGTATTCTGGCGCGGGTGGCGGCCAGACTGTGCGGCGTGCCGCGCATTGCCTATACCTGCCACGGCTTTCTGTTTAACCAGCCGGGGTCTGCCTTGCGGCGCGGGCTGGCGCTCGGGCTGGAATGTCTCTGCGGGCGCATCACCGATGTTTATCTGACGGTCTCACGCGAAGAAGCAGACGACGCCCGGCGGCTCCACATTGCACGCAACCCCATTGCCATCGGGAACGGGCGGGACAGCACCCGCTTCCGGCCTGACCCGGCGGCCCGCGCACGCATCCGGCAGGAACTGGGCACAAAAGAAAGCACACCCGTTATTATCGTCGTCTCCCGACTGGTGCGCCATAAAGGCTACCCGGAACTTCTGGAGGCCATGCGCAGTGTGCCGGACGCGGAACTCTGGGTTGTGGGAGAGCGCCTGACATCCGACCACGGTGCTACGCTGGACACCTGCTTTGCCGAGGCTCAGGCCGCTCTTGGCCCTCGCCTAAAATGTCTGGGCTACCGGGCTGACACCCCGGCGGTTCTGGCAGCCGCAGATATTTTTACGCTGCCCAGCCATTTTGAAGGGCTGCCCATGTCGATTATCGAAGCCATGATGACCGGCCTGCCGGTTGTCAGCACCGATATCAGCGGGCCACGAGAACAGGTGATCTCCGGAGAAACCGGGCTGCTGGTGCCACCCGCCACGATTGCGCCCCTTGCTGCGGCCTTGCGCCAGCTTGTGCAGGATGTGCCTTTACGCACCCGCATGGGTCAGGCCGGGCGGCAACGCGCCCTCGCCTTGTTTGAAGAAAAGCAGATTATTCAGAAAACGGTCCGGCTGCTCACGGGCAGCCCTTAAATCCTGCTGACAGGCTGGAGAGACAATCTGTCTCTCTCCAGCGACAGGGTTTTTCAATAATTCTCACGCCGGACAGACCCGCCGTGATACGCCACGATTTATCGGGCGGCAGAATGCGTTTTTGCGCTGCCTGCATGCGGGTCAGCCGAGGGTTCGGGCGTTTTCAGCATCCGGATTGTCAGGCGGGAGGGAGACGCCGCGATCCGTGCACCACCGCGTGTATAGTCGAGACGAATCCGTACCCCGTTGTCATTTTCCATCAGCTGGCCGCTTACGCCACGGCCCACCGTTGCCTCACCGGAGAGCGCCCAGAACGTGCCGGGGAAATCTTCAATTCGCTGAAGATTATAGACTTTGCCCACACTATCACCGGAGGAATAGCCAATGGCCGCGGCCGATGCCCCGCTGACGGAGAACGGATAGCTCCGGCCACCGTATGTCAGAACCCCATGCCCCCATGTATATCCCACACCCAGATCGGCCGAGCTGGTGTGAAACGAGACTTCACCCGTTACAGGCCCAAGCGCTGTCTGAGCACAGGCGGTCAGAGACCACGTGCCACACAAGGCCAGAGCAGTCGCAATGTGAAGGGATGCAGAGCGCATCAACAGGCTCCTTGCTTCAGGATGGCGGCCGCCAAAATCCGGGGGATCCAGATGCAGCACTTTTTTGTCTTGCCATGTTTTACTGAAAGAAGAAACACGGCAAGACCAGAAAGGCAGCAACCTTTTTAAAAAGTTTTTCCTGCCTCTATTCAGCGTTCCAGACTGGCTCTTTCAGTTCTTCCAGAAAAGCGCGGTGCGCCGCCAGTTCCGCCGGCGTTGGCACCACGCGCACAACCCGGCGGCTGGCCGGGGCCTCATACATCACCGCAGGACCGTGCGTGCCATCCGCCACCAGCCCCAGACCATGCTGGCGGCCGCCCATCAGTTCCACATACACATCGGCCAGCAGTTTGCAGTCCAGCAGGGCGTTATGGGTGGTTCGGGCAGAAAGATCGACGCCAAAACGGCGGCACAGCGCATCCAGACTGTTGGGCATCCCGGGGAAGCGCTCACGCGCCATGTCCAGCGTGTCCACCATGCGGGCCATATCCAGCGGCTTGCGCCCGGCCCGCTTCAGTTCCGCATTCAGAAAGCCAAAGTCAAAGCGTGCATTGTGGGCAATCAGCGGGTCATCGCCAATAAAGCTGAGAAATTCGTCCACAACCTCAGCAAATTTCGGCTGCCCCTCAAGGTCCGCAGCCGTAAAGCCATGCACGCGGGAGGCCTCTTCCGGCACATCGCGCTCCGGGTCAATCAGCGTGCGGTAGCTGCGGCCTGTGGGCAGGTCTCCCACCAGTTCAAGGGCGGCAATTTCAATCACCCTGTCCCCGGTCGCCGGGTCCAGCCCTGTGGTTTCCGTATCAAACAGGATGGAGCGTTTCATGCCTTCAAGCCCTTAATCAGTGCGCGAACCTGCCGCCGTGTTGCGGCCAGAGAAACCCCGGTGTCTATCACCGTATCGGCCAGACGTCTC
Organism: Drosophila punjabiensis; assembly: GCA_008042585.1. Lineage (NCBI taxonomy): Eukaryota > Metazoa > Arthropoda > Insecta > Diptera > Drosophilidae > Drosophila > Drosophila punjabiensis. The sequence goes on along the minus strand of VNJR01003504.1, from coordinate 183,873 downwards.
TTTCTGGCATCCGGCATCTGCCGGGCCATCAGCCGCCGGGCCTCCGCTTTTGGCAGCCCCCGCCGCCGGGCCACCCGCTCGGCCTGCAGGCGGGGTGGCGCGGAAACAACCAGAACCTGATCACACACACGCTGGCCGCCGGTTTCAAACAACAGCGGAATATCCAGCAGCACACAGCGCGCACCCTGCCGCCTGCACCGCCTGAGAAAAACCTGCCGGGCCATGCGCACCATTGGGTGCAGCACAGCCTCAAGCTGCCGCAGCAGACCGGGCGTTTCTGACACGGCGCGCCTCAGAACAGCTCTGTCCAGATGCCCGTCCGTCACGGCTTCCGGCACAAGAGCCGCAATGGGGCCGAGAGCCGCACCATGGTCTGCCTGAAGCGCGCGGACAACGGCATCAGCATCAAACACCGGAATATCTGCCTGCCGGAACAGGGCCGCCACAGTGCTTTTGCCCATGCCCATGCCGCCTGTGAGGCCTATGATTTTCATGCCGGACGCCTGTGCCTCCCTTTTTCCATCAAGTCCGTCTTGCCGCGTTCCCTGTTTTTATGAGGGGTCTGACCACAAACCATCCGGCTCAGAACTCAGAACGCACAGCCGTTACGGACTGACCGTATCCGCCCCTGACAGACATATAGAACAGACCAAGCCCGCCAGCATTGCTGTGCAGGACAGCGGTTAAAACGTGGCGCGCACGGTCGCTTCTGTCTCCGCATCCACCACCGGGTCCTGCCCAAACCATTCACGAAAGCCAAGGCGCGCCTGATGCAGCAGCATCCCCAGCCCGCCGAGTGTTTTCAGACCATGCTGCTCAGCTTCCGCCAGCAGCGGTGTCAGCCGCGGGACATACACGATATCGGCCACAACCAGCGCGCGGGACGCCGCTTTCAGGGAGGGTCGGAACATCGGGTCCGGGCCGCCTTCCATCCCGAGAGACGTTGTGTTCACCAGCAGATCATACGCGCCCAGACCGGCTTCCCACGCCTCCCACGGCACGACCTCAAGCCCCGGCAAAACTGCGGCAAGGCTTTCTGCCCGCGCCTGCGTCCGGTTGGTCACGGAGACCTGCACCCCGCGATCCTGCAAGGCCGCGGCAACGGACCGCGCCGCCCCTCCGGCCCCCAGCAGGAGTGCTTTGCCGGATGCCGGAACAGGCAGACCATCAGCTTCAAGACTGGCGACAAACCCTCCGCCATCCGTTGAAAGGCCCCGAATCCGCCCGTCTTCTTCAAAAACCAGCGTGTTGACGGCTCCGGCCCGCTGCGCCGACGGGTCCAGACGATCCGCCAGCGCGCAGGCGGCTTCCTTATGCGGAATGGTGACATTCGCACCCCGGAACCCGGCGGCCTGCAAACCCCGCACTGCGGCTTCAAACTGCTCCGGCCGCACTGGTAGGGGCACATAAGCTCCGTCAATCCCGTAGCGCCGCAGCCAGTAATTATGCAGCGCCGGAGAGCGGGAGTGCGAGACCGGCCACCCCAGCACCCCGGCCAGCCGCGCTTTGCCGGTGATGATCTGAGGGGGAGCAAAAGCAGAATCGGGTATTTTCGTCATGCTGGTCTCTTGAAGTGTCCGGGCTGGCGCAAGCTTACCGCTCTCCGGGGTCAGGATAAATCTCAGGATGCAAATAGAAGAGCCACGCCAGCCTGCAAGCGGAAGATCACAGGCGAGAACGGGCTCTTACCTTGTACCCCTCCTCTTATGCTCCGGCGGCCCGTACGCTGGCCGGTTCCGCCACCTGCTGGTTATCCTGAACGGAGGCATCATCCGCCACTCCGGCCTCGCCGTAGAGTTTGCAGAACTGCGCCCACGCTTCCGGCAACAGGCGCGCCAGACGCTCAGCCCATTCCTTCTGCCCTGCTTCCTCAGCAATCAAATCCTGCCGGATTTCGATTTCCAGATGCGGGAGTTGCCGTTTTTCACCATGCAGGGGGATTGTGTAATCGGACGTATCTGTGAGCGCATACGGCTCATTATCCCCCACAGTGAGCCCCTCCCGCCGCAGCAGGTCGAGCATGATGTGGGCCAGACGCGAATCATGATTATGCAGAATCCCGGCATGCCATGGGCGTTTGAAACCCCGCATTTCCGGGGTGAAGCTATGCAGCGCCACAACCACAGTCGGGCGACCGGCCTGCACACGGGCATCCAGCTCCTGCGTAATCCGGGCATGGTAGGGGTGCAGGATTGCATCATGCCGGGCGGCAATCTGCTCCGGCGTCAGCCCCTCATTAGCAGGGACGGGCGTGCCGTCGCTTACGGTGACAATGGAGGTCGGGTGGCCGGGCGCACGGTTACAGTCAATAACCAGCCGGGAATAAACCTGCTCAATCAGCACCGCTGGCAGGCGGGCCGCCAGATGCCGCCCCACGCCATCAATGCCAATATCCCAGCCAATGTGCCGCGCCCGCTCTTCCGCGCTCACGCCCAGATCCCCAAGTTCCGGCGGCACGGCACGGCCTGCATGGTCGCTCACCAGCACAAACGGACCACCCTGATCAGAGCCATACACGGCAAAACCCGCTGCCGTTTCTGCGTTGCTGCGTGTCATCCTGCGCCCTTCCCGTCTTCTTTAACTCTCTGCATGGCCTTACCACAGGCGCGTCCAGACGGCCCACACCCTGCCTGCGCTCATACCATGCCCCTACCAATGCCAATGCCAATGCCAATGCCAATGATAAGATCGCCTGAAACGTAAAAAAGCCGCCACGGCCTGAACCGGGCGGCCTTCTGTTCAGCCCTCCGGCACTCTGCCGGAAGCTGTCATGCCTCAGCTTTTGGCGGAGGAGACCACAACACCGGCTTCCTCAGCCTGTGCGCGCACCAGACCGGCATCTTCCCCCGTCAGGCCTTCATCATCCAGTTCCGCATCTGTCAGGTCATACACCAGATAGACAGGGTCTGAGCCTTCCAGCGAGTCTTCGCCGCCCAGATCATAGGAACGGGCTGCCACATACTCGGCACCGCGCATTTTCTCTTCAATTTTCTTCACGGCTGCAATCGGGCTTACAGCCTTTGTGACTTCCAGCAGCACGTTCGGGCCGGGGTCAATCACACCGTAGGTTGTAAGCGTGTTCGTTGCACTCATAGTCTTGAACTCCTGAAAGCCTGTTCTTCCTGCCCGAGAAGATAGGGATGATCCCGCCCGGCGAAAACCCATGCCGCACAGCAGGGCAGCCCCGCCCCCACAACAGGTGGTCTAGGCAGCATGGCGCATCTTCACGGTTTGCGCCACAGCGCCTGCATCAGTAGGGTGCAGCCTTTACACGCCTGCACCCTCAGCGCGGCCAGAACAGGCCAGACCCGCCGGATGCAGGGCACAGACATTTTGTAAGGATACGGGTTGGGGCATGACATGTCTCTGAGCAGCCAGAACAGCACAGACACCACCAGCGCGGCCACAGCAGCCACACCTGGGGCCAAAGCAGACGCCAACATGCAGTGGGGCGGCCGTTTTGCCGGTGGCCCCTCCCAGATCATGCAGGCCATCAATGCCTCCATCGGGTTTGATAAAGCCATGTGGAAGCAGGATATTGCAGGGTCTCTGGCCCATGCGGCCATGCTCGCCCATACCGGCATCATCTCCGCTGAGGATGAAGCCGCAATCCGCGAGGGCCTGACGGCCATCGGCAAGGATATTGAAGCCGGAGACTTTGAATTTTCCGAGGCGCTGGAAGATATTCATATGAATATCGAAGCGCGTCTGTCCGAACGGATCGGGGAACCCGGTAAGCGCTTGCATACCGCCCGCTCCCGGAATGATCAGGTCGCGACAGATTTCCGCCTGTGGACGCGCGATGCGCTGGACGGGCTGGACCAGCAGGTCGCCTCCCTGATGCGCGCTCTTGCCCGCCGTGCAGAAGAGCATGCGTCAGACCCCATGCCCGGCTTTACGCATCTGCAAACCGCACAGCCCGTGACCTTTGGCCACCATCTGATGGCCTATGTGGAAATGCTGGCGCGGGACCGTGGCCGTCTGGCCGATACCCGCAAACGCCTGAACGAATGTCCGCTTGGCTCCGCCGCCCTTGCAGGCACGTCCTTCCCTATCGACCGGGAAATGACCGCCCGCACGCTGGGCTTTGACCGGCCGACCGCCAACTCTCTCGATTCCGTGTCAGACCGGGACTTCGCGCTGGAATATCTCTCGGCCCTGTCCATCATGGCCATGCATCTCTCCCGTCTGGCGGAAGAAATTGTCATCTGGTGTTCCTCACCCTTCTCCTTCATCCGGTTGTCTGATGCGTTCACCACCGGCTCCTCCATCATGCCGCAGAAGCGCAACCCGGATGCGGCGGAACTGGTCCGCGCCAAAACAGGCCGCATTACCGGCAGTCTGGTCAGCCTGCTGACAGTAATGAAGGGCCTGCCGCTGGCCTACGCCAAGGATATGCAGGAAGATAAGGAACCGGTTTTTGCCGCGACTGACGCCGCAGCCCTTTCCCTCGCCGCGTGTGATGGCATGGTGCGGGACATGACGGCCAATACCGCTCAGATGCGTGCACTCGCTGGCTCCGGTTTTTCCACCGCGACCGATATTGCCGACTGGCTGGTCCGGGTGCTGAAGGTGCCGTTCCGCACCGCGCACCACGTCACGGGGCGCCTTGTCGCCAAAGCGGAAGAAAAAGGCGTCGATCTGGCGGATCTGTCTCTGGCCGAAATGCAGGCCGAAGAGCCGGGCATTACAGACGACATCTATTCCGTGCTGACGGTTGAAGCCTCCATTGCCTCCCGCATCAGTGAGGGCGGCACCGCAGGCAGCAACGTGCAGCGTGAAGCCCGCCGCTGGCTGACCGCACTGGATGCTGAGGGCGCACCTGAGAGCAAGGGAGCCTGAGTATGAAAATCCGGCTGATTGTCAGTTTTCTGGCGCTGGTGGTGCTGGCTCTGCCGCTAAGTGGCTGCGGCAAAAAAGGCTCCCCCCACGCGCCGGGGCCACAGGATAAAATCACGTATCCGCAAACCTACCCGCCAGCAGACTGACCGCAGCCCCTCCCGCCAGCGTCTGCCCGCCACACCATCCCGCCACCCGTGCCCCCCGGCACTCAGGAGTGGCGGGACGGGTGGCAATCTGGCAGAGTCACGGTATAAACTGGCGGCATAAGCTGGCGGGATACCAGACCATTTTTCTTTTCTAAGGCTTACGCGCCCCATGGCCGATGATGTGACGTTTCATGACCCGGACCCCACCGTTGCGGAGCTGCTGGCCAGCCGCCCGTATCTGGACATGGACCCGCTCTGCGGCCTGATGCTGGACGGTGTGGCCCTGAACGCCATTGCGGATCAGGTCGGCACGCCATGCTGGGTGCTGAGCGGTGACACACTGCGCGCCCGGATGCACCGGATGCGGCAGGCCATGCAGGATGCCGGGCTGAACGCCTCCATCCACTACGCTGTGAAAGCCAATGACCATCTGGCCGTCCTCTCCCTGCTGCGGGAGGAAGGGTTCGGCGCGGATATTGTCAGCGGAGGGGAACTAGCCCGTGCTCTAAAGGCAGGCATCCCGGCCAGCCACATCGTGTTTTCCGGCGTTGGCAAAAGTGATGCTGAGCTGGAAAAGGCCATTGGTCTGGGCATTGGCCAGATCAATGTGGAAAGCGCGGAAGAGCTGGATATTATTTCCGGCATTGCCAGCGCGCTCGGAAAAACCGCCACCATCACCCTGCGCGTTAACCCGGATGTGGATGCAAAAACCCACGCCAAGATCACAACCGGTCTGGCTGCCAACAAGTTTGGCATCCCATATGATGATGCGGCGGCCCTGTACGCCCGTGCCGCCAGTCTGCCGGGCATCCGCGCCGCCGGGTTCTCCACCCATATTGGCAGTCAGATCCTCTCCGTAGCCCCTTACCGTGCCGCTTATGCCCGCATTGCCGATCTGGTCCGCACCGCCCGGGCGGCTGGCCAGACGGTCGACGTTGTGGATTGCGGCGGCGGCCTTGGCATTTCCTACCGCACCGAGCCGGAAGGCCAGCCGGAAGCACTGGCCGGAGCCATCAGAGCAGAACTGGGGGACCTTGGCGTGCGTCTGGCCATTGAGCCGGGGCGCTGGCCTGTTGGCCCCTCCGGCCTGCTGCTCAGCACGGTGATCCTGAACAAGGCCCGGGGGGAAGAAGCTCCCTTCCTTGTGCTGGATGCCGCCATGAATGACCTGCTGCGCCCCAGCATGTATGATGCCTGGCATGGCATTGTCCCCCTCAGCCCGCATGATGCCGCCCTGCCCGCTGGCCCCGCCCATGTGGTCGGCCCGGTGTGTGAAACGGGCGATACATTCGCGCGGGACCGCCAGCTTCCCCCCATGCAACGCGGTGCCCGCGTGGCTTTGCTGGATACCGGGGCTTATGGTGCGGTGATGAGTTCCACCTACAACAGCCGCCCGCTGGCGGCGGAAGTGCTGGTGGATAAAGGGGCATGGTCCGTCATCCGCAAGCGCCAGCCGCTTGAGGCGTTGTGGCAGGAGGAAACCGTGCCCTCCCACCTTGCCGGAACGGCATGACCCCGGCGGGCCTGAAACAGGATCTGGCCTCCTCCACCGCAGAGGGAGGCTCTCTGGCGGCCCGGCTGGCAACCGCCCGCCAGCACGCGGCCTTTGTGCTGCGCACCGAACGGCTCTGGCCTGTGCTCCAGCCCACGCTGGCACTGCTGGGCGTGTATGGCATTGCGGGCCTCCTGCGCCTGCCACAGCATCTGCCGGATGGGCTGCGGCTTGTGCTGGTGGCCGGGTGGCTCAGCCTGTGCGGCTGGCGGCTGCATCAGGATCTTTCAAACCTGAAAGCTCCCTCGGCGGACGCCATTGACCGCCAGATTGAACACGCCTCCGGGCTGCATAACCGTCCACTGGCGACCCTCACAGACCAGCCCGCTGGCGTAAAAAAAGGTCAGCCCCAGCCATTATGGCAGGCGCATCAGCAGCGGGTTCTGGCCTCTCTGGGCACGTTGCGGGCCGGATGGCCGCGCCTGCTGCCCGCCACCCCGGCGCGGCGCTGGGCCGGAGCCGCTCTACTGGTCGGGCTGGCGTTTACCGGGGTCATGGCCGGGCCCTCAGCCCCCGGCCGTATTCTGGCCGCCTTCATCCCCGGCCGGGATGATCCGGACGTCCCGCTGGCGCATGTGGAAGCCTGGATTACGCCTCCTGCTTATGCGCCTGAAGCGCCGGTGTTTCTCAACCCCAATGCGCCCGCACCCTCCGTGCCCGAAGGGGCGCGGCTCACGGTGATTGTCACAGGTCTGTCCTCCCATCCCGCGCTGCGCAGTGCGGGCGGGCTGATCATGCAGGATGAAAAACGCCAGACACTGGACCGGCAAAGCTGGAAAATGGAGGTCACGCTGCGGCATAGCGGCCTCGTACGGGTTGCCGGGCGCGGGCGTACGCTGGCCCGCTGGCCCATCACCGTTCTGCCGGATGCAGCACCCACGGCTGCGTGGGGTCCTAACCCCGGCGCAGGTCGAACAGACTGGCGCACCCGCCTCCCGTATGAAGCCGCGCATGCCTATGGTCTGGCCTCGCTTTCTGTCGAACTGCATCTGGCGCATCCCGGTCGTGGCCCGGCCCGCACCCTGACAGTTCCCCTCCCGCTCAGCGGTCATCCCAAATCCGCCAAAGGCATCATCACGCCTGATCTTTCAGAAGATCCCTGGGCGGGAGAGGACGTCACCGGCCGCGTGGTCGCCACGTCTGTCAGTGGCCATAAGGGGCAAAGCAAACCGGTCACCTTCCATCTTGGGGCTCGCGTGTTTCACTCCCCCGTCGCCCGGGCTGTGCTGGACCTGCGCAAGCGTTTTGCGCTGGGACGTGAAAGCCGGAGCGAAACCGCGACAGACCTCGCGGCCCTTGGTGAAACGCCCGGCCCGGTAAATAACCACACGGGGATGTTCCTCACCCTGACCAGCCTTGTCGCCATGCTCGACAACAAGGACGTCGATACAGAAACCGCCCGCACTAGCACCACCAATCTGCTGTGGGATCTGGCTCTGGATATTGAGGACCGCCGCAAGGGCGATGATGCCAGCGCACAAGCGTCTCTTGACGTGCGCGCAGCACAGGCCGCCGTCGCGCAGCAGTTGCAGCATATGCGTGAGGAAGGCCAGCAGTCCCCACAGGCGCGGGAAGAGCTGGAAGCCCGGCTGAAAAGCCTGAAAGACGCCATTGCCCGCAAGATGCAGGCTCTGGCCGCGCAGGCCCTGCGGGACCACACCGCCATTCCGGACCTACCCGGTTTTTCCAGAGCAGGAGACAAAGCCTTTTCCCGCCTGATGCAGCAATTACAGCGGGACGCCGCCAACGGGCACTCCGCTGACGCTCTCCAGCGCCTGCAACAGATGGAAGACGCGACAGAACGCATGCGCAACGCCACACCGCAGGATATGGCGGCCATGGCGCAGCAGATGGTCGCGCAGCAGAAAGCACGCGAACAGGCCGCCGCCCTGCGGGACCTGACAGGCAAACAGACCTCCCTGCTGGACCACGCACAGTCCCGGCTGGATGAAACCCTCCGCGCCCAGTCCCGTCAGCAGAATGGCATGGATGCGGATGAGGACGGCGATGATGATTACGGCTCCATGCCAACCGCCGAACTCCTGCGGAGGCTCGGCCTCCCCGTGCCTCCCGGCACGGACCAGAACGCACCGGGGCCACAAACACCGCCTCAGCACCCGGACAGCAAGACAGACGATGCCTCCCCCCCGCCACTGGACCCGGCCCGGGCCGAAGCACAGGCCGCCGCCCGCCGCACAGACCGCGCCACCCAGCACGCGCTGGACCGCGCACTGGATGAGCTGAAAGATGAATTCAAGGCCCTGACAGGCAAAACGCCCCCGGCATTTTCAGACGCCCAGAAAAGCATGCATGACGCCCGCAAGGCGCTGGCGGACGGGGATGATGCGGCGGCAGCAACAGCGGAAGAGAAAGTGCTGGAAGCTCTGCGCAAAAGCCGCCAGCAAATGCAGGATACCATGAAGGGCAATGGCCAGAACGCCACCCCCAGCTTCCTGCCCGCGTTCGGCGGAGGGAGTGGCGGCCAGTCCGGGAGCCAGCCCGGCGGTCAGGGAGAAGGCCTGCAGGGTCAGGGCAGCGCGGAGGAAGGGGATGATGGAGCCTCCCCCTCTGACGACGCGGATGAAACGGATGGTCAGGATAACGGCAAAAACAAGCGCGACCCTCTGGGTCGCCGCATGGGAGAAGGCGGAGATCAGGCTCCTGATGATGGCACGCACGTCCCCGATAACGTCGCCCGCCAGCGCGCCCGTGAGATTGAGCAGGAACTGCGCCGCCGCGATTCCGACCGCACGCGGCCACAGCAGGAACTGGATTATCTGGACCGCCTGCTTAAGCCGTTCTGAGGCCGGAAAAAGCGTGTCTTCGCCTTGCCTGTAGGGTGACAAACGCCCTAGAGTCTCAGCATTGTTTATCTTGGATATGAGTATCGGCTTTATGGCTCGTTTTCTTGTTACGGGTGGCGCTGGATATGTCGGCAGCCACGTGGTTCTTGCTCTTCTGGATGATGGGCATGACGTTGTGGTGTTTGACAGCCTGCGTACGGGCCATCGCTCCGCAGTGCCGGAGGCCGCCACATTCATCCATGGAGATCTCGCTGATCTTGAGTGCCTGAATCGCGTTCTGGCCGATGGCCCGTGGGATGGCGTGCTGCATTTTGCCGCACTCTCTCTGGTGGGTGAGAGCATGCAGGACCCGATGCTCTATATGTCTGCCAATGCGGGCATTGGCTTCGGGCTGATTGATGCCTGTGTGCGGCACGGCATTAAACGGTTTGTGTTCTCTTCCACCGCAGCCTTGTTCGGCTCCGCCGGAGATGAGCCGATCAGTGAAGATACCCCCGTTGACCCCGGCTCTCCCTATGGCGAGAGCAAATATATGGTCGAGCGCGCCCTGTACTGGGCGGACCGGATTCATGGCCTGAAAAGTGCGTGCCTGCGCTACTTCAACGCCGCCGGGGCTGACCCGGCAGGCCGCGCCGGGGAAGACCACCGCCCGGAGACGCATCTGATCCCGCTGGTGATTGACGCAGCCCTCGGCCGCCGCCCGGCCCTGACCCTGTTCGGGCAGGATTACCCCACGGCAGACGGCACCTGCGTGCGCGATTATGTGCATGTGACCGATCTGGCGCGGGCCCATCTGGCCGTACTGCCGTTGCTGAACGAGAAGAGCGTCACCTTCAATGTCGGCACCGGGCGCGGCAATTCTAACCGCGAGATTATTGAGAGCGTGGCCCGCGTCACCGGTCTGGACGTGCCCTGGCAGGCAGGCGACCGTCGCCCCGGTGACCCGCCGTGTCTGGTCGCCAGCCCCAAACGCCTGATGGCCGCAACGGGCTGGGCTCCGGAATTTACGGATATTGACCGGATTGTAGAAACAGCCTTTGCCTGGCGCAAAGATCACCCGCAGGGTTATGCGGACTAAGCGGTCCTTTTTTAGAGCGTTTTTGCGGGCAGCCCATTCACTGTCCGCAAAAATACTGCAGGCTCCCCGTAAGGCCTCGCTCCTCTTGGGACCGGCTCTGGGAATACTAGCCGTCACTCCTGCGGTGCTGCTGCCAGCCCTGCCTGCCGCCGCCGCCGGGCCGGATTACCGCACTCATCTGGCCGGGGTCACACCGTTTGCAGACCCCAGACAGCGCGTCTCCGCCGCGCATCCACCATGGTCCGCCATAGGCCGTGTGCAGACAGAACTGGGCGCACGCTGCACGGGCTTTCTGATCAGCCCCGTGCTGGTAGAGACGGCGGCGCATTGCCTCTGGCTCGCAAAACCGGCTCGCTTCGTTCAGCCGAGTAGCGTGCATTTTCTGCGGGCCTATAGCGGCAATACATTCATGGCCCATGCCCGCGTAGTCCGCTTTATTGTTCCCCCCGGCTATATGCCAGACAAGGAAAGCCAGAGCGCAGGGCTGGACCATGCCACACTGGTGCTGGACCACCCGGTTGCTCGGCCCGATGAGGTCTTTCCCGTCAGCACAAAACCTGAAGAGATTCACCCCGATATGCCCGTCGTGCTGGGGGGGTACGAACAGAATATGCCCGACGTCATTACCGCAGATCTGCATTGCCATCTGACTGGCCTGACACATGACGGAGGCGGCAATCTGCTGTTCTCGCATGACTGCGCAGGCACGCACGGCAGTAGCGGCGCCCCGCTGCTCACTCAGGATTCTTCGGGCTGGCACGTACTGGGGGTGCAGGTTCTGGCCAGCAGCGCCCATGCAGGCGGTCAGGCGGTCCCGCTCCTCAACAGTACCGGCGACACATCCGCAGATCAGCCCTGACGCGCAGCCGCATCCAGAATAGCACTGAGCAAACCGGGGAAACGCGCCTCAAGCTCGGCATTGCGCAGGCTGTTCATGTGCGTGACGCCTACAACTACCGTCCGCACAAGTCCGGCTTTCCGCAGCACGCTAAAATGATGCGAGACTGAGGATTTCGGCCTGTCCCCCTGCAACGGTGCGCAGGGCTGCGGCTGCAAAACGGAGAGCTTCTGCACAATGGAAAGCCGATACGGGTCAGACAACGCATGCAGAATGCAGGTCAGCTCAAACGCTTCCGCCGGAGGATGCTCGTACTGCTTCATGCGTCTTTTCCTGCCTTTGCCCTCTTGCGCGATCTTATAGTTCGATTATTGTCGAACTATTCCATCACGCGTTTCACCCGAAAAAAGGGCTACACCCATGCCAACGTTGTTTGACCCCTATAGCTTAAAAGACGTCACTCTGCGCAACCGTATTACGGTGGCCCCCATGTGCCAGTATATGGCGCAGGATGGTGTGCCGAATGACTGGCACCATGTGCATTATGCTGGCCTCGCCCGCGGCGGCTCGGGGCTGGTAGTGGTGGAAGCCACCGGTGTTTCTCCTGAAGGCCGCATTACCCCCGCCTGCCTCGGCCTGTGGAATGATGAACAAGCTGCCGCCTTTGCCCCGATTGTGGACTCCATTCGTAAAGCGGGCGCTGTGCCGGGCATCCAGCTTGCGCATGCAGGCCGCAAAGCCAGCGCCCACCGGCCGTGGGAAGGGGATGACCATATTCCCGAAGGTGACCCGAGCGGCTGGCAGCCCATCGGCCCCTCTGCCATTCCGTTTGGCGCCAACCTCCCCCGCACACCGACGGAAATGACGCTGGAGGATATTGCCCGCGTCAAAGCCGATTTTGTTAAAGCAGCAGAACGCGCGCGGGATGTCGGCTTTCAGTGGCTCATGCTGCATTTTGCCCATGGCTATCTGGCCCAGAGCTTTTTCTCCCCCGACGCCAACAAACGCACAGACCAGTATGGCGGGTCTGCTGAAAACCGTGGCCGGTTTCTGGTGGAAACACTAGAGGCTGTGCGGGAGGTCTGGCCAGACAATCTGCCACTGACCATTCGGTTTGGCGTGATTGAATTTAACGGTCATGATGATGAAAATCTGCGGGACTCTGTCTCTCTGCTTAAAAAACTGAAAGAGAGCGGGCTGGATTTTCTGGATGTCAGCATCGGCTTCTGCACGCCCGAGGCTCAGATTCCGTGGGGGCCTGCATTCATGGCGCCTTACGCCCACCAGATTAAACAGGAAACAGCACTCCCTGTCTCGACCTCTTGGTACATCAGTGAGGGACGGCAGGCCGATGCGCTAATCCGCACTGGCACGCTGGACACCGTCTCCCTCGGTCGCCCGCTGCTGGCCGACCCGCACTGGCCTTACGTCGCAGCGCGCGCGGTGCATAAAAAACAGCCTGCCGACGTACTGCCCCCGCCTTATGGCTGGTGGCTGAACCGGTATCAGTAACCCGCATATCATTCGTGCTGCGTGGTTATTTGGCCACGCAGAACGAAAATGCTTTTACTCATTTATGTTTTTGAAGTTTAGGGAGAATGAGTGTCCTCTGCTCATTCTCCCTAAAGTATTTGGATGCCTTAAAAGCACCCCGAAATTATCCTTTTCCTGAAACGTGTTTTTCAGGACTCTTTCTTTGGCATCCCGACGCACTGTTCCGGCCCCGGAAAACTCCGGTCCCGCACGGCGGCGGCATACTCTGCCACGGCTTTGTCCACCTGCTCGCCAATGGCCGCAAAGCGTTTCACAAACCGTGGTGTAAAATCAGAGAAAAGCCCAAGCATGTCCTCCCCCACCAGAACCTGACCACCACAGGCCGGAGAGGCCCCGATGCCGATTGTCGGGATGGAAAGCGTTTCTGAAATTTCACGCGCCAGCGGTTCCATGGTGCTCTCAATCACAACAGAAAAAGCCCCGGCAGATTCAATGGCTTTTGCATCCTGCATCACCTGCTCGGCCTCACTGCCACGCCCTACGGTGCGGAAGCCCCCGTGCGTATGCACAGCCTGCGGCTTCAGCCCGATATGCCCGATTACCGGAATACCACGCTGGGTCAGAAAATGGACGGTTTCAGCCATTTCCACCCCACCTTCCAGCTTGACACACCCGGCACCTGTTTTGGCCATGATCTCCGCAGAGACGGCAAAAGCCTGCTGCGGGCTTTGCTGGTAGCTGCCAAACGGCAGATCAATCGCCACACAGGCATTCTTGCTACCACGCACCACAGCCTGCCCGTGCGCAATCATCATCTCCGGCGTTACGGCAAGGGTGGAGTCCATCCCGTACACCACCATCCCCAGAGAATCTCCCACCAGCAGAAGATCACAATGCGGGTCCATCAGACGCGCCATGGGCGTGGTGTAAGCCGTCAGCGCGACAATGGGGGCATCCAGCGCCGCCAGAGAACGCGGAGTATGCCGCCTGGCCGTCACATGTTTGCTCATGATGTTTCTCCTGCTCTAAAAAGCTGATGAACGGCACCTTTCACGCCTGAGGGCGATGCTGTCCACCCATCGGGCACAAAGTTTTTTCCTGAATACGGAAAGAGAATGAAAACAGAGTGTTGACAACAGGCCGCCTGACCTCTAATTCCTGCCTCAACAACCCGGAGGGATGCCCGAGTGGCTAAAGGGGGCGGACTGTAAATCCGCTGGCGTACGCCTACGTTGGTTCGAATCCAACTCCCTCCACCATTTTCCTTAAAATTAAGATAGACTTTAGCACTTTGCAAAAATGCACAGTGCATAAAATCGCGCCGTGCGGTCTGCTGTGCAATTCATCCTTTGTCTGTTTTTAAGGATGAATCCTGATTACCTTCCGGCTTGCGTTCTGTAATTCACTCTTTCCGAAAAACACGGCAGACAGGACAACCGGCCTCTTCTGATTGTCCACGGACGGTTCTTGCGCGCCCCAACGCTAATCACCCGGCTTCAAAGCCTGCTATGGTGAGAAGAATGGCATAAAATCCATTTGAGAAAATCAGGATCGTTAAAAACTTTACGTTAAAACCATCCTGTTTACGCACAAGGCCTGTTGTGAAGATTTCAGGACTTCTCCTGTCCATCCAGATACTTCCGCACGCCTTTGCGCCCTTTTTTCAGCAGGATTGGCAGAATCATCCGCCAGACGCGCGGCATCATCAGCATGAGCTGCGCCAGAATTCCGTCCGAACTCGGGCAGAACACCTCCGCGCGCGGGCAGCGCAGCAGGCGCATCACAATTGCGGCAATCCCGTCTGCGGTGGCGGGGGCAGTCACAAAATTCAGCGGTGAGCCGCCATTATCAATCTCGCGCTTCAGCATGGGGGTATCTACCGCACCGGGAAACACGGAGGAGATATGAATGCCGCATTTGCGCACATCCTGCGCCAGCGAGAGCGCGAAGCCACGCAGCCCGAATTTGCTGGCCGTGTAAATGCTGCTGCCCTCCAGCGGCACAAGGGCGGCCATGGAGTTGATAAACACCACATGCCCGCCTGAGGGAATATGCGGCAGCAGCTTCATGGTCAGCAGGATGGGCGCTTCAAGATTAACCCCAAGCTGTGTTGCAACCGCCGTGGTATCCCCGCCGCCCATCCGCTGCGGCACAATCACGCCTGCACTATGCACAAGCACCTGCACCGGCCGCCCCAGAGAGGCAATCAGCGCAACGCTCTGCTCAATCTGTTCAGGTTTTGTCAGATCACACGCCAGAGGCGTGACAAACGGCTGCTCACCCTCGCCCCCGCTGCGGCTGAGCGCCAGAACATGGTATCCTGCCGCCACCAGACGGCTGACAAGCGGCACACCAATGCCACCCGCGGCCCCCGTTACAAGGGCCAGCGGACGGGTTGAAGTGCGAAGATGTTCGGTAATCGTCACGAGAGCAAAGCCATTCCAGTCATTGGGTTAGCATTCGCCCGTTTTGGTCAGACGTGCAAGAGAGCCCGTCTGGTTATCAGCCTTACAGCACGCGACCGGCTATGACCTTCAGCTTGCTGATCAGCACGGGGTCCCGGGCTTCCGGGGCGGTAATCAGCGCATATTCCAGTGCTCTGTCACACCCGGCGGAGCACAGGCCGCGCGGCTGGCCAAGGGCCGGAATGACAGCTTTCACCAGAGCCTTCGCCTTAGCAGAATTGCCCTGCATGGTTTTAACGACGCTTTCTACCGTCACGTTATCATGATCTTCATGCCAGCAGTCATAATCCGTCACCATGGCGACGGTCGCGTAGCAAATCTCAGCTTCCCGCGCGAGCGTGGCTTCCGGCATGTTGGTCATCCCGATAACCGAGCAGCCCCATGAGCGATACAGGTTGCTTTCCGCACGGGTAGAGAACTGCGGGCCTTCCATCACCAGATACGTGCCGCCGCGTGTGACATCCAGCCCCAGAGCGTTGCTCTGCGCTTCCAGCACATCGCCAATACGGGCGCACAGCGGGTCAGCCATGGAGATATGGGCAACGCAGCCTGTGTCAAAAAAGCTTTTTTCCCGCCAGATCGTGCGGTCAATAAACTGATCGACAATCACAAAATGCCCCGGCGGCAGCTCTTCCTTGAGAGACCCGACGGCGGAGAGAGACACAATATCCGTCACGCCGGACATCTTCATCGCGGCAATATTGGCGCGGTAATTCAGGCGGCTGGGCGGAATGGGGTGCCCCCGGCCATGCCGCGGCAGAAACACGCAGCGCACACCCTCCAGCCTGCCAAACAGAAGCTGATCAGACGGCAGACCCCACGGGGTTTCAACAGTGCGCCATTCCTTCTCTTCCAGCCCGTCAATATCATACAGGCCGGACCCGCCGATAAGACCAATGACGGGTTCCACAACTTCATTTTGCGACATGAGACCAGATTCTCCGTTTCAGGATAACAAGCAAGCAGGCGAGAAAACACAGATACAGCACAACCCCAACCCCCAGCCTGCGTTTGTCATCCGCATGCGGGCTGGAAACCCACGCCAGAAAGGTTGTGACATCCCGCGCTTCCTGCTGCGCGGTAGGCTGCGTACCATCCGCATACAGCACAGCATTGTCCCGCAGCGGCGGCGGCATGGCGGTGCGGTGCCCGATGGCATAAGGGTTTACAAACCCCATTTCCGGCAGGGCCGCATGGGTCTCCCCACCAGCACCAGCACCAGCACCAGCACCAGCACCAGCACCAGCACCAGCCGCTGTGACGGAATTTTTTGCAGCTGTATAGCCCGTCAGCAAGGCATAGACACGGTCCGCCCCACCCGGATAGACCTGCGTAATCCGGGAGAGGTCAGGCGGCACGGCGCCACGGTTTGCCGCACGCGCAGCGTCAGCATCCGCATAGGGTCGGGGCAGCGCATCATCCGGCGTTGCTTTCCGGTGCCGCAGATGCCCCTCTGCGTCCCGCCCTGCCGCAACCTGCCATGAAGCCGCAAGAGCCGCGACCTGCTCCTGCGTCAGCCCCATTCCCCCAAAATCGGAAAACTGCACCTGTGTCAGGCTGTGGCAGGAGGCGCAGACCCCGGCAAACACGGCATAGCCCCGCTGCACGGCAGCCAGATCAAAATGCCCGAATGGCCCTTTGAAAGACCAGTTCTGCACCGGGGCATGTGCTGGCGCATCGGTGGGTGGGGCAGCCTGTGCAGTCTCTCCGGCCACCTCCGCACCACCCAGCGCAGGCAGCAGAAGCACCGCCAGCAGAAGCCGTGGACGGACGCGCACAGGCCACCGGGCCGGAACAGACAGCATCTTCAAGACCGAACCTCCTTGCGCGCGAACCGACTGTAAAACGGTAAAAAACCAAGGAAGTACAGATAGTAACCCAGAGTGGCCACACGCCCTGCCAGCAACCAGCCGCCCTGCACATGGTGCCGCCCTGCAAGCCCGGCCACCAGAAACGCGCCGACCAACCCCGCCAGAACAAGGCGCGGCAGCCACTTAAGGCCACCCCAGCGCCCTGCGGCAAAAGTTGCGGGCGTGCCCCGGTCCAGCCAGGGCACAAACAGCAGGACTGCCACCGCCCCACCTGACACCAGCAGCCCGAAAAACTTGGAGGGCACTGCCTGCAACATCCCGTAAAACGGCAGAAAGTACCATTCCGGCTCAATATCCGCAGGCGTGTGCAGGGGGTTGGCCGGGCGATAGTTCGCGGCCTCTGTCATCAGCCCCGGCCAGAAACACATCACCAGCGTGAACAGAATGGCCAGCACCACCACGCCCAGACCGTCCTTGACGGTAAAATAAGGATGGAACGGCAGCATCCGCGCCCGTTCCTGCCCGGCAGCGCCAGACGGGCTGGTGCTGCCCCGGGCATGCAGAACAGCCACATGCAGCATCACCATGCCGACAATGGTAAAAGCGAGCGTAAAATGCAGCACAAACATCCGGTGCAGCGTTGCCGTGCCCGGTGCATCCCCGCCCAGAAACACCCGCTCCAGCAGATTGCCCACCAGCGGGATGGCCCCTACGGCTTTCCCGGCAACATCCGCCCCCCAGTAGGACATCTGCCCCCAAGGCAGGACGTAACCGGCAAACGCCGTGACCATCACCAGAATCAGCAAAACTGTTCCGACACTCCACAATCCCTGACGCGGGGCGCGGTAAGAGCCGTAGCACAGCCCCCGGAACACATGCAGATACAGGGCAGCCATAAAAAACGTGGCCCCCGTCATGTGCAGGCTGCGCAAAAGCCAGCCAAAGGGCACACGCCGGTCCAGTGTCTCAACCGAGCTAAAAGCCAGTGTCGCATCAGGTGTATAGGTGAGCGCGAGTGTCAGGCCGCTCAGCAGCATAAGGGCCAGAACCGCCACCAGCATCGCGCCGATGGTCCAGAGCACATTCAGGTCTCGCGGCAGCAGAAACGCCATATAGTCCCGCACAAAAGCCCGTGCTGTCTGGGCCGGTGCGGTGTGACCCTGCACAGTACTGTCCCGTCCAGCACCCGCCGCCGTTTCCGGCACCGATTGCGCGTGTTGCTGACATGCTGGTGTGTCTGCCATCCACTCCCCCTCACCCCTGCCAGAAACGGCCTCCAGAACGCCGTACAGAACAGTGTTGTCGTGTTTAACGATGAACGGCATGATCTTGCAATGATCGTCAGGAAGGCGCACCTCTAAGGCCTTGAGCAGGCGCGGGTGAGCCTCCACCCGTGCGTGAGAGGAAAAAAGACCCGGCTATGATCTCGACCAAAGCGTATTCTCTGCCCGCCCATACCGCCCTGAAAACAGACGCCAAAGAGTGGTTTGAAACCCTGCGTGACAGGATCTGCGCTGCTTTTGAGCAGATAGAACAGGACGCTGTGCAGCAGAACACGCCCATCCTGCCCGGCCATGAGGCCGCGGGCCGGTTTGAGCGGAAAAGCTGGAACCGCCTGAATGAGGACGGCACCCCCGGCGGCGGCGGCATTATGAGCGTCATGCGTGGCCGGGTGTTTGAAAAAGTCGGCGTCAATGTCTCCACAGTGGAAGGCACGTTCTCCCCGGAATTTGCCGCCACCATTCCCGGAGCCTCGGAAGACCCAAGGTTTTTTGCAACCGGGATCAGCCTCGTGGCGCATATGTGCAGCCCGCTGGTGCCTGCCGCGCATTTTAACACCCGTATGATCATCACCACACAGGGCTGGTTTGGCGGTGGCGGGGATATTACCCCCATGTTCCCGGAAAGTGCGGAGGCGATTGATGATGCCGCCCGCTTCCACGCAGGGTTTGAGCAGGCCTGTAACCGCCATAACCCTGAGTATTACCCGCGCTTTAAAGCCTGGTGTGACAAATATTTCTATCTGCCGCACCGCAATGAGCCGCGTGGGCTGGGCGGCATTTTCTATGACCGGCTGGACAGCGGCGATACAGCGCAGGACTTCGCCTTCACCAAAGATGTCGGCCTCGCCTTTCTGGAAACCTACCCCGAGATCATCCGTAGCCGGATGATGGAATCCTGGACGCCGGAACAGCGGGATGCGCAGTTAATCCGCCGTGGCCGCTATGTAGAGTTCAACCTCCTGCATGACCGTGGCACGCTGTTTGGGCTGAAAACCGGCGGCCATACGGAAGCCATTCTGATGAGCATGCCGCCGGAAGTAAAATGGCCCTGAGCGGCTGACCGTAATTTTGCCGCAGAGGACTGGTGCGGTCTGGCGGACCCGGTAAGACTCCACTCCCTGAGCCTCCCGGTTTCGCCCGCTTAAGAACGCCCAGACAAAGACAAGAACACAGGGAGGTTTTTCACACGTGCCACGCACTGATCAGCCAGATCGCCCCTCTTCCGCCCGTGCCATTTCACGCCGCCTGCTGCTGGGTGGTCTGGCGGGCAGCGCTGTCTCGTGTTTTCTCCCGCTGCGGGCCGCGCGCTCTGCATCGCCAGTCGCAGCCCAGCCCTCCTCCCTGATTGTCGGCGGCACTGCCGAGAGCATCTGCGGCCAGTGGGCAACGCTGCTGGCCCCCGTTCTGGCCGATAGCCTGCATTACCCCTCCTCTTTCCCTCTGCGTATGACCACCGGCTGGGATGGCGTAACCGGGGGTAATCTGTTTGATACGCAGCAGGAACAGGCCACACCCCCGGCTGGTCTGATTGTGCCGGGCTCCGGCCTGATTGCCGCGCTGCGGGGGGATTCCCGCGTGCATTATGATGCCCAGCGCTGGATCCCGGTTTTCATGAGTTGCCAGCCGACCGTCGCTGTAGGCAAGGTCAGCCTGCACCGCAGCTTTACCAGCTTCCTGCAAGGCCGACCGCTGCGTGTCGCGGTGTCCACCCTCTCCGGTCCGGAACTGCCCACACTTGTCGCACTGGACCTGCTGGGCATGCATCCGCTGCCTGTTGCCGGGTACGCCATGCCTGACGCCGCCATTGCCGCGCTGAAGGCCGGGAATGTAGACGTCATCCAGCTTCCGTTTGATGAAGATTATGAGGAGCGGATGGCCTCACTTCAGGATGAAGCCCCAGATAACCAGCCGCTCTTCTCCAACATTCTGCCCGCGTCGACAGCCCCGCATTTGCGTCTGCCGCCAGATTTCACGACCATTTTCCGGCAGGAAAGAAAACGCCTGCCCGCCGGGCGGCTTTATGATGTGTGGAAAACAGCGGCGTCTGCTGCCAGCCTGAAAGCCGGGCTGATGCTACCCAACCTCTCTCAGCCAGACCTTGTGGCCCGGTTCCGGCATGCCGCGCAGGTTGCGGCGGCCGAACCTGCGCTCCGGGCCCACGCCAGAGAGCAGAATCAGACCCTGATCGCGGGTCTTCCCTGCGCAACACTTTATGCGGATATGATGCCCGATCTGGACCGTATTCTGGCCCTGCGGCGCTGGCTGTCCGTCAACAGTCTGCGCTGGCGTGATCCCTCTGCCGGACGCGCGTTACCGGCGGCGGCGCAGCAGAATCCGAACTGACCCCTTATTCCCCGCATGGGGGTAGGTCACGCCCAGAATCCGGTGCCGCATATCGGCCCGGCCCAGCCAGTGCGGCAGCTCACGCCGCAGGATGCCGCCCTCCTGCCCCGTTCCAAGGCCGGTGACGACTTCCACGCAGCGCAGGCCGCTACGATAGGCGACATCCATAAATTCCATCAGCCGACGGAACGCATCCTCTGCAACCATACCGTGCAGGTCGAGCCGTCGCTCAACCTTCATCCGGCCATCGGTAAAGGTGCGCCAGCTATAGCTATCCACGCCGGGCGCGCGCCGCCCGATTTCCTCCACGGGCTGCATCACACGCTGCACCCGTACAGGCGGAACCGCAGCAGGCACAAAAAGCGGCATCTCTACCGTCAGTAAGCGTCTTTTATGCCGGGGCTGTTTTTTCTGCGCCGCAGGAGCCAGCCGTTTGCCTCTGGCATCGTCCGCCTCAGCGGCGGCCTCTTCCTCAGCGGCACGGGCAGCAGACAGGGCGCGATGCGGCACATGCAACGGGGCGACGTCCCGCACCACCATGGACCACAGCGTCTTTTCTTCTTCCCGTAAATGACGCCGCCTGACCACTGACATTCTTCTCCCAATAAAAAAACGGCCCCCCGGCAAGCTTATCACCTGCCGGGGGGCCGTCTTTCAAGGGACCCGCGTATTTATATCTTGCCGGGACCTTGCCGGGGCTCCTTACTGGGCCGCGGCAGGCTGGCCCATCTCGGCCAGAGAATGGCCGTCATATTTACCGGTCAGGCTCTTGAGGAAGGCAACAATGTCACTCACGTCCTGATCAGAAATAGCCGCATCCGGCGTCTGATATTTCGCCATTTTCCGCACGGCTTCATCCAGCGTCTTCACGCTGCCATCGTGGAAATACGGCGCGGTCTGGTCAATATTCCGCAGGGTGGGCACCACAAAGCGGGAATGATCTTCCGGGTTGTGCGTCACATCAAAGCGGCCTTCATCAGCAGCCGTCAGCTTGCCGCCACGGTCTTTAAAGTAATCACCTTCCAGACCCATGGCTTCATACGCACCGCCACCCAGAGCAATACCGCTATGGCAGCCAGAGCAGCCAATGCTCTTGAACTTTTCATAGCCGCGTTTTGCCTGCTCACTCAGCGCTCTGGCGTTGCCTTTCAGATATTCATCAAACGGGCTGTCCGGTGTGATCAGCGTTTTTTCAAACTCGGCAATGGCTGTGGTGATGGTCGCCAGATCTATCTTGGCGTCCGGGCCAAAGGCGGACTGGAATAGCGGCGTGTAATCCGGGTTTGCTTCCAGCTTCTGTGCAACACCTGTCCAGTCATGTGAGCCCATTTCAACCGGGTTCATGACAGGGCCAGCCGCCTGAGCCGCCAGATCCTTCGCACGGCCGTTCCAGAACTGCGCGATTTTGAAATACGCGTCATATACCGTCGGCACATTGATCGGGCCTTTCTGCCCGCTAATGCCAGTAGCCGTCACCAGATGATCCACCCCGCCGTGGTTCAGATCATGGCAGCTTGCGCAGTTAAGGGTGCCGTCACCAGACAATGTCTTATCAAAAAACAGCTTGCGGCCCAGCTCAACTTTGGCGGCATCCACCGGAATACTGGCAGGCACCGGGCGCACCGGCTCACTGGTAAACTGGCTGGCGGCCCCGGTATCCGCATAATATTTGCGGCGGGTGTCTTCCACCCATTTCAGCACGGCCTGACGGTCCCCGTCGGACAGATGCGCATGCCAGTGCATGAGCAGATATGCCGTGGGCGGCATGCGGTTCTGGGTAATGACTTCCTCAATACGGGACAACTGCTCTTCCGTCGGGGCTGTGCCGTTCTTGAAGGCTTCCAGAACAGGTTCAATCCGGAAATGGCGCAGACCCTGATGCAGGTCACTTTCCATCAACTGCTTGGCAATGGGCAGCTTGAAGTAAAAAGGCAGGTCACGCCCAACAGCATGACAGTAATCACACCGGGCTTCCCGAATAACATTAAAAGCAGCAAGGGCTGCGGGGTCCTTCAAAGTTGGGGACGCAGCAGGTAATTGAGGTGCTGTGACGTGGTCAAAATGGGTAAGAAAAGCAATTGTTCCGCCATAAGCCAGAACACCGACCCCGACTAATGAGGCTATAAATCTGCGCAACACCACAACTCCTGAGTTTTTAGAAACACTGCATAGCTTTTATTCGCTGTTATCAGGGTTGTGTTTGATACATGTCAAAATGTCAAAACGATTATTTTCATAAAAATCATTCAAACAGTCGATGATCACGCCTCCGCTGCGTCCAGATCCTCCTGCAACCGCTGCCGCGCAATAGCGACATAGTCAGGGTCAATCTCAATCCCCACGCCAAAACACCCCAGACGCTGGGCCGCTAAAAGCGTTGTGCCGGTGCCCATAAAGGGGTCGAGCACCTGCGCGTCCTCCTGCCCATGCAGCAACAGGCACTGCTCCGGCAAAGCCACCGGGAAGGTACCGGGGTGATCGAATTTCTGTTTGCGGTCCCGCACCGTCTCATACGGGATAAACCACGCATCGCCCCGGCAGCGCCGGTCCTGCACATGGCCGCGGCGGGCGATATTGGATTTGTCCTTATACGGCACCCCGGCACTCAGCCGGTCCAGCGTGACATCCCCATGCAACGTAAAATGGAACAGATGCTCATGCCCGCGATGCAGGAAGCGCTGGCTGTTCATGGGTTTGAAATGCCCAAAACTGTCCTCACCCACCGAGATGGATTTGACCCACGAGATATGGTTTTGCAGCACAAACAGGTCCCGCAGCCGCACCGCCAGTTCAAACGGCAGCCAGGGCTGGGCGGAAGAGCCTGAAATATTCAGGAAAAAGGAGCCATCCGCCCGCAGCACACGCCGCAGGCCGTGCGCGACCTCAAGCATCCAGTCCAGATACTCGTCCTCTTCCTTCCTGTCCGGATAGCTCCGGTAGGACAGGCCGATATTGTACGGGGGAGAGGTGATGATAACATCGACGGACTCTGCCTCCATCCGCCGCAGCGCACGCAGGCAGTCCCCCCGGATAATCTGTTGCTGGCCAACCTTATACCGCTGCGCGCGTGCAGGCGGTGCTGGTTTAGCCCCGGCCCGTGCTTTCACGCACTCCGCGCCGAAGCCAGACGCCAGCTGCTGCCGTTCACACCCAGAAGGCGCTCGAACGTCCAGAGATCAGAAAATTCCGTTACGGCATCCGTCCCGGTGAGGGGCTGCCCCTGCGCATCCGTCAGCAGGCTGATCTGATCAGAAACGATGCGAACATCAATCGACGCCCCGGTGCCCACATCCAGCGGGACCAGACGCACATCTTCAATCGCCAGAGAGCGAATCGCCTTGATTTCACTCCGCTGTTTTTCACCCGCTGCCTCGCGTGCGGCAATTGCGCCCTCAAAAGACGCATAAACAGCGGGGGTCAGGCGCGTCTGCAGGGTTGCGCGGTCCCCTTCTGCAAAAGCCTTGACCACCTGCTGGAAAGAGGTCTGCACACCAGAGAGAAACTGCTGCGGTGTAAACCCGCTATCCTGCCGCTGCACATCCACCAACAACTGGCCCACGCGCGTCCCCTGCCCCGGAATATCACAGACAACAGCTTCAACCGGCTCTGCTTTCCCGTCGATTACCTTTCCGGCGGGGTCAGCGCGCGGGGGCACAGGCATGGGAGCAGGCTGGATGCCAACGCGCTTGCCCAGCACGCTGCGCAGACGCAGTGCGAGAAACGCCGCCACAAGGGCAAAAAGAATCAGGTCGACCGGAAAATGGCCGAAAGAAAAATCCATCTGTCACACATCCATGTTCGACCAGCCCGGGCTTCAGGCGCAGCCTTATCGTTCAGGAGACCGTTCTCTTATACATAGACAAGCCCCCTGCCTGTTACAATGCGTGTGCGTTGTCTCTCTGCCCCTTGCGGAAGTGGGTCCGCTGTCCCTAACTGCTGGAACCATGATTATTCTGCGGCACTGCGAAAGCGAATTCAACCGGCTGTACACCGCCACTGGGCGTGACCCCGGCCTGTCCGATCCCCCTTTGTCCGCTCAGGGCCGCGTGCATGCGCAGCGTCTGGTACAGGAGCTTATGGGGGAAGGCATTACGCGCATCCTTGTCTCGCCCTTTACCCGGGCGCTGGAGACCGCGACCCCTCTGGCCCGTGCCCTGAACATCACGCCGGAAATCACGCCGCTGGTGCGCGAGCGCGCCATGTATTCCTGTGATGAAGGCTCCCACGCCTCCACCCTGTGTGACACATGGCCGCATCTGGATTTTGATGCGCTGGATGAAGTCTGGTGGACTGTCGCACCGGAAAGCGACGCCATGCTGCAAAACCGCGTGCAACGCTTCCGTGGCTTTATGGCGCAGCAGCCGGATGCAGGCACAACGCTTGTGGTCTCCCACTGGTGGTTCCTGCTCGGGCTGTGCGGTGAAAGTCTGGAAAACGGAGACTGGCAGCACCTGCATCCGTAACAGGCTGACGGGCCTCTACCAGACGCGAAAAACCCGGCCGCATAAAACCCCGCTCCATCAACGTTGCAGCGGTCCCCAAACTCTGCGGGACACTCTGAAAATCTCTTTAATGGTGTCCATCCCATTCTGGCGGTTGGCGAAGCCAGACCAGCATGCTACCGCTAAAAGCCTCAGTGTGACCTGATTAAGAAAGCGCATTTGTCCATGTCTGACTCTGACCAGCTTGCCCCGCCCGCCCTTCCTCTGGCTGTTAACCTGCAGTACACGCGGGATCTGTCCTTTGAAGTGCCCGCTGGCGCAGAAATTTTTGCAACACTGCGCTCTCAGCCCAGCATTGCCGTGAACATTGATGTTCAGGCCTCCAAACTTCAGGACGATGAGTCTGTTTATGAAGTAACGCTGGCAATCAAAACCGAAGCCAAGGAAGCCCCGGAAACGGAAGGTGGTGCCGCTGGCCGCACGGTGTTTATTGCCGAACTGGCCTACGCCGCTGTTGTCACCCTGACCAACCCGCCGCAGGAGCTTGTTGAGCCGATGCTGCTGGTTGAAGTGCCGCGCCTGATCTTCCCGTATGCCCGTAACATCATCAGCGATGTCACGCGGGACGGTGGCTTCCCGCCGATCGTGCTTCAGCCGATCGACTTTGTCGCTCTGTGGCAGGCAAAGCGCGCGGAATTCCCGCAGACCGCAGGCAATGCCTGACTCTGATGGCCTGTGCCCCTGAAAAGGCACAGGCCACAGTTTAAAGCGGTTTTCTGAAAACCGGCGTTCGGGGTTTCCTGAAGGCCGGTTTTTTTACGCGCGGATTTTACTGTCGGGCCCTCTGCCCTCAGTCCGTCGCCTTAGTCCGTCGTGATCCCCGGCCTGCCCAGAGCCGCCAGCATGGCCCGTGCATCCGGCGTCTTTGCAACGACAATCTCTGCCCATCCGGCAGCTTTCAGGACAGCGGCGGCAGCCTTTGAGATAGCAATCGCTCTTGTGCGAGTCGCCTGCGCCCGGCAGGACATAGGGAGGGCCGCAATCCAGCCAGCCGCACTTTCGGAAGAGAAGAACAGGCAGACGTTAATCCGCCCCTCCCGCAAGGCTTGCAGCACCTCCGGGGCAATCCGCCGGACCGGCCGCGCCGAGTACGCCACGCGCCGCACAACTGTGAACCCCGCCTGCCGCAGCCGAGCTGCCAGAGCCGTCCCCTGCCGCGCCCCTGACAACAGCAGAACGGAGCCTTCTGCCGGGTTCTGCTTCTGGATAATCAGGGCTGCCAGAGCTTCCGCATCTCCCTGCGCGCTCTGCACAGCCGCAAATCCGGCTGCGCGGGCGCGCTGCGCCGTGCGGTCTCCTACAGCGTAGAGCGGGCATGTGAGCGGGAGAGCAGTCTGCGCAGCCTGCACGGCCTGCCCGCTTGTCAGCACACAGGCGGCAAACCGGGGAGACGCCACACGCAGACTATGCTGCGTAATCAGCAGCGCCGGGGAGGCATATGCCCTCCACCCGGCGGCAGAAACAGCCTCCAGCGTTTCAGAAAGGCCCGGCTCCGGCCGCGTGACCAGCACGCCGGGCCTGCTGCCGGAGGCTGGCATCAGGCGGCCTTATTTATCTTCAAAAATATCGGCCGGGCTGTCCGTCCGCAGACTCTCACCCAGTTCCTTGCCCAGACGCGCAGCATCTTCCGGCGCACCGCTAATGGCGCGCTTGAGCAGGAAGGAACCGTCCTCCCGCGCCACAAGGCCTGTCAGGTGCAGCTTGGGGTCTCCCCCCGCCACAACCGGGATCAGCTGCGCGTAGCCGCCAATCGGGGTACGGCAGGAGCCATCCAGTTCAGCCAGCAGAGCGCGTTCCGCCGTAGCGACGGCGCGGGCTTCATAATCTTCAATCGCGGACAGCAGTTCGCGCAGTTCAATATCGTCCTCACGCACCGTCACCCCTACAATGCCCTGCCCGGCGGCAGGCACCATAATGGTGGGGGACAGAACCAGAGACGCACGCTCCGCCATGCCCAGACGGCGCAGGCCAGCCAGCGCCAGCAGCGTGGCGTCACACTGGCGGGCGGCCAGTTTATCGAGTCGCGTCTGCACGTTGCCACGCAGCAGGCCGAATTTCAGGTCAGGCCGCGCATGCAGCATCTGGGCCTGACGGCGTACAGACGCACAGCCCACCAGCGCACCTTCCGGCAGGGCGGAATACGGATCATCCGGGTCTGTCGGGGACAGGTTGGGGCCGAGGATCAGCGCATCCCGCGCATCCTCACGCCGCAGCGTGCAGGCCAGCACAAGGCCGGGGGGGAGCGTGGTTTCAAGGTCCTTGAGGCTATGGACGGCAAAATCAATGCGTCCGTCAGACAGAGCCTCGTGAATTTCCTTGGCAAACAGTCCTTTCCCGCCGATTTCGGCCAGACGGCGGTTCTGCACCTGGTCCCCCGTGGTGTTGATCTGATGCTCCTGGAACGCGCCCATATCCCGCAAGACGGGGCAGAAGCGCGTGAGCATGGTCAGAAAAGCACGGGTCTGGACCAGCGCGAGGGGTGAGCCTCGGGTTCCGACACGGAGGGGCAGAAGACGACGGGACGCATGTCCGGAGGTCTTTTTCTGGCGGGCCGCCGCTTCCGCCGCAACTTTCTGCAGCGCGGGCGAAGGGGCGGGCGAGGAAGGGTAGGCTGAGTCCATAAGAGTGTCTATTACCGGGAATGGAGAGAGGACAAGAAGCCATGATACCCGAAAGGTCTGAAAAACTCGCGCCCCAGAGACGCACCCCACGCGCAGCAGACCATTCCGCCCCCGGATCACATACGGAATATCAGGGCTTTGTTCCCACCACAGCACAGGGAGCCAGAGGGCTATGAACCACCAGAACCTGCCAGAAAACAGCCCCGGCACCGGACCTGTGCTGGCAATCGAATCGTCTTGTGATGAAACTGCCTGCGCCATCCTCTCCGCTGAGGGGGTGTGTCTGGCGCAAAGGGTTGTCTCGCAGGACGGCCATGCAGATTTTGGGGGCGTGGTGCCGGAAATTGCCGCCCGCGCCCATCTGGCCCTCCTGCCCGGACTCGTGCAGGCCACGCTGAAGGACGCGGGCATGGTCCCGCAGGACATCGGGTTTGTGGCCGCCAGCACCGGGCCGGGGCTGATTGGCGGGCTGATTGTGGGGGCCAGTTTTGCCAAGGGGCTGGCGCTCTCGCTCGGCAAACCGTTTGTGGCCGTCAACCATGTGGAAGCCCATGCGCTGACAGCCCGCCTGCCCGGACTGGTGCCGGGGGGAGCAGCCTTCCCTTACCTGCTGCTGCTGGTGTCTGGCGGCCATTGCCAGTGCATTGCCGTGGAAGGTGTTGGCCGTTACCGCAAGCTGGGGGGCACCATTGATGATGCGGCGGGGGAAGCCTTTGATAAGGTCGCCAAAATGCTTGGCCTTGGCTGGCCGGGCGGCCCGGAACTGGAAAAGCTGGCGCAATCCGGCAACCCGAACGCTATTCCCCTGCCCCGTCCGCTGATGGGCCGTGCGGGGTGTGACTTCTCTTTTTCCGGCCTGAAAACCGCCCTGTCCCAAAAGCTCGCGCCTTATGGGCTGGAGCCTCTGCCGCATCAGTTTGCCGCAGACCTCGCCGCGTCTTTCCAGCAGGCCGTGGCGGATGTGGTGGCTGACCGCGTCAGCAACGCCCTGAAAATGATGCCGGAAGCGGGCCTTCTGGTTGCCGCAGGCGGTGTCGCGGCCAACAGCGTGCTGCGGGCCCGGCTGGAAGAGGTCGCCGCCGATGCAGGCCTGCGCTTTGCGGCCCCGCCGCTGCGGCTGTGCACGGATAATGCCGTTATGGTGGGCTGGGCAGCCCTTGAAACCTGTCAGGAAGCCGCAGACCTCGGCCTGCCCCGGCCTGATGACAGCACAGTCCGCCCCCGCCCCCGCTGGCCACTGGAAGAGATGGCCGCCCGTTTCGCCCCGCAAGAGAGTATTGCATGAACTACCGCCACGCCTTCCACGCCGGAAACTTTGCGGACTGTATGAAGCACGCGCTTCTGGTCTCGCTGCTCGGCCATTTTCTGCGCAAACCCAGCCCCTTTATGGTGCTGGATACTCATGCCGGGATTGGCCGGTATGACATGACAAGCGAGGAAGCCGGGAAAACTCAGGAATGGAAAGAGGGCATCTGCCTGCTGACGGGAGAAGGGCCGGACAGCCCTCTCGCGCCCTGGCTGGAACTTGTCAAAAAAGCCGGTGGCCCGCGTTATTACCCCGGCTCCCCGCTGCTGGCGTCTCTGATGCTCCGCCCGCAGGATGAACTGATCTGTTGCGAGAAGCACCCGGACGACAAACGCAAGCTCTACGGCCTGTTTACCCGCACCCCGAACGTCTTTGTGCATGAGCGCGACGGGTATGAAGCCCTCCGCGCCCTGCTGCCGCCCAAAACCGCCAAACGCGGTCTGGTGCTGATCGACCCGCCATTTGAAGAACCCGGCGAGTTCGCGCGCCTGCTTGAAGCCGTCCAGACCATCCGCACACGCTTCCCGACCGGCATGATTGCCATCTGGTACCCCATCAAGCACCGCACCCCTGTCCGTGCCTTCCATATGGCCTTGCAGGACGCAGGCGTGCCGGATGTGCTGGCCGCTGAACTGCTGATCCGCAAACCCGTGGACCCGGACCGCCTGAATGGGGCGGGGCTGGTCGTTATCAAACCGCCGTACGGTTTTGCGGAACAGGCCTCTGCCCAGCTTGCGCGCCTGAAAACCCTGCTCCATGCGGAAGACGCCACTGTGACGCAGATCACGGCAGAATAAAGCGCCATACAAAAAGGGCAGCGCATCCTGTGATGCCTGCCCTTCCAGAAAACTGCTTTTGAGGAATTAAACGCGGCTCAACCCGCAGCCTTGATGTGCTGCCAGATATCCACCACAAACCCCTGCACGCCGGCTGCCAGAATCTGCACGCCAATGCACAGCAGCACGAGGGCCGCCATCCGGCTGACAATGCGCGTGCCCGTCACCCCCAGCAGGGAGACCAGCTTTTCCGAGCCGGAATAAGCCAGCCAGACAATCAGAACCACACAGACCGCGGCAATGGTAATGCCGCCTTCATACGCCAGAAAAGACGCTCCCGGCGGGCTGCCTGAACCGAGCGCAATGGCAACCGCAATCGTTCCCGGCCCCACGGTAAAGGGCATGGCCAGCGGGAAAAATGCGGAATCAGACCAGTTGGGGGCCATGACGGTCTTGCCGCCCTGCAAGGCCTGCTTTTCCTTCTGGGCTTCCATGCTTTCCGGGCTTTGCAGCAGGTTCCATGCCCGCACGGCCACCACAGTCCCGCCCGCAACGCGCAGCGCGTTAACCGTGACCCCGAAAAACACCAGCACCTTACTGCCGCACCAGATAGAGACAACCATCAGCATGAAGGAATAAAACGCGACCAGCCGGGCCAGTGCGAAAATCTCCCGCCGGGACCGGCCCGCCGTGGCCTGCGCAAAAATCAGCGCGGCTCCAAACGGGTTGACGATGGAAAACAGAGCGGGAAATGCCAGCAGGAAGGAGGTGATCGCTACACGAGCGGCCCCTCCGCTAAACAGCGAGGCAGTAAAATCAGCCGACATGCACATATCCAGCAAAACCGGCCTCTGACGAAGCCCTGCATAAAACCTTATTGCCCGGCAGGTGCCGGAGAATCTGCTCTTGTGCCCTTATAGGTGGCAAAAAATTTCGATGCGAGAGCAATATCATCCGCCGGATAGCAGAAATGCAGCCCTGTGCCATCATCGAACGGCCAGACGCTCAGCCCGATATCATCGTAAATGCGCAAAAAGGGTTTTCCCACCTGCCAGAACACGGGTTTCAGCCCGTCCTGCAACGCCAGATCCCGCATCCGCCAGATGGCAGAAACGCAATCCTGCTGCGCTCCGGCCGGGTCCCCCAGACCAACAAGAAAGGTGCCGCTGCGACGGACGGGAATCACCGCCTCTCCGCCCTCACCGGCAACAAAACCGTCCGGCTGAAGGTCCTGTATGGTCGGCAGGGCATGGTCCAGCGTGAGATACTCGGCATAGGCGGCCTCATCCCACCGGCGCACCGCAATCCGCCCCGGCCACATCAGACGGCCGGTGACGACCAGCGCCAGCAGAACGGCCAACGCAATGGTCCAGCGCGCCGCCCCGGATGCCGGGAAAACAAACACCATCTGCCACCAGCTTCCCGCTCCATGCCGGCTGGCCAGCGCAATCACGCAGCCAAACAGCAGCAGCAGGCTCAGCAGGGTGGAGGCGGAGAGCGGCTCACTCAGCAGGCGCGCATGGCGGTAATAGCAGGCACGAAACGGCGCCACCAGAAACGCGGAAAGCCCGAGCATGACAGGCACCAGAACGGTATTGCCGCGCAGAAAGGTCATAACGGCTGCTGTGACCAGCAAGACCAGCGTACCCCGCCATGCCAGCGTGACACGCTGGGAAAGGCCAATGCCCAGACCAATCAGCGCAACGCCCATCAGAGACAGCAGATAATTGCTGACAGACCCGGCGGCAGAGAACAGCCCGGCCTGCACCATGCCAAATTTCGGCACCGGGTCCAGCAGCACAAGGCAGATCAGCATCAGTCCGCACAGAGAGACCGTGCCTGTCGCGACGGCTACTGAGAAATCGGCCTCACTCTCCCGCACCACCTGACTGGGGCGGATTCTGACGGCTGCCGGGGTCTTCTGCTTCCGGCTTTTCTTTTTGGCCAGAGCATCATCACCGCGCAGGAACAACTCATGCCCCGCGAACATGATCCCGGCCATAAAGAGGGGGATAATGTAGTAGAACAGCCGGAAAATCAGCACGACGCCGAGAATCTGCGGCGCGGGCATATAAGGCCCGAGGGCTAACAGCATCGCGCCATCAAAAACGCCTAAGCCACCCGGCACGCTGGCAATCAGCCCTGCGGTGTAGGACGCAATGTAAATCGCCAGAAAAGACCCATAATCGACCCCGACACCCGGCGGCAGAAGCACATAGGCGATGGCCGCCGTCGCCGCCACATCGGCTGCGGCCACAACGGTCTGCATAACGGCCATCCGGGGGGAAGGCAGATCGACCGTCCATTTACGAAACGTAAAGGTGCGCACCTTGAAGGCCATGCCGATATAGGCCAGCACCCCCACCCACAGCAGAACGCCCAGCACAGTCAGAACCGGGCCGGGGACATGGCTGCCCGCCATAGGGATAACCTGCGGTTCCCACACCAGCACGCCGCCAATCAGCACGGCGGCTCCCAGCAGATAGGTCGCGGAACAGAAGGCAATAATCTGGGCAATGGCGAAGGAACTGACGCCCCAGTTGCGATACAGCCGATACCGCACAGCCGCCCCGGAAACCGCTGAAAACCCCAGATTGTGGGACAGCACATAGGAACAGAACGCCGCAAACGCCGTGCGACGAAACGAGATCTGTTTATAGCCGACCTGAATCACGGCCAGCCGGTCATAAAAAGACAGGATGAAGTAGGATAAGAACGTGCAGCCAACCCCCAGCCAGAGCTGGTGGCCGGGAATGGCGATCATCGCCTGCTTGATATCCGCCAGACGCAGGTGGCGCAGTTCATGCTGCACCACCCCGATGGCGGCCACCATCAGCGCCAGCCCGATCAGGTGTGGCAGGTGCTTCAGC
This sequence comes from Drosophila punjabiensis, assembly GCA_008042585.1. Lineage (NCBI taxonomy): Eukaryota > Metazoa > Arthropoda > Insecta > Diptera > Drosophilidae > Drosophila > Drosophila punjabiensis. Next base: position 151,142 of record VNJR01003504.1, on the reverse strand, counting down.
CATTTGCGCCACCCGGTTTTTTCCGGGCGCGGCTCAGGCACCTGTCCCTGTGGTGATGACGGCACGTTCTTCACCATGCAAACACTCTTCCGGCCCTTATGCCTGAGAGTTCCGCAGCAGAGCGGCCTCAATCAGGGCGACGGTTTCCGCTACGCCATATAGAGCCACAAAGCCCCCAAAACGCGGTCCTTCCTTCTGCCCCAGCAGCACCTCATACAGGCAGCCAAACCAGCTCCGCAGCGGTTCAAACGCATGGCGCTTGCCGATTTCAAACACCAGATTCTGCAACGTCGCGGCATCGGCTGCCTCGCCCTCATAGCCGCGCAGGGCGTCTGCAAGGTCCACCAGCGCTGCGCGTTCCTGTTCCGTCGGTGCGCGGAAGGTTTTGGCCGGACGAACAAAGTCCGCATAATAGGCAATGGCATGGCTGACGAGGTGCGCCAGCATCGGGTGGCTTTCAGGGGATACGGAGGCGTCATACCGGCGGATAAAGCCCCACAGCACTTCCGGCGTTTCCGCATTGGCCACACTGGCCAGATTCAGCAGCATACCGAACGGCACCGGGCTCCCCGCATCAGTGGGAATGTAGCCTTTATGGATGAACCATGCCGGATTAGCCTTCAGATCCGCGCTGTCACTGTCGGCTGCCTGAAGCGCCTTAGCTTTTTCCACATGCGTCAGATAGTCATCCGCCGTTTTGGGGATCACATCAAAAAACAGCCGTTTGGCACGCTGCGGCTGATTGAACATGAATTGCCCGAGGCTTTCCTGCGGCGCATAGCGCAGCCATTCCTCAACCGAGAGACCATTGCCCTTGGATTTTGAAATCTTCTGGCCGTTTTCATCCAGAAACAGCTCATAGGTCAGCCCGGCCGGAGGCGTGCCACCCAGAATGCGGCAGATGCGGCCAGACAGACGCACACTGTCAATCAGGTCCTTGCCGGACATTTCATAATCCACGCCCAGAGCATACCAGCGCATGGCCCAGTCGGCCTTCCACTGCATCTTGGCGTGGCCGCCCGTCACCGGAGTTTCAAATGTCTCACCCTCCGCGTCGGTCCAGCGGACGGTGCCCGCTGCGGCGTCAATGGCGTCCATTTTTACCTGCATCACCTCACCCGTACGCGGGTGGAGCGGCAGAACCGGGGAATAGGTCGCCCGGCGATCCGGCCCCAGCGTGGGCAGAATGACCGCCAGAATTTCATCATGCACTTCCAGCACCCGCTTCAGCGCGGCATCAAACCGGCCGGACGTGTAATATGTGGTGGAAGAGGCAAATTCATATTCAAAGCCGAAGCTGTCCAGAAAACTGCACAGGCGGGCATTGTTGTGGGCGGCAAACGACTCGTGTGTGCCAAACGGGTCCGGCACGCGGGAGAGCGGCTGACCGATATATTTTTCCAGCAGGTCACGGTTCGGGACATTGTCCGGCACCTTGCGCAGGGCATCCATATCATCCGAAAACGCGAGCAGGCGCGTCGGGCGGCCTGTCAGCGCCGTATAGGCCTGCCGCACCCAGGACGTACGCGCGACTTCACCAAACGTGCCGATATGCGGCAGGCCGGACGGACCATAGCCGGTTTCCAGCAGGGCGGGACCTGCGGCATCATCCGGTATGGCGGACGCACGGGCATCCACATGCTCGGCAAGTTTTCGCGCTTCCTCAAAGGGCCATGCGCGGGGAAGAACGGGTTCGGGGTTTGAGCGGTTTTCGGACATGGTGCGGAAGCTATGAACTGCACCGCTCCCGGTCAATCCAAAAACACGCACGGCTTTGCTCACCCGCACAGTTATGAGGCCATTGACCACAGGCTGCCCCCGGCTCATTTTTCCATAAGCCGCTTGCTCCCACCCAAGGGACCACGCTGAAAGGACCGGTTTTTCATGCGCCGCACCGCAGCCCTCATTCTGATCGGGAATGAGATTCTCTCCGGCCGCACCCGAGACGACAATATCCAGTTTCTGGCCACCCGGCTTGGAGAACTGGGCATCCCCCTGCGGGAAATCCGCGTTATTCCCGATATCCGGGCCACGATTATTGACACCGTGACAGACCTCCGCGCCCGGTTTGATGAAGTCTTCACCACCGGTGGCATTGGCCCCACGCATGATGATATTACCGCGCCCTGCGTGGCCGAGGCATTTGGCGTGCCGTGGGAGATCCATCCGCCGACCTTTGCGCTGCTGGAGCAGCATTTTGGCGCGGACAATTTCAATACCGCCCGCCAGCGCATGGCCAAACTGCCGCGCGGCGCAACGCCCATCCCCAATTCCGTCTCCATTGCGCCGGGCTTTACCATTGGCAATGTGCATGTGATGGCCGGGGTGCCGCGCATCATGCGCGCTATGTTTGAAGCTCTTGCCCCAAGCCTGAAGCAGGGCGCGCCGGTTTTTTCCCGCACATGGCACACCACATCCCTGTTTGAGGGCGCTCTGGCGGAAGGGCTGGAAGCCATTCAGAACAGCTTCCCCGATCTTGACCTCGGCTCCTACCCCTTCCACCGGGAGGATGGCCGCCGGGGTGTCGCGCTGGTTGCCAAAGGGCAGGACACGGCGGAGGTCGAGAAGGCTGCTCAGGCCATTTATGATCTGCTCAAAGAAAAAGGCGGCGCTCCCGTGGAAGGGGAGCCACCGCCCTGAAGCCTGAATGCGTTAAGGCCTGTCCGCTCAGGACAGGTTTTCACGCCCCATGGCGAGAAACTTCTCGCGCCGCAGTTCCTTAAGCCGGGCCGGAGCCAGCGGTGTCAGGCTTTTCAGTTCCTCCGCCAGCGCATCATGCACGGAGGCCAGAGCCGCCTTCGGGTCACGCTGTGCGCCCCCCACCGGCTCGGGGATAATCCGGTCAATCAGCCCAAGGCGTGACAGATCCTGCGCGGTCAGCCGCAGCGTCTCGGCTGCCGTGCTGGCCTGCTTGGGGTCACGCCACAGGATGGAGGCACAGGCTTCCGGTGAAATGACGGAGTAGATGGCGTTTTCCAGCATCATCACGCGGTCACCAGCACCCAGAGCCACAGCCCCGCCGGAACCGCCTTCCCCGATCACGGTGGCAATCAGCGGGACCGGAGCGTCCAGACAGACCTCGATGGAGCGGGCAATAGCTTCCGCCTGCCCGCGCTGTTCGGCATCAATCCCCGGCCATGCGCCTGCGGTATCAATAAAGGTGAGAATCGGCAGGTTGAAACGGCCAGCCAGCTTCATCAGCCGCTGGGCCTTCCGGTAGCCTTCCGGGCGGGCCATGCCAAAATTGTGGGCCAGACGGGTTTCAAGGTCGGAACCACGTTCCGTGCCAATCACCACCACAGGCTGACCATCAAAGCGGCCCATGCCGCCAATAATGGCTTTATCATCCGCATACAGCCGGTCCCCCGCCAGAGGCGTGAATTCGGTCAGTAAAGCGTTGATATAGTCCTGTGTGTGCGGGCGCTGCGCGTGGCGCGCCACCTGCACCTTCTGCCAGGGTGTGAGCTTGGCATAAATGGCACGAAGATGCTTCTCCGCCTTTTCTGAAAGGCGGGCCGTTTCTTCGGCGATATTGACCCCTTCAGGGTCGGTCATTTGCCGCAGCTCGTCGATCTTGTTTTCAAGTTCGGCGACGGGCTTCTCGAAATCCAGGAACTGACGCATGGGCAAGCGGATAGCACAGCCACGCGTAAAACCAAGCCACTTCGTGCATGGCGTGTCGTTTAACCTGTTTTTTCGGCTCGCGCGGCCTGATCTGCTGCCAGCGGATGATAAGACTCCACGGCCTGTTTCAGCCGCTCAGTCTGCACATGCGTGTAGATCTGTGTGGTGGCGATATCCGCGTGGCCGAGCAGCATCTGCAAGGCCCGCAGGTCCGCCCCGTGCGCCAGCAGGTGTGTCGCAAAGGAATGACGCAGCACATGGGGAGAAAGGCGCGCCGGGTCCAGCCCGGCCTGCAAACCGACCTCATACAATATTTTGTCAAACGCCTGCCGTGTAAGCGGTCTTTTCGGGTCTCGCCCCGGAAACAGATACGGGCTGCCCTTTTGCGCATCCAGCGCGTGCAAGGCCTGCGCGGCCTCCCGCGCGCTGTCGGACAGCGGCACGAGCCGCTCACGACCACCTTTCCCGCGCACCACGAGCATTTGCCGCTCACCCGCCAAAGCCTCTCGCGGCAGAGCAAGCAGTTCAGAAATCCGCAGGCCGGACGCATAAAGCAGTTCCAGCGCGGCCCGGGCGACAAGCCCGCGCCGCTGCTTTGCCTCCGATGCGTCGGGGGAGACGGCGCAGGCGTCAATGAGCGCGACAACCTCCGATTCGGAGAGAAAATGCGGCAAAGACGCCTCGGGCCGGGGTGCATCAAGATGCGCCGCAGGGTTATCCTGCCGCATCCCTTCCCCCAGCAGAAACAGATAGAACTGCCTGATACAGGACAGTCTGCGGGCCACGGTCCGGCGGGACTGCCCGCTGCGGCCCATATCCGCCATCCAGTCCGCAAGTCCGGCGGCGGTCGCATCCAGAAGAGACTCGCCACGGGCCGCAAGCGACTCCTCACAGCTAGTCAGATCCGCCGTATACGCGGCCAGCGTGTTGGGGGCGGCGGCCCGTTCAGCCGCCAGCATTTCCAGAAACAGGTCTGTGCCGCGGGCGTCCGCTGTCACGGATGCGCGGGGGATGCCGGAACAGGCGTGGGAGCTGCGGCCGGAGCAGCAGCAGGCGTGGAAGCCGGAGCCGCAACCGGAGGCTGAGCCGGGGCTGCCGGGCTTGTCACCACCGGACCGCTGGGGCCTGCGGGCACCAGAGCAGCAGCGGACGGAGCCTGCACAGCCGGGGCGGCACCTGCCGCCGGAGCTGTCTGGCCAACCGGTGTGACCGCAGCACCAGCGGGGCCTGCCGGGACCAGAGCCGCCGCCGGAGCGGCAACAGGTGCTGCGGCAAGGGCAATATCCTTATGCACAGCCTGCGGCACGGGCGGGTGCCCGGACACCCCAAGGGCCGTAAAGCCCCCAATAACAGCAACAAAAATAGCGGCAGCAACCAGAAGAACCGTGCGGTTCATATGTTTTGGCTCCATAACAACAGAATAGGTACGTTCTCTCTGCTCTATGGTAAGCTGCGTTTCATGTCATCACGTATCTCGTACCCACCCCCCGACGCTGCGGAAAGTCCACCGCTTCCCCTTGATCTGGAAAGAGTGGGGCGCTGGCCTGCAACCAGCCTCCTGCCGTCCGGACGCAGCATTGTGCTCGTTGGTCTGATGGGCGCCGGCAAAACCACCATTGGCCGGCGTCTCGCGACGCGTCTCGGCCTCCCCTTTGTTGATGCTGACGTAGAAATAGAGCGCGCCGCCGGCTGCTCCATTGCTGATGTGTTCCGCCTGTATGGTGAGGCCGCCTTCCGTGATGGAGAACGGCGCGTGATTCGCCGCCTGCTGGAAGGCCCCCCAATGGTGCTGGCCACCGGAGGCGGCGCGTTTATGAACGCCAGCACCCGCGCACTGGTGCGGGCCCGCGCCATGTCCGTCTGGCTGCGCTGCCCGCTGCCGGTGCTGCTGCGCCGCGTGCAGGGCCGGACGCATCGCCCCCTTTTAAATGAAGCTTCTCCACGGGATGTGCTGGCGCGCCTCATGACGATCCGCCACCCCATCTACGCCGAAGCCGATGTGATTGTTGATTGCGGAGACCACAACGTGGACCACAGTACGACGAGAGTGATTGAAAGTCTGGCGCTCTCCCGCAGGCCGGTGCGCCTGCCCGTTGCCCTTGATCATGCCGCCTATGATGTGGTGATCGGCACCAATCTGATCAGCCGGGCCGGTGCCCTGCTGGCGCCGGTGCTGCCGCAGAAGAAAGTCATCATTATTACAGATGAGACTGTGGCCGCCCTCTATCTGCCTGCACTGGAAGACTCCCTGCGGGAGACCGGCATTGCCTTCCGTGCCCTGACCGTCCCGCCCGGAGAACAGTCAAAGAGCCTGAAAACCTACGAACATCTGGTTGATGCGATTCTGGAAGAAGGTGTGGAACGCCGCACCACCATCATCGCGCTGGGCGGCGGCGTGGTGGGGGACCTCGCGGGGTTTGTTGCGGCCTCCACCCTGCGTGGCCTGCCTTTTGTACAGATCCCGACCACGTTGCTCTCTCAGGTAGATTCGTCCGTGGGGGGCAAAACCGGCATCAACACGCGCTGGGGCAAGAATCTGCTCGGCGCGTTTCATCAGCCGCTTTGCGTTCTGGCGGACGTCTCCGCTCTCAGCACGCTGCCTCAGCGTGAACTGATTGCCGGGTATGCGGAAATTGTGAAATCCGGCCTGATCGGGGATCCGGAGCTGTTCGCATGGTGTGAGAAAAACGGAGACTCCGTCCTTGCCGCAGACCCGGACACGCTGACGGAAGCCGTGCGGCAGGCCTGCGCCTTCAAGGCACGGGTTGTCGCCGCGGATGAACGGGAGGCTCAGGCCAGCGATGGCCGGGCCCTGCTCAACCTCGGCCATACCTTCGGGCACGCGCTGGAGGCCGAGCTTGGGTACGATGGCCGCCTGCTGCATGGAGAGGGCGTATCCATCGGGCTGAAACTGGCGTTTGCGCTCTCGGTAAAACTGGGGGTCTGCGCGCCGGAAGATCTGGCGCGGGTTGAAGCGCATCTGCGCTCGCTCAAAATGCCTGCAAGTATTGGTGACCTGCCATACTGCTTCCGCGTAGCAGACCTGATGGCCCATATGCAGCGGGACAAGAAAATGCAGGACGGGCGCCTGTCTTTTGTGCTCGCGCACGGAATCGGAAAAGCCTTTACCAGCAGGGATGTACCGGCCGAAATGGTACGGGATGTTCTGATTGAAGATGGCTGCAAAGCCTAGAAAACCGCCATTTATGCGGTGGGGATGTCCGGCCTGTAACACCCCGCCGCAATTCCGCCTTATTCAGACCGGAGACAGGCGCGGCATTTGCAACTGGCAATGTTGAATGCAAGCAGTCTTGAGCTGAATAGTTGAAAAGGCAGCAGAAGAATTTTTGGGTACCGAAATGAACTGTTGCAAATAAAACACGGTTATGGCTTCTAATCACCAAGAGCACGAAGCTGCGGGTTTCTATTTGGGAACCGATCGTTTTATACGGCTTTAGGCATCTTGCTGGCACTGACCGCTGAATGGTTGGCGGCAGAGTCGAACAGATGAAAATAATTGAGGACGAAAAAATGCGTCTCCGCACGGCGTTACTCGCAACGACATTGATGGCAGCGGCTCCGGCGGCCGCATTCGCCACCACGATCACAGGCCCTTATGTTGATCTGGGCGGTGGTTACAACCTGGTGCAGAACCAGCACGCTCACACTTCCGGTTTTGCCGGCGGTGCTGACAGTGCTCAGAACACCTCTGCTTCTCAGTTCCGTCACCATGACGGCTTCACCGGCTTCGGTGCATTCGGCTGGGGCTTCGGCAACGGCCTGCGCGCTGAGATCGAAGGGGTATACAACTACTCCCAGATCAACCACCAGGGTGGCACGAAGGTTCCGGGCAGCACCCGTGGCAGCGACCAGTCCTACGGCGGTTTCATCAACGTGCTGTATGACATCGACCTGAAGCAGTTCGGTATCGATGCGCCCGTCACCCCGTTTGTTGGTGTTGGTGCTGGTTACCTGTGGCAGCATTACAACCCGACGACCACCAACTTCAGCAACGGCAACGTCAGCCGTCTGGGTGGCACGAACGGTGGCTTCGCTTATCAGGGCATCGTCGGTGCTGCATACGACACGGGCATCCCGGGCTTCCAGGTGACCACGGAATACCGCATGATCGGTCAGCCGGGCTCCTTCTCTGACGGGGCTTTCACGTCTACCGCTTCCTATGCAAACGGTAACCGTGGTCGTGGCAACACGAACTTCGATCACCGCTTCAACCACCAGTTCATCCTGGGCCTGCGTTATGCGTTCGATACGGCTCCGCCGCCGCCGCCGCCGGCTCCGGTTGTAGCAGCTCCGGCTCCGCTGCCGGCTCGCTCCTACCTGGTGTTCTTCGACTGGGATAAGTCTGTCCTGACGTCTCGCGCTCGCCAGATCGTGGCAGAAGCTGCTCAGGCTTCCACCCACGTTCAGACGACCCGCATCGAAGTTAACGGCTACACCGATAACTCCGCTGCTCACCCGGGTCCGCGCGGTGAAAAGTACAACCTGGGCCTGTCCCTGCGTCGTGCTAACAGCGTGAAGGCTGAACTGATCCGTGACGGCGTGCCGGCCACCGCGATCGACATCCACGGCTATGGTGAATCCAAGCCGCTGGTGCCGACCGGCCCGAACACCCGTGAGCCTCAGAACCGTCGCGTGGAAATCATCCTCCACTAATCGACCGGTTCCTTGTGATCGGAAAAAGGGGTACCTTCGGGTGCCCCTTTTTTTTGCTCCGTTTCCCTGCCTCGCCTGAGGAATTCTGTCGCGTGTCTCCCTCCCCATCCCCTGCTCCGCCCCGGCCTGACGCCATAGCGCCTGTTGCCCCAGATGCATCCCACGCCAAGCTCCTGCGCCTGTTCAAATTCGCCACGGTCGGCGGGCTTGGTCTGGTCTGGGATTCGGGCACGGTGTATGCGCTACGCCCCCTTATCGGGCTGACGGCCGCAACGCTCGTGGCCTATTTTGTGGCAGCGACCCTCAACTGGATGCTCAACCGTATCTGGACATTCAAAGGCGCCGGGCAGCATGACCATCCGGTGCTGCAATGGCTGCGGTTCCTGCTGGCCAACAGTCTTGGGTTTCTGCTCAACCGCGGCACGGTTTACACCCTGTTCTACACGGTGCCGCTGTGCGTTGCGTATCCGGTGCTAGCGCTGGCCGCAGGCTCTCTGGCGGGGATGTTCGCCAACTTCAACCTCAGTCAGAAAATGGTTTTCCGGGAAAAGCCCCCAGCCTCCGTGCAGGATCTGGCGGAAAGCGCCATCGCTTTTCCTGCGTCACCCAAAAACCCCAGCCCGGAGCCATAACGCGCTCTTCACCCCGCCCCGCGTGCTAACCCCTTTCAGAGCCGCGCCGTGTGCGCTACATCTGGCAGCGGGTTAAAGAAGCTTTTCCGCTTTTTGCCTGGCCGTGAGGACTTTTCCTGCGTCAGCCCCTTCCGGAATTCTCCGCAGAAGCGTGCTGATAAGGGAGATCACGCGCCCAACCAGTTTCAGGACCGTCTGCCTCACGCCATGCTCACAACAAACGATATCCGCACCACCTTTCTGGAGTATTTTGCCGGACAAGGGCATCAGATCGTGCCCTCATCGTCACTGGTGCCGCGCAATGACCCCACCCTGCTGTTCACCAATGCGGGCATGGTGCAGTTCAAGAACGTCTTTACCGGGCAGGAAACCCGCCCCTACTCCCGCGCAACCACCGCGCAGAAGGTCGTTCGGGCTGGCGGCAAACATAACGATCTGGATAACGTGGGCTACACAGCCCGCCATCACACCTTTTTTGAGATGATGGGCAATTTCTCCTTCGGGGATTATTTCAAACCCGAAGCGATTGAGCTGGCCTGGACTCTCATTACCCGCAACTTCGCCCTGCCCAAGGAAAAGCTGCTCGTCACCGTCTATTCGGAAGATGAAGAAGCCGCTGGCCTGTGGCGCTCCATTGCGGGGCTGGACGATAGCCGGATTATCCGCATCCCCACGTCGGACAATTTCTGGCGGATGGGGGATACCGGCCCCTGCGGCCCCTGTTCTGAAATTTTCTATGATCACGGCCCGGACGTTCCCGGTGGCCCGCCCGGCTCTCCGGATGAAGACGGGGACCGGTTTGTCGAGATCTGGAATCTGGTCTTCATGCAGTTTTTTGAAGACCCGCCGGGCGTGCGCTCCCCGCTGCCGCGCCCGTCCATTGATACCGGCATGGGGCTGGAACGCTTTGCCGCCATCATGCAGGGCAAGCGCGACAACTATGATACCGATACGTTTATCGCCCTGATTCAGGCCTCTGCCGAGGTGACGCATCAGGCGGCTGATGGCCCCTTCAAGTCCAGCCACCGCGTTGTGGCCGACCATCTGCGTTCTGCCGCCTTCCTGATTGCCGATGGCGTTCTGCCCTCCAAGGATGGGCGTGGGTACGTCCTGCGCCGCATCATGCGCCGGGCCATGCGCCACCTGCATATGATGGGCACAAAGGAGCCGGTTTTCTATAAACTGCTCCCGGCACTTATCCAGCAGATGAGCGGTGCATATCCGGAACTGGTGCAGGGTGAAGCCCTGATCCGTGAGACTATGCGCAATGAGGAAGAACGCTTCAAAGCCATGCTGGACCGTGGTCTGGGGCTGCTGGAAGAAGAAACCTCCAAACTGTCCAGCGGTGAGGCTCTGCCGGGTGATGTTGCCTTCCGCCTGTATGACACGTTCGGCTTCCCGCTGGACCTCACGCAGGATGCCCTGCGCGGCAGCGGCCACACCGTAGACGTCGCCGGGTTTGACAGCGCCATGAACGAGCAGCGCCAGCGCGCCCGTGCCGCGTGGGTTGGTTCTGGTGACACCGCGATGGAAACCGTCTGGTTTGAAGCACGGGATAAGTTCGGGGCCTCCGAATTTCTCGGCTACACCACGGAACAGGCTGATGGTGAGGTTCAGGCTGTTATCGCCAGCAACAGCTTTATCAAGGAAGCCGGTGTAGGCACGGAAGTTGCCGTGCTGCTCAACCAGACGCCTTTCTATGGAGAAAGCGGCGGTCAGGCCGGGGATACCGGCTTCCTGACGGCTTCCGGCCTGCGCGTTGCCATTACAGACACGCAGAAAAAAGCGGGCGACCTGATTGTGCATTACGGCACCGTGACAGAGGGCACTCTCCGCCCCGGTCAGGCCGTTACCGCCACAGTGGATCATGACCGCCGCTCCGCCATCCGGGCGCACCATTCCGCAACGCATCTGCTGCATGAAGCCCTGCGCCGTAAACTTGGTGACCATGTTGCCCAGAAGGGCAGCCTGAACAGCCCGGACCGTCTGCGCTTTGACGTCAGCCAGCCCCGCCCGATTACGCCGGAAGAACTGGCGGAGATTGAGGCCGAAGTGAACCGCCGGGTGCGTGAGAACTCAAAAGTCGTAACCCGCTCCATGACGCCGGAACAGGCTGTGGAAGAAGGGGCTATGGCTCTGTTTGGTGAGAAATACGGGGATGAAGTCCGTGTTGTCTCCATGGGTGGCCCGGATGAAAACAAGGCCGCATGGTCTCTGGAACTCTGCGGCGGCACGCATGTGGACCGCACCGGGGATATCGGCCATTTCCGCATCACGTCTGAAAGCGGTGTGTCCGCAGGTGTGCGGCGTATTGAAGCCGTGGCTGGCACGGCGGCGGAAGCGCTTTCCATCGCCAGTGAGCAGCGCCTGACTCAGATGGCCGCGATGCTGAAAGTTGGCGTGGCGGAAGCCCCGGAGCGCCTTGCTCTGCTGCTGGAAGAACGCCGCGCTATGGAACGGCAGATTTCTGCCCTTCAGCGCAAGCTGGCGGCTGGCTCTGTTGAATCCGCCGGTGTGGAGCAGGTGGGTGCTGCCCGTCTGGCCACCCGCAATGTGGGGGAAACCGCCCCGCGTGAACTCAAGGGGCTGGCAGAAACCATCCTCAAGCAAGGCAATGCGGATGTGGTGGTGCTGATTTCCACCGCTGATGGCAAAGGCAGCGTTGTGGCTGCCGTAGCCCCGGCTCTGACTGAAAAAGTGGACGCGGTCGCCCTTGTCCGGGCTGCCAGCGTTGCCATGGGCGGCAAAGGTGGCGGCGGGCGTCGCGATATGGCGCAGGCCGGTGGCCCAGATGCCGGTGCCGCCGATGCCGCTTTTGCTGCCGTGCGGGAAACTCTGGCCGGTCTGGTCTGATCCGTCTCCGGCGCAGGGGAACGTCTGGCACGCTCCCCTGTTTTCTTCCCACACTCCGGCCTTTTGTATGAGGACCCACCTATGTCCCTGATCGACTCTTTCAAGCTGGTTCTCGCACCGCCCCATCCGGAAGCAAAACCCTTCCTGCTGGCCTCTGGTGCGACAACGCTGATCACCCGTTTTCTGGGCAAAAAGCTCTCCTGCCCGCTGCTGCGCCATGCAGGCACGGCCAGCGGTCTGTTTTTTGGCTTCTGCCTGTATTTCTTCCGTGACCCGGAACGCACGACCCCGGCCCGCAGCGATGTTGCTGTCGCCCCGGCGGATGGCCGCGTTGTCTCCGTTGAAAAGATTGCTCCGCCGGCTGAACTGGGCATGGGCACCGCCCCGGTCTGGCGTATTGCCACCTTCCTTTCGGTGCTGGATGTGCATATCAACCGCATGCCTGCTGCTGGCACAGTGACACGCATTGCCTATCACCCCGGCCAGTTTCTGAACGCCAGCCTTGATAAGGCGTCTGAGCTGAACGAGCGTAATGCCCTCAGCCTGACCCTGCCGGACGGCCGGATGATTGCCGTGGTGCAGATTGCCGGCCTGATTGCCCGCCGCATTGTGTGCAGCGTGTCCGAAGGCACGAAAATGGAAGCCGGGGAACGCTTCGGGCTGATCCGCTTTGGCTCCCGCACGGACCTGTACCTGCCGCCGGGCGTGGAACCGCTGGTATCCGTCGGTCAGACCATGGTGGGTGGTGAAACCGTGATGGCGCGCCTCTGATCCCGTGACAGATCCGCAGACCACACCGCAGCTTCCGGCTGCGCCTCCGCCTCAGGCTCCGCTTTCCGCGCGCGGGTTGCGCCGCAAACGGCTGCGCAAACGGGTACGGACCAAAATCCGTGGCCCGTCCTTCAACCGGCTGATCCCTAACATCCTCACCATGCTGGGGCTGTGTTCCGGTCTGACAGGCATGCGCTTTGCTGTGGAAGGGCGCTTTCAGGCTGCCGGGGTGGCGCTGCTGCTGTCTGCCTTTATTGATGGTCTGGACGGACGCATTGCGCGCCTGCTGCGTGGCTCAACCCGGTTTGGCGCGGAATTTGACAGCCTTTCAGATTTTGTCTGCTTTGGGGTTGCGCCTTCCTTCCTGCTGTTTTTCTGGGCGTTGCAGGATGGCGGGCGCTACGCCTTTCTGCCCTGCCTGATGTTTACAGTCTGTATGGCGCTGCGTCTGGCGCGCTTTAACGCGACGCTGGATGGTGAGGAAGAAAAGCCGAAATACGCCAGCAACTTCTTTACCGGCGTCCCGGCCCCTGCCGGGGCGGGACTGGCGCTGTTCCCGCTCTTTCTGGGGCTGGAAGCGCAAAAGCTGGATATAGACTGGCTCTACCGGCTGACCCGCCTGCCCTGGCTGCCTGCTTTTACGCTGATCAGCACGGCGTTTCTGCTCGTCTCAACGCTGCGGGTCTGGTCCTTCAAGAATTTCAAGGTCCCCGCGCAATATGTACTGCCGGTCATGCTGGGCACAGGCGCTTATACCGCCGTGCTGGTGGCAGACCCGTGGGCCGCGCTGGCTGCCGCAGGTGTAATCTATATGATCCTGCTGCCCATGAGCCATCTGAGCTTCCTCAAGCTGAAAAAAGCAGCGGAAGACCTTCAGGAAGATGTTGAGGAAGACCCCGCAGCCTGACTGTTCTGAGCAGGCCGCGCCCGCTGCCCGAACAGGGAACAAAGTCCGTCCAGCACCTGCTGGGGAGACGGCGGGCAGCCGGGAATATGCAGGTCTACCGTAGCCTTACGGTCCAGACCGCCCAGAACCGCATAGTTTTCCGGAAAAATGCCGCCATCCACGGCGCACCCGCCCACACAAATCAGCCCTTTGGGCTTTGGCATGGCCTGCCATGCAGCTTCCAGCACGGGCGCCATGGTGCGCGTCAGCGGGCCAGTCACCAGCAGCACATCTGCTGATGCCGGGGACGGCACAAAACCAAACCCAGCACCTTGCATATCATACGGGCCAGCCGCCAGAGCCTGTAGCTCCATACCACAGCCGCCACAGCCGCCCGTATCCACATGGAACAGCAGCAGCGGCCAGCGTGGCCCGACGGGTTTGAGGCGTGCCCCACCCTGACGGAACGCGGCATCAAATACTGCGCGGATCAGCCCCATGACTGCACACCTTTTCTGTCCTGTTCTCTAGCCATCAAGTGCTGCTGCGTTTACCCCGAGGGACTGGCGTAAAAGAGGCAGATCGGCCAGATCCTGCCCCGGCAAAGCGGCCTCAAACACCATGAGGGCCGCGGGGGCCGGGTCATGCACAAACACCTGCGCCACCCTGCCAGCCTGCAGACGCACCCAGTATTGGACGGTGCCCCACGGGCCTTCTGTCATGCCCAGCCCTTCTCCGTCTTCAACGCTCAGGTCTACCCGGCCGCCCGCTGTCAGCCCCAGCCGGGGGCCAGCCTCGCCCAGCATCCGCAGGCTCTCACCCACTTCATCCAGCAGGATCAGGGCACGATCTTCCGCCGTGCCACCCTGCCGCCCGGCCGTTAGCCGCCAGAGGGCGTGATAGGCACGCTGTGTGCGCCGTCCGTCACAATCCCGGCCACTGGCCCGCGCAACCGGGCCGTCCAGCCCAACCCGATCCAGCAGAGCAGGGGCGACCGGACCTACCCCGCTCAGACGGACGGAAAGTGCGGGATATGTCCGCCAGAGGGTTGCCAGACCCGGATAAATTTCTTCCCCCAGCTTTGCCAGACTGGTGCACAGATCGCCCAGAGCGGTCGCCTCCCGCAGGCTGGTCCCGCCGGGCACGCAATGGTCCATCAGCAGGCGTGACCCGATAACCGGGGCGGATTGCGCCAGAATTTTTTCACGGAACCAAGCACAGCGGGAGGCCACCACCAGCGCCCCTGCCCCGCGCGCCAGCCCAGCCAGCGTGTGCAGATGCTGCAAAATCCGCTCCAGTTCCAGCAGCACCACGCGGATCAGAGAGGCTTCCGGCCCCAGCTTACTGCCGCAGGCGGCCTCAACCGCCTGACAGAACGCTGCCTGATGCGCAACAGAACGGCCTGCGGCCACACGCCCGCTCAGACGGCAGGCCTCCTCCAGCCGACTGTTCCGCCAGCGCGCGGCCAGCCCGCGATGCGCGTAGCCGGATACCGTTTCCGCCGCCAGAATGGTCTCACCAGAAACGGCCATCGCCACATGCAGAGGCGTCTCCATCCGGCCCGTCGCAGGCCCTGCGCCAGCCATAACACCACCCGCCGCCAGCAACGCCTCTGACGGCTGAAAACTGATCTGCCCCTTATGCCCGCCCGCCGGGCCGGGGGCAGACGCAAGCGGGGCCGTGGCGGACCAGACATCATGATCCACCAGCGGACGCACATCCACCGCCCACATGGCTTCCGCCCCATACAGGTCATACGCCATGCGCTCATACACAGCAGAGACAGGCCGGGCGGGGGAAAGAGCTGGATAACGCCCGTCTTCCAGAGCCAGCGTCGCGGCCAGCGGCTGGGTGGGAGAGGGCATGAACAGCGCATGCACATCCGTCCCGTCACACCAGAGCCCGGCAAAGGGCAGCGTATCCTGCCCAAGAGCCGTGACCATGTCCCGCCAGCCAAATTCATCCAGCCGGAAACGCCATGGGGTCTCCGTCTCCTTGCCAGCGTAGATCAGGCTTACAGCATCCATCAGAACGCTCCCAGCATCATGGCCAGCGGCACCAGAAACCCGGTCAGCACCAGCACGGAACACGCGACCCGGCCCGCTGCATCGTCAGGCCACAGATCCTGCGTGAACCCTTCCACCGGCACCGAGCGCACCACCGCACACAAAATCCCGGCAACCGTCAGCACCGTGATACTCCATGACCAGTCACTCAGCATGGACAGCAGCAGCAGGCAGCCCACAAACGGCGCACCCGGCGGAAAACAGGCCAGCGCCCGCGCCGCCCATACACGACCAAACCGGTTGCCCCCGGCCAGACACCAGCCGCACAGAAACAGCAGGGCCGCCACATCCGCCCCGGCTCCCACTGCAATCAGCGCCAGAGCTGAGGGAAACGTGCGGAACAGGCGCTGCCCTTCATCAGACCGGCCCGCACAGGCCGTCAGCCAGACAGAAGCAAGACCTGCCGCAACCAGAGCCGTTTCAAACGCTTCCCCTCCATGCGCGCGCATCCGCATGGAGAGCAGCAGAGCCGCCCCGGCAAATGGCAGAAAAAGATAGGTGTCATTTTCCTCACGCCAGGACTGCCCGAAGGGGGTGAGCCCCGCGAGCATGACAAGCCCGCACGCCATCATCAGCCCCGCCGGTGCGGAGCCTGAAGGCAACAGCAGACCCGACAGAATAAGAAAAATCCCGACAGACCCGGTGCGCACCAGCGCCCAGCCTGCCCGCGCCTGCCCGGCAGGACGGCTGAACACAAACACGCCATACGCCAGTGCGGCCTCCAGAATCCCAAGCCCGATAATCGGGTCCGGCGTGACACAGGCAAGCCCCGTCAGAGCCGTGGAAATATGCGGCAGCCCCCGCAACAGGCGATCCTGCACGGTGCCGTTTTCCATCACCGTCAGCAGCAGGCCAAACGCCAGCATCACCCGCCCGGCCCGCTGGACCGGATCATCATCCCATCCTTCAGCGGCGGCGCTGGTCGCGGGGAACAGGAACACCGCCACAGCCAGCGCACACCCAGCCCCGGCCATCCATATGGCAATTTCGCGGCTGCGCGGCGTGGGGGCTGCCATGACAAGAGCAGCACCCAGCAAGGGCCATGCAAAGGCCAGAGCGGCCAGAAAAACAGGAAAGGTCATGCGTCCCTCCCGCGCTCGGTCAGATAGCCTCTCAGCCAGACGTCCCGCGCAATCATCTCCGGCGTACGCGGCACAGGGCTGGTCTCCCCGGACTCTGGTTGCTCAGACCCGGCGTCAGGCTCAGTGTCAGAAGAGGCTGTTCCAGCCGCTTTTTCAGACTGGTCCGCAACAGGCCCGTCTGGCTCTGTGGCCTCCTTCGGTTCATCCGCTTCCTCGCCCGGAGAGACCGCTTTTAACAGACCTGTCTCTGCTTCGACCCGTTCTGCTGGTTTGGCGTGCGGTTCGGGGCTGATGGACTGCGTATGCTCTCCATCCTGCGCCTCTTCTGGGGCAGCATCAGTGCCGGAAAACGCAGCCTCTGCATCCAGAACTGCGCTGCTCTTTGTTACGGCCTCTGGCACACTCTCCTGCACGCTCTGTGGCCGCGCTGTGGCCGGTGGAGCGGCATGTGACTCTGTTGCCGCCTCGGGAGAGGCTGCGTTCCGGTCTGCCCGGTCAGGCCGGGGCAGAGGGTCTTCATCCTCAGCGGCGGCTTCCGCCTCGGTCCAGATGCGCGGCGCCACCACAGCTTCCGGGCCCAGCCCGCGCGGTTCCGGGCCGGGTGCATCCACATCCCCTACCTCAAACCCGCTGGCGCGGGCGGACGGGCGGTCTGCCCCGGCCCCGCTTTGTGCAGGCGCCACGGCAACTCGCAGCATCACGCGATGCACGCACATGCCGCCCAGCAGCGCCACCACACAGCCCGCCAGCGCGGTGACCCCCACCACCATGACCTGATTTTCAATCACGCCGGACAGCATGACGCCATCCACACACACCAGCAGCCCTGCCCACTGCCAGACCATGGCCTGACGGCAGGTCACGGCTACCAGCCCCGCCAGTGCCACACAAAGCCCGGCAGGCAGATACGCTGCTCCGGCATGCCCCGGCGCAGCCTCGCCCATGGCGGCGGGCGTGCCGGTTGTCAGTTGCAGAATAACCATCAGCCCTAGTGCAAGGAACGGCACGACCGGGCCGGTACGCTCCCGCGCGCCATCATCCTGATACCGGCTGACAAACCAGACCGGCAGCACAGACAACAGCACCACACAGGCCGCCCCAAACTCCTGCAACGGGCCTTGTGCATCCACCAGCATGGCTACCGCCGTCACCACGCCCAGCGCAGGCAGAAAGCCCATCCCGCGGGCCACAACACAGAGGGCCAGCAGCGGCGCGAGAATGACAGCCAGCGTCATGGTGTTGTGTCCTCATTCCGCCAGGCAGAGTCCTGATCCTCCTGCGCAGAGGCGGTTTTATCCTGCCCCTGCGCGCCGGACTGCGCCGGAGACGCCACCTGCCACGCCAGAAGCCCCAGCAGAAACACCGCAGCCAGACGCACCCGCGCCCGGCGCGGGAACGCCAGCACCATAAGCTGCGTGCCCGCCAGTAAAAGAGCCGCAACGCTTAGCTTTGCCACCCACAACGCCCCTCCAGCGAGGCATTGCGCAAGCCACGGTTCCACGCTGCTTTCACCCGGCAGGGCAAGGCTGCCCGCCCACGCCACATCTCCGGCCAGCGTGATCCAGACCAGTTGCACACAATCCGTCGCCAGCATCCATAACGCCCGGTCCGCGCCGGAAAGCAGGCAGGGCATTTCTTCCCCCGCCTGCTGGCCTTTCCATGCCGTCACCACAAAGAGCGCGACACCCATCAGCACAAAAGGAGCACCCTCCGCCACAGGAGAAAGCTGACGCAGATGCCCCAGAAAAACCGAGAAATCCTGCCCGCCCGCCATGACCAGAACCGGCACAAGTGCGGGTAAAAGCAACCCCTCCGCCAGCAAAGCCGCACAGCCCGCCAGAGAGGACGCACCGCCCTGCACCACCAGCGGCAGGCCCAGCAACAGCGAGGCCCCGATCAGCGCAGCACACAACAAAAAGAAACCCGGCGCTGGAAACCCGGTCGGAACCAGCGTGAAAACCGGCGCCATGCAGGCGGCAAACACGGCCAGAACCAGAGCCCCCCGGCACGCCAGACTGCTCAGCCCGTCCCCACGCTGCCGCAGGCCCGCCCTGCGAAACTGATGATGAATTTCCTGCCAGCGTCCCCCAGCAGGGAAGCGGCGTTCACCCGTAAGGCGGCCCGCCAGACGATTGACCCACCCGGTAAAGAACGGTGCCGCCAGAACAACCAGAACAGTTTGCAACGCCAGAGCCAGCAGGCACGCAAAAGACCAGCCCCATGTGAGATCATGTGTCATTTTGCAGCAAACAGCCCCAGCAGAAGCCCGGCCCCCAGAAACAGCAGGATAAGAACCATGCCCTGCGCCTCACACCATGCCACGGTTCTGAACAGCACAGCCTGAAGATAACGCGCCCCGGCCCCGGTTTTCTCAACCACCGGCCAGCTGGACGGCGTCTGCCCGTCTGCGCCCAGCAGCATCCCCAGAGCCGCCCAAACAGCAGGCATCGGCACACTGGAGGGTTCTGCCGCCACCTCCTCCGGCTCCGAAGTCGCCAGATAAGGCGCGCCGTCCCGCCAGACGGCGGCACCTGAAATGGCCGGACGCAGCGGGAACACCTTAAACACCCGCCCCAGCCCGGCGGCCCCGGCACCACACACGCCCAGAGCCAGCAGGGCATATGCAGGCGTTAAAGAAAGGTCCGACCCGGAAAACTGCACATGGGCCAGGATTTTCCAGCTAAAATCTCGCGGCGTATTCCCGGCAAACAGATGGTCCACCAGCGCCAGCCAGCCACCGGGCAGCACCGTAACAAGAGCCGCACACCCAACGCAGATCCATGCCGGAAGCAGAAGAACGCTGCTGAGAGACGGAGCCTCGCCCACCGGACCAGCGCTCTGCTTTACAGACCTGCCAGAAGCAGGATTCTGCCGCACAAATGCAGCAAACCCCACCCGCAGCAACCCCACCGTGCCCAGCGCCATAATGCAGGCCGCCCCGGCCAGAACCAGCAGCAGGCACAAAGCCTGTGCGGGATGCGTATGGGCCGCCGCAACCTCACCCGCGCTCAGCAGGCACCAGAAAACCGAAAAGCCCCCGAGCGGTGGCACCGCAGAGAGCAGAAGAAGGCTTGCGCCCAGAGCGCCCCGTGCGCCACGGGCCTGCGCCACGGCACTGCCGGGGCTGAACAGCCCCCCTTCCTGCCGCGCAAGCCAGAGAGCCGCCAGCAGAGCCAAAAACGGCGCACCTGTTGCCAGAAGTGTTGCTGTGCGAAACAACTCACCGCCTTTAACAGAGGCCGCCAGAGCCAGTGTGAGCATCACCACAAGCCCGCCATAGCCCGCGCTGGCCACACCGGCCAGAATACCGCTGGCCGCCGGGCTCCGCACAGCCTGCACAGCGCCCCAGAGTGCGACCGTCCCGCCACTGACAATCAGTAAGCCCTGCTGCACCGGGGGCAGAACGCCCACTTCCGCCAGCAGACGCCCGAGCAGGAACAGACCAATTCCGGCAGGGAGAACAGCCTCCGGGCCTTTCTGCGAGGAAACCGCCCAGCCCAGCAGCAGCACCATCAGACATAATGCAGGAGGAGAAAGCGGGCTATCCGCCGGGATACAGGCGGGGATCACCGCAAAAGGCAGACACACACCCTGCCGCCCCCGGTCCGCCAGCAGCACCAGCGCTGTGCCGGCCAGAAGCCCGAACACCAGAGGAGACAGTGCTAAAAACGCCAGTCCGGTCAGCGCACAGGCCAGACCACGCTGCCCCGTTCCCATCAGGCCGCCAGTAAAGGCCAGCAGCACCAGCATGGGCAAAGCCGGTCCATCCATCCCAAACACCGGGAACCAGTTCACGCCGCCTTCCAGCCTGCACACAGCCCCTACCAGCGCCAGCAGGCCAAGGCCGCCCCAGACCCCGGCCAGAATTTCAGATCGCCAGGGCGCGCACTGCCGTAGCAGACGGTCCGGCACCACTGCCAGAACCCCCGCCACCACAAACAGCACGAACAAACTGCACAGAACAAAAGACGTGAAAATGGAACTCTGGCTCCAGACGTAATTTAAAGACCGGCGGATAACACCATGGGCGCGGTTTTGTGGCAACGCCCGGCCCGGAAGGCAAGGCCATCCGCCAGAGATTTCCCGTTATATCTCCGGCCTGTATGTGGCGTTTTTAGGGGGCGTGTCGCCGTTCTGTGCCGAGACCTCTTCCGAGGGGCAAAGTATTTTCCTCAACCAGGGGCGACGCGCCTGTACCGGCAAGGCTGTCCCGGAAAACAGATCTTTGACCGCCTCAACCAGCATCAGGCTCCCCAGCCCCGGTGAGAGGACTTTACCCGCAATATCCGAACGGCGGCCACGCCGCACACTGGCGCAGGCCTGCCGGGCCGGTAGAAACAGCGCTTCATCCCGCCGCTCAGGGAACAGCATGGCATGGCCGAGCGTGGCGCGCAGGCTGGTGCGGGAGCAGGCAACATCCTGAGCGAACGGCGTATCTTTCTGCCGGAACCGCCCGCCGAGCTTACTGGGCAGAATCAGCAGCATCCGCCCGTCATCCTTCAGCACCCGGCCAGCCGCCCGCAGCAGAGGCACCATCTGATCCGCCTCCCGGCACGCATGCACCAGCACAATGCGATCAAACGTCCCGTCATCAAACGGCAAGGCATACGGGTCCACAAGACACTCACGCTCCGGGGCTTTCTCCCGGAACGGTTCAGGAGCCGACGCGCTGGCAGAATGTGGAGAAAAACCGGCACTGCCGGAAAAGTCAGGCCGGTGCTCCGGTATCCGGGCGGAAATACAGAGCGCGCCCCGCCCCCGCCATGCGGC
The DNA here is from genome assembly GCA_008042585.1 of Drosophila punjabiensis. Lineage (NCBI taxonomy): Eukaryota > Metazoa > Arthropoda > Insecta > Diptera > Drosophilidae > Drosophila > Drosophila punjabiensis. The sequence goes on along the minus strand of VNJR01003504.1, from coordinate 129,784 downwards.
CAGATACGGCCCGGCATAGCCAAGCCCCAGCACACGCTGGCCGCGCAGATCCGGCCAGAACCAGTGCAGCCGCTCACGTAGCAGGGCAGCACAGGTCTGGCCCTCATGGGTTTGATAAAAGGCATCTGCCGAGGGAGGAATGGCCTTATGCATCGCTGATGTGTACCATGATATCCCTGTTCTGCGATATCCCTGTCCCGCGCTGCCGTTGCGCACGGCAAGCTGACAGGTTTCCTCGCGCCAGCCGTACCAGATGTTTCTACAGGCTGCCTCTTTTCAAACGCTGTTCAGGGAGAATTGCCGCATGTCTCTTCAAACCCGCGCCCTTCCGGTTTTGTCAGACAATTATAGCTGGCTCCTGCGGGACACAACCACCGGCTGCACCGCTATTGTAGACCCCGGAGAAGCCGCCCCGATTGAGGCTGTTCTGGAGGAAACCGGCGGCAGGCTGGATCTGATTCTGCTCACGCATCACCATACCGATCATGTGGGCGGCACGGATGCCCTCCGCGCCCGCTATAACGCCCGTGTGGCCGGGCCGGCATCGGAACAGGCGCGCATGCCTGCGCTGGACATCCCGCTGCATGACAAGGACACACTGGCTGTTGGCCATTCTGAAGGCCGGGTGCTGGCCGTGCCGGGCCATACGCTGGGCCATATCAGCTATTATTTTGCAGACCCGCCAACTCTCTTCTGCGGGGATACACTGTTCAGTCTGGGATGTGGCCGCCTGTTTGAAGGCACGGCAGAGCAGCTTTTTACAAGCCTCAAGCGCTTTGCCCCTCTGCCGAATGAAACCCTTGTCTGCTGCGGCCATGAATATACTGAAGGAAACTGCGCCTTCGCCCTCCACGCAGAGCCAGACAACGCGGCTCTGAAAGCGCGCATCGCTGAAGTCAAACGTCTGCGTGCGGCAGGTCAGGCTACGGTGCCCTCCACTCTTGGAGAAGAACGCGCCACAAACCCGTTCCTGCGCGCCACAGACGTGCCAACCCTCGCCAGATTACGGCGGGAGAAAGATACATTCTAACGTGCAGGCCGCCACATTGCCTGCTGTGGCGGCACACATAGCCCCCAAGACCCAGACAGGACCTGATGCACTCTTTTCAGAGCCTGAGAGTCGCTACAGGCCCTCGCCCCTCACAATCAGGGTGAACTGGCTCAGGGTGTGCCAGCCCCGGACAGAGATGCCCCATGCAACGTCGCCAGCACGGATAACAGCGGTACCCCCGCGAATTGCACGGCCCCGTCCCTCACCTGCAAGGGCACACTGAGCGGACCTTCAGTGCCGCCCGTGCGCGCCTCAAGCTGATCTGTCAGGCGGGAGAGAAGGGCCATCTGAGCCGGGCTAAGCGTTTTATCCTGCTGCAAACGCGCCAGAAAAGGTCGCCAGTCGCTCAGGGTCAGCCATGTTTCCCCCAGAGGCGCGCCGCCGGGAGCCATGACCAGCCGCCCGGACCATGAAAACCCTAACCCCCGCCAGCGTGCGGCCAGATGCTGCACCAGAATCTCCGTATACTCTGCTGGCCCTGCGGACTGAGACGCATCCCCCGGTTGTGGCAGCAGGGCGGCATCGCCCGCAAAAGAACCGGAAGACGCTGAGGGTGCTGAGGGTGCTGAGGGTGCTGAGGGTGCTGAGGGTGCTGAGGGTGCTGAGGGTGCTGAGGGTGCTGAGGGTGTCGCATCCGCGATAGTCCACAAGGCCGCAAGCCTGTCGGTTGGGCCGGGAATGGCGACAGCCCCCTGCACAGCGTCCACAGACTCTGCCCATGGCGCCACCACAGCGCGCTGCGCTGTGAATGACAGGGCAAGAGCGCTGGCTTGCGTCGTCGCATGGCTATTCCAGACAAGTGTCCCGCTCACGCCGCGCGCCGTAACCGGATGCGCCTCCGCTGTCCCTCTTTGCGGCACCAGATGCAGAAAGTCTGAGCTGAACCGCACGAGACCGACTTGCGCCGCGCGTAACGGCAGAGAAATTCGGATCGGTGCGCCATCTGTGCGCAGCAGCAGAGCACCTTGCCGGGCCATTCCAGAACCTTGGGCTGGCAGGGAGGCAAAAGCCTGCCCACCCTCCAGCGTACCCTGCACGGTCAACGGGTGCCAGAGCGCCAGTTCCAGCGACGCATGGCCGACAGCGTAAGACAGACCCGCACCGCCAGACGCCCCCGCGCACGTCACCCGCACAGCCTCCAGCACAACCCGCGCCCGGAACGGCCAGCCTGCATGTTTTCTGGTCTGAGACACCACCAAACACCCGCCAAACGGCTCTGCATCAGTGTTATGCGCTGCACCAGACTGCGCTGCATCTCCCTCTCGTCCTGCAAGACTGGTCAGACCGGGATCATAACCTGCACGGACACTGGCATCGCCACCGGCTTCCACATGCGACAGACGCTGTTCCAGAATCCGGATGCCACCCCACCACAGCGCAGTTTGCACCACCAGACCGGTCGCGCAGCCGCAGCTCAGCCAGAGGGCAACCTTCCGCATTCAGAAGCGCCCCAGTTTGGTATATCCCAGTTTCTGCACCAGCCTTTGCAGAATACGGCGCGGGCGGGTGGCTGGGTGTTTGCGCAAAACAACATCACAATACATGTAGTCCTGAAGCGCAAAAATGACCATTTCCCAGCCGTGACGCAGCATGAATTCATGCGCGGCCTGAATCACGCCATAGGGGCCTCCGCCGTCCGCCATGATGTAATCATTCAGGATCAGCAGGCCGGTATGGGGTTTCAGCTTGCGTTCACAGATTTCCAGATCCCGCACCACCGCCTGATAATTATGGTCGGCATCGAGATAAATCACGTCTACACCCTTGTCGGGCAGATGTTCCAGCATGACCCCGCTATCACCAGCCAGAACCCTTACCTGCCCGCGGGCGATGTCTTCCGCAAAGCGGGATTCATAAAAAGCCTGCTGGGTTTTATGAGCGAACATTTCCGCCGATGGCCGCCCCCAGACCTCCGGCAGTTCATGCACATTAAAAATATCCAGCGCGTAAAACAGACGCGGCTTGCAGATATCCAGAATTTTCTTTGAAAAATCACCCGTCATCACCCCTACTTCCGCAATCACGGCATGCCGGGGCAGGAGTGGCAGAATATCATCCCGGTTTGGCAGAAGCCGGGCATTCCGCAGCAGGAAGGGCGGAAGCTGTGCTGCGGGCATCATCTGAGACATGAAAAACTCTGGTTGAGCGAAGAACAGCACGACCTTACCAGACTTTCATGTCTTCTTGAATACAGGCCTGCGCCCCGTGTCTCTGCGCCTGAAGACCAGTCGGGTCCGGCAGATTTTTTAGACAAACAGGGATTTCGTCCACATGAACTGCTGCGTAAAGCAGACCGCCGCGCGTAGAATTATGTCGTAAACATGACAGTTTTCAGACATGTAGTCATAAAAATTTAAATTTTGAAATATCTTTATTTTTTAAGGGTTTTCTTGTTTTTCAATAAAAATCACCTGTTCCACCCCATCAGTATTGGCCGCAGGCTTTACTGGAATACGGCAGGAAATACTGCGATTTACCTCAGCACACTCCAGACACAGCCCATCCCATCCACAAAGTTATCCACAGGATTGTCTGACTTATCCCCTTGAGGACACACCCTGCCCCTCAATCGTCCGGTCCTGTGCTGTAAACGCCTGCTCCAGCCCACGCCAGCTCGTTTCAATCTCACCCAGCAGAAGCTTTCTGTTCGCCGGAGCCAGCGGTGCGCCTATAGCAACATGCAGCACGCCCGCACGCTTCAGGAAGGCATTGCGCCCCCAGAACAGGCCGGAATTGGTGGCGACCGGCACAACCGGCAGTCTGGCATGCGCCGCCATGGCTGCAATGCCGGGTTTAAGCGGCACATGCTCTCCGGGCGTTGTGCGTGTACCTTCAGGGAAAATGATAATCTGCTTGCCTGCTTCGACCGCCTTTTCAGTCTCCCGCAGCAAGGCGCGCATGGCTTTGGCCCCGGCGGCGCGCTCAATAGGCATCATGCCCGCCAGAATAAGCATCGGCCCAAGTAGCGGAATACGGCGCAGCTCCCCCTTCATCACATAGGAGGGATACGGCACAAGCAACATCCAGATCAGCGTATCAAACGCGGACTGATGCTGGGAGGCTATCAGCAGCGGACCGCCCCCCGTCTGCGCCAGATTTTCCAGCCCGGTAATCCGCACTTCCACACCACAGATATCGCGGAACAGCATGAGCACCAGCCGGCTCCACAGCTTGGCATAAGGCAGCGCCAGCCTTTTGGCGAACCAGCGGATGGGAAAGGCCCCCACCCCCATCAGCAGGGTCAGCACAAAGGCCAGAACATTGAACAAGATGGAGCGAAGCAAAGCCATGAGCGAGCCAGACCAGCGAAATTCAGAAGGATAAACTGCCCTGTGGAGACCAGAAAACAGCCCGTCTTGCAAGCTATGCCAAAGCTTTCCACACGAAGGATGCGGGTTACGGCTGGCCTGCCTGCCTCCCACCCTGTATAGAAACCCTCGATTTTGATCAGGAAGCAGGACAATCATGACCGATTACAAGGTTAAAGACCTTTCGCTCGCTGAGTGGGGCCGCAAGGAAATTTCCATTGCCGAAGGCGAAATGCCCGGCCTGATGGCGCTCCGTGAGGAATACGGTGCCAGCCAGCCGCTGAAAGGCGCACGCATTGCGGGCTGCCTGCACATGACCATCCAGACCGCCGTGCTGATTGAAACCCTGACGGCTCTGGGTGCCACGGTGCGCTGGTCTTCCTGCAACATCTTCTCCACGCAGGATCAGGCTGCGGCTGCCATTGCTGCGACTGGCATCCCCGTGTTCGCCTGGAAAGGCCTGACGGAAGACGAATTCAACTGGTGCATTGAGCAGACCATTCAGGGCCCGGATGGCTGGACCCCGAACATGATTCTGGATGATGGCGGTGACCTCACCGTTATGATGCATGACAAGTTCCCGGAACTGCTGAAGAACGTGAAGGGCCTGTCTGAAGAAACGACAACAGGTGTGCATCGCCTGTGGGAAATGCAGAAAAAAGGCACGCTGAAGGTTCCGGCCATCAACGTGAATGACAGCGTTACCAAGTCCAAGTTCGACAACCTGTACGGCTGCCGTGAAAGTCTTGTGGACGCCATCCGCCGTGGTACGGACGTGATGATGGCCGGTAAGGTTGCCGTGGTGGCTGGCTATGGTGACGTGGGCAAAGGCTCCGCCGCCTCCCTGCGCAACGCAGGCTGCCGCGTGCTGGTGACGGAAGTTGACCCGATCTGCGCCCTTCAGGCCGCCATGGAAGGCTATGAAGTCGTCACCATGGAAGAAGCTGCTCCCCGTGGCGACATCTTCGTGACGGCAACCGGCAACGTGGACGTCATCACGCTGGACCACATGCGCGCCATGAAACACCGCGCGATTGTCTGCAACATCGGCCACTTCGACTCTGAAATTCAGATCGGTGCCCTGCGTAACTTCACGTGGGACAACATCAAGCCGCAGGTGGACGAGGTTGTGTTCCCCGATGGCAAACGCCTGATCATCCTGTCCGAAGGCCGTCTGGTGAACCTTGGCAACGCCACAGGCCACCCGTCCTTCGTGATGTCTGCCTCCTTCACCAACCAGACGCTGGCCCAGATCGAACTGTGGACTGCGCCGGAAGGCAAGTACGAAGCCAAAGTCTACACCCTGCCCAAAAAGCTGGATGAAAAAGTGGCCTTCCTGCACCTTGCCAAGGTTGGCGCGCATCTGAGCAAAATGTCTCAGAAGCAGGCTGACTATATCGACGTGCCGGTCAACGGCCCGTTCAAGCACGAAGAATACCGCTACTAAAACGACCCTGGAGCAGACCGGCGGCCCTCAGCTTTTCTGGCTGGCCGCTATATCTCCTCCGCCCCGCATGGCCCTGCTCTGCCTATCTGGCAGGCAGGGAATGCTCCCCCGATATGCAAAACCTTCATCATCATTCTTTGCAACCATCCCTATTGGTGTATTGTTTGTAAGAAGATGGTTCAGCCCGCCAGCACACTTCCCGTGTGTGCGGCTGGACATTGTCTGCTGCAAAAGGACTTTTGAAATGAGCATTTTCGGCACAATTCTTTCCTCCATTTTCCATCACGCCAATGCGGCTACGCCGTCCGCCGCTCCGGCTGGCGCGCCCGCCACGCAGGCTGCTGCTCCGGCAACCCCGGCAGATGCCGCTGCCGCCGCTCCGGCTGCTCCGGCGGATATTGATGCCGTCCTGACGGGTCTGGCTGCCCAGAACGGCCAGAACCTGAACTGGAAAGAGTCCATTGTGGACCTGCTGAAGCTACTGGGGCTGGACAGCTCTCTGGATGCCCGCAAGAAACTGGCCGCAGAGCTGGGCTACACGGGCAGCACAGATGATTCCGCAGCCATGAATATCTGGCTGATCAAGGAAGTGCGCGCCAAACTGGCTGCCAATGGCGGCAAGGTTCCGGCTGGTCTGTAAGCCTTACAGTTCGGATGGAAACAAAAGGGGCGTGCAGGGGAAACCTCGCACGCCCCTTTTTATAAAACGTTCATAAAGAGCATTTTTTAAGTGCCCTTTTGTGAGCATCCGCTCCTGTATGCGCCTCCATCTGGCACTGTCCGTCAGATCTGACGGACAGTGCCACGCCCTCCCTCAGCTATGCGTCTGCTGCGCCGGATGCCGGGCCGGGGCTTTATTCTCGCTGATCGTCACCTGAGCCAGATCAGGCCTGCTGGCGCTATCCACCACAATCACGGCTGAGCCTGCCAGCGGGGTCGCTACCCGGTCAGGCCGCAGAAGAGCACGGAAGCGGTTATCAATCACCGCCATCTGCTCGTCTTCCACATCAATCAGACCATGTTTGTCGATAAACACATTCAGAGATGATGGGATACGGATACAGCCTTCAGAGGCCACATGGCCAAGACGGCTTTCCAGATAGACAGGGTCCGTTGCGTGCATTTCCAGCCGGATCTGCCCTTTTTCACGCGGGACAGGCAGCCAGCCTTTTTCAGCCCATTGCCAGCCGAAATCCCACACGCGCACGCCTTTGGTGCCGTTCCCCATAATGCCGTTCTCGTTTTTGGTACCCAGCGCCCGGTAGCCGAGAATATCCGCCGTGTTGATAAACACGCCGGTTGGGGTGATGTAATAGAATTTGCGGCCAGTTGTCCCCGTGGAGACTTTGGTACTGCCAATCACCTGCCAGTCTGACTGGCCCGGCAGAGCCAGCATCAGGCACATACGCTGCACGGCAGGGTTGCGGTCTACCACCAGCACAACCTGCGGGCGATCCAGTGGAAAAGACGCCTGTTGAATCTGCTCCTTCGCCAAAGCAATCCAGGCCGCTTTCTGGGCGGAGGACACTTTGAGCGCCACCGGCACTTCATGCCGGAAGGCGCTGTTCAGCCGTGTGGCTTCCGCGCGGGCGTCTTCTTCATTCAGAACAGGAATTTCCGGCAGGGGTGGTGCTTCTTTCAGCACCGGTTCCGCCGGAGTGAGCGGAGGGGACGGAGCCCCTTCCTGATCAGCCTGTGCGGGCTGACCACCCGCCTGCCCGACTGGCGGTGCAGAAACAGCCTGAGCCGCCCCGGTAGCACACGCAAGTCCCGGCACAAGGAGCAAACTGCCGGCAATAAAAAGGAGTGTCGGACCCTTTGCCCCTGACATACCACGTCTCTCCTGCCCTAATTAGCAGGAGAGATTATGGCACCCCTTCCCGCAGGAGGGAAATTGTCAAATATTGATGGACCGGTTGTCCGCACCCAGAGCCGCTTCCTTCACGGCTTCGCTCAGCGTCGGGTGAGCATGGCATACACGACCGATATCCTCGGCAGAGGCACCAAATTCAATGGCCATCGTCGCTTCGGCAATCAGTTCACCCGCACACGGACCAATAATGTGCACGCCCAGAACGCGGTCTGTTTTCTCACAGGCCAGCACTTTAACGAATCCGTCCGTCATGCCCAGCGCCCGCGCACGGCCATTGGCCATGAAGGGGAATTTGCCGGTCTTGTAGGTCGTGCCTTTTTCCTTAAGCTGCTCTTCCGTAAAGCCGACGGACGCCACTTCCGGCCATGTGTAGATCACGCCCGGAATGGCGTCATAATTCACATGCCCGGCCTGCCCGGCCAGAATTTCAGCCAGAGCCACGCCTTCTTCTTCTGCCTTATGTGCCAGCATCGGCCCGGCAATCACGTCGCCAATGGCGTAAATGCCCGGAACATTGGTGGCAAAATGCTCGTCCGTTACAACGCGACCGCGTTTGTCCAGTTCAATGCCAGCCTCTTCCAGCCCCATGCCCTTACTGGCAGCCGTGCGGCCAACAGCCAGAAGCACAATGTCCGCCTCCAGCGTTTCCACCGCGCCACCGGCAGCTGGTTCAACGCTCAGCACGACGCCTTTTTTGGTTTTTTCGGCTTTGGTCACCTTATGGCCCAGCTTGAGCTTGAAGCCCTGTTTGACCAGCAGTTTCTGGAACTGGGACGCGACCTCATTATCCGTGCCCGGCACCAGACGGTTCAGATACTCAATCACCGTGACCTCAGCACCAAGACGCTGCCACACGCTGCCCAGTTCCAGACCAATCACGCCACCGCCGATCACCACCAGACGCTTCGGCACTTCAGAAAGCTCCAGCGCGCCGGTTGAGGTCACGATGGTTTTTTCATCCACCTCAATGCCCGGCAGGTTTGCACTGTCACTACCGCTGGCGATGATGATGTGTTTTGCCGTGACTGGCTTGCCGTCAACCGTAAGGCGGCCCGTGCCCTCTACCTTGCCGTGACCTTTCAGCCAAGTGATCCCGTTTTTCTTGAAGAGGTATTCAACCCCTTTCACGTTGGCGCCTACAATCTCAGCCTTGCGGGCCTGCATGCGGGCCAGATCCAGCTTCACGCTGTCAATCACCACACCATGCGCTGCAAAATCATGGCCTGCGGCGTGGTAGTTTTCAGAAGACTGCAACAGCGCCTTGGACGGAATACAACCCACATTCAGGCAGGTGCCGCCCAGTGTGGCGCGTTTTTCCACGCAGGCTACCTTAAAGCCAAGCTGTGCGGCGCGAATGGCGCACACATAACCACCGGGGCCAGCGCCAATCACCACAACATCATAATCCGTCTGCGCCGGGGCTTCTGCCTGCGGTGCGGCGGCTGCCGGTTTCGCCGCAGCAGGGGCCGCAGCAGGTTTTTCAGCTTTATCCGCCGGGGCAGACTTGGCCTGTGCCGGGGCGGATGCCCCGGCAGCGCCCTGCTCCAGTGTGGCCAGCACGGCCCCTACAGCCACTTCATCCCCTTCCGCAACGGCGTGCGCCGCCAGCCGACCATCTGCCGGAGCAGGCACTTCCACGCTCACTTTATCGGTTTCCAGCTCAACAATCGGCTCGTCCGCTTTCACAGCGTCGCCCGGCTGCTTGAGCCATTTCCCGATAGTAGCGGTGGTGACACTTTCTCCAAGGGACGGAACCTTGATTTCAATCGGCATGGCTTTGCTCTCGTTTACGTTCAGGGTCAGAAAAAGAAAAAGGCTGGCTGAGGTTTTTTCAGCCAGCCCCCATCACTCTCAGACGTCAATCAGAAGACGGCGGGGGTCTTCCACATTCTGCTTGATGCGGACAAGGAAGCTGACAGCCTCTTTGCCGTCCACAATGCGATGATCATAAGACAGCGCAATATACATCATCGGGCGGATCACCACCTGACCATTCACGGCCACCGGGCGTTCCTGAATGGAGTGCATGCCCAGAATACCGGACTGCGGTGCGTTCAGAATGGGCGTGGACAGCAGGGAGCCGTAAATCCCGCCATTGGTGATGGAGAAGGTGCCGCCTGCAAGATCATCAATCTTGAGCGTGCCTTCCCGCGCGGCTTTCCCAAAGCCTGCAATGGTTTTTTCAATTTCCGCATAGTTCAGCGTGTCGGCATTTTTGATCACCGGCACGACCAGCCCGTTGGGGCCACCCACGGCAATTCCGAGATTGACGAAGTCGCGATAAATCACGTCATCGCCGTCAATTTCAGCGTTAATCGCCGGGAATTCCTTCAGTGCGGCAATCACAGCGCGGGAGAAGATGGACATAAAGCCCAGCTTCACACCATGCTTTTTCACAAATGCGTCCTGATATTCCTTCCGCAGCGCCATAGCTTCGGACAGATCAACCTCGTTAAAGGTCGTCAGGATAGCAGCCGTGTTCTGCGCGTCTTTCAGGCGGCGGGCAATGGTGCGGCGCAGGCGCGTCATCTTCACGCGTTCTTCACGCGGGTCATCATTACGGGCCGGTTTGGGGGCGGCAGGGGCCTGAGCCACCGGCGGCTGGGACAGAAAGCCCAGAACATCGCCTTTGGTAATCCGGCCATCTTTCCCCGTGCCGGAACCAACCTGTTCTGCGCTCAGGCCGTTTTCCGCCATGATTTTGCGGGCCGCAGGCAGGGCGGCCGCAGCATCGACAGACGGCGCAGCCGCCGGAGCCGCTTTAGCAGCAGGGGCAGGAGCAGCCGGAGCTGCGGCAGGGGCTTCTTTCTTTTCAGCCGGGGCTGCCTTGGCAGCCGGTTTTGCAGCGCCAGCGCCACCGGGCTCCAGTGTGGTCAGCAGGGCGCCAACTTCCACTTCATCCCCCACCTTGGCCACTTCCGCGCCCAGCACACCCGCCTGCGGGGCCGGAACTTCCACGCTCACCTTGTCGGTTTCAAGCTCAACAATCGGCTCATCAGCGGCCACGGTATCTCCGGCTTTTTTCAGCCATTTTGCCACCGTGGCGGTTGTTACGCTTTCACCCAGTGTCGGCACCTTGATTTCGACTGACATCCTATATCCCCATTTCCTTCAAACACTCCCCGGCAGAAACGTCTCTTTTTGCAGATCTGCCGGGCTGTCATGCCTGCCATTTCCGGGCAGGCGGTCTTTTCAGATGGTCTGTTTTCAGTCCGTTTTCTTCAAACCCAAGGCCCTTTCCACAAGGTTCGCCTGCTCTGCCGCATGGATGCGCGCCAGACCTGTTGCCGGGCTGGCAGCCGCGGCACGGCCCACATAACGCGGGCGGCCGGCCTTATGCTGCGCGGCCTGAAGCGCATTTTCAATCCGGCGATCAACAAAATGCCACGCCCCGCCATTTTCCGTTTCTTCCTGGCACCAGATCACCTCGGCTTCAGGATAACGCTTCAGCTCGGTGGCGAGGGCTGCTTCCGGGAACGGGTAGAGTTGTTCCAGACGCAGGATGGCAACGTCCTTCAGCGTGTTTTCCCGGCGTGCGGCCAGCAGATCATAATAGACCTTGCCGGAGCAGATCACGACGCGCCTGATCTGCGCATCAGCCACCAGACCATCGTCCTGCGGGTCATTCACATCCGCCAGCACCGGCTGGAAGCGTGTCCCCGGTCCGAAGTCGGACAGGGCGGAAATAGCCAGCTTGTGGCGGAGCAGAGATTTCGGCTCCATCACAATCAGGGGTTTACGGTAATCCAGCTTCAACTGGCGGCGTAGCGCATGGAAGTAGTTAGCCGGGGTTGTGATGTTGCACACAAACATATTGTCTTCAGCGCAAAGCTGGAGATACCGCTCAAGCCGTGCAGAAGAATGTTCCGGCCCCTGCCCTTCGTACCCATGCGGCAGCAGCATGACCAGACCGGACATTCGCAGCCATTTGGTTTCACCCGAGGAAATAAACTGGTCGATAATCACCTGTGCGCAGTTGGCAAAGTCACCAAACTGCGCTTCCCACAGCACCAGCGTTTTGGGGTTACGCAGGGAGTAGCCATACTCAAAACCCAGCACGCCATATTCTGAAAGGAATGAGTTCCAGATTTCAATTTTGGCCTGCTCACCATCAATATGGTTCAGCGGTGTGAAGGGGGTCTGATTGGTCTGGTCAATCAGTGTCGCATGACGCTGGCTGAACGTGCCGCGCTGGCAATCTTCACCAGACAGACGCACACGGTGTTTTTCCAGCAGCAGAGAGCCAAAGCCCAGAGCCTCACCCGTGGCCCAGTCAAACCCTTCCCCGGAGGAGAACATCCCGGCTTTTGCTTTAAGCTGGCGTGCGATTTTGGAATTGAGGTCAAAATCACCCGGCACCTGCGTGATGGCAGAACCGATTTTCTGGAGCGTTTCAACCGCCACACCCGTTTCCGGATAAGCAGATTCCACTTTACCGGTTGTGGGGGCAATCAGTCCGGCCCAGCCACCTTCAAGCCAGTCCGCCTTGTTCACCTTATAGGATTGTGCGGCCTTGTAGTCTTCATCCAGTTTCTGGAAGAAGGCATCCCACTGGCTCTTCACATCCTCATCTGTCACAACGCCAGCCTGCACAAGGCGTTTTGCATAAAGCGTATGCGGCGTTTCATGCTCGGCAATGGCTTTATACATCACCGGCTGCGTGAAGGCGGGTTCATCCGTTTCATTGTGCCCGTGGCGACGGTAGCAGACGATATCCAGCACGATGTCACTGGCAAAAGCCTGCCGGTAATCCTGCGCCAGACGAGAAACGTAAATCACCGCCTCGGCATCATCACCGTTGACATGCAGGACGGGGGCTTCAATCGCTTTGGCAACGTCCGTGCCGTAAATGCCGGAATGGCCGTTTTTCGGGTCCGTCGTGAAGCCGACCTGATTGTTCACCACCATATGGATGGTGCCGCCCGTGCGGTAACCGGGAAGCTGGGACATAGAGAGTGTTTCATACACCACCCCCTGCCCGGCAAACGCGGCATCACCGTGGATGACAATGCCCATATGGCTCCCGCGGGTTTCCGTATCCCCGCTATCATCCTGAATGGCGCGCACCTTGCCGCACACCACAGGGTCCACTGCTTCCAGATGGGACGGATTGGGTTGCAGGGAGATATGCACGGACTTGCCGCCCACTTCCACATCCGTGGAGGAGCCGAGATGGTATTTCACATCCCCTGAACCCGCCACATCATCCGGTTTGAAAGACCCACCGGCAAATTCATTAAAGATCGCCACATACGGTTTGCGGACCACGTTCACCAGCGTGTTCAGACGCCCGCGATGCGCCATGCCGATGGTAACAGAAGTGACGCCCTGTGCGGCGGCCTGATCAATAATGGCATGCAGGGAGGGGATGGAAATTTCCCCGCCCTCAAGGCCAAAGCGCTTCGCGCCGACGTAGCGTTTCTGGCAGAAAGATTCAAAACCTTCCGCTTCCGTCAGGTTTTTCAGGATGGCTTTCTGCTCATCCACCGTCACGGTCTGGCGCCACTGGTCGCCTTCCAGACGGTTGCGGAGCCAGTCGCGCTGTTCGGCATTGCGGGCATACACATATTCCGCGCCGATTGTATCGCAATAAACAGCCCGGAGCGCGTCCACCACTTCACTGACTTTGGCCGTGGTGCGGCCTTTCAGCAGCGGTGCCATGAGGGAACCGATATAAACTTCGCGGCCCAGATCTTTCTGCGCGAAACCGTAGGTCGCGGGGTCCAGTTCCGGTGTGGCGTGCGGCACGCGCAGACCCAGCGGGTCCAGCCGGGCTTCCTGATGCCCGTAAACGCGGAAGGCGCGGATCAGCCGGGCAATAGCCAGACTGTCCGTGGCGGCCAGTCCGCCTGCGGCACTGCCTGCTCCGCCTTTGGCCGGAGCAGCAGGCTCTTCCCCCGTGATGATGGACGGGCGTGGCGCCCATGAGGCCCCCACGGCGTCTTTCAGCACTGCGGCTTCATCATCATCCAGAGAGCCAAAAAGCGTATCGAATGAGGGGTCAACGCTTTTGGGGTCCTGCGCCCAGCGGGCATACAGGTCCGCCAGATACGCGATATTTGCTCCGTTGAGCGCGGTTGTCAGCACGTCTGAAGCTGCCATGATCAGAGTCCTCCCTGCTGCCGGGCAAGCCCGTTCTGGCAGCCAGCGGTTGTGTTAGTCCCGAACGTAAGCCGGATCATTGTTCTTTCACCCTGCGCTGTGGCGCAGGGTGCCCTGCCCGCATAGTCTGAATTCCGTGAGGCTGGAGGCGTTCCCGCCCTCAGCCGCTCTGATGATTTTGCTAGACCGCGCCAGAAGCGCCGACAAGAGAGCCGGCTGTCACGGTGTGGAGAGGCGGTGCGCGGCCTGCGCGGCAGCGGCTCCGCGGGCCAGCCAGCTTTCACTTCCCATCTCAGCGAGGCGTGATGCCGTACGGGCAAATGCGTCCGACCCTTCCCCTGTGGTAAAAAGCTGGTCAGGGGCCGCCGCGGCTGAGGCAAAAAGCAGGTTTCCGTTATCGTAGAGCGCATCCACAAGGGTGATAAACCGGCGGGCAAGATTGGCTTCATCCTGCCCCATGCAGGGAATTGCCTCGATAATGACCACCGGGAAGCGCCGGGCCAGCGCCAGATAATCATTCGGGCCACGCGGCGTGCCACACAAAGATTTGAAATCGAACCGTGCAACGGAACCGGCGGCCTGATCTACCTCAAACGTGCGTCCACTGAATTCCAGCGTCACCGGAGCAGCCTCCTGCCCCTCCGCATAGCGGGCAAAAATGCTGTCCAGTCTGGCCCGAGCCTGTGCATCTGCGGGAACCAGCCATGTCTCCCGGTCCTGCTGCCGCCCGCGCCGGTAATCCCGCGGGGAGTCGAGTTCCACCGTATCCAGCTCCCGCCGGATGATGGCGATAAACGGTTTAAAGGCATCCGCGCCGGGGCGGTTCTGGAAGAGTTCCCCCGGCTCGGTATTAGAGGTGGAGACAATCACCACACCCTGCGCGAACAGGGCCTCAAACAGCCGCCCCAGAATCATGGCGTCCGCAATGTCATTGACCTGAAATTCATCAAAGCACAGCAACTGCGCGCGCGCCGCAATAGCCGCCGCCAGCGGCGGGATGGGGTCCGCCATGCCGGGGTTGGCAGCTTTCAGCGCGTGCAACTTCTGATGCACATCCTGCATGAAGCGCAGGAAGTGGATGCGCTCCTTTTTCTGCACAGGCGCGCAACTGAAAAACAGGTCCATCACCATGGTTTTGCCACGGCCAACCCGCCCGACAATATAAAGCCCGCGCGGACGCGGCGGCGGAGCCTGCGGCTTCAGCCTGCGCGCAAGCCCCGCCAGCAGGCCGCCTTTTGCAGGGGCAGCCGGGGGCGGCATGGTGGCCAGCTCACGCCAGAGCTGGTCCAGCCGCTCCACCACGCGGGCCTGATCGGGGTCACTATTCAGCTCACCGGAAGCAATCCGCTCCCGATAAAGAGCCAGAGGTCCCCGCCCGGTAAAAGACGAGGCCTCGTCCTTATTGATATACGTCATAACTATAGGCGGATAGCTGGGAGATATCCCTCTCCGCAAGGGGAAGACGCTCTCGTAACTGTGTCGTGACAGACTCCGGGCGGCAGGCGGCACTCTTGCTCAGCCTTTTTCCAATCAGGAGCAGGACTTATGGACTGGAACGCCTACCGCACTCACCTCGGCGCAAACACGAAAGTGTTCGCCCAGCTTTCCCCCAACACGTTGCAGGGGTTGCAGACTCTTGAAACCGTGCCCGCTGCCAACAAACATCTGGACGCCAAAACGCGGGAGCTGATCGCGCTGGCCGTGGCCGTCACCACCCGGTGCGATGGCTGCATTTCCGTCCATACCGTTGCGGCTAAAAATGCCGGTGCGACAAAGGAAGAAATTGCAGAGGCCCTTGGCGTGGCGGTTGCCCTCAACGCCGGTGCGGCTCTGGTCTATTCCACCCGTGTGCTGGATGCGTTTGAAAACCAGCCCTCCTAATCCCCTCTTTTTACGCGAAGAGTATTAAGTTCCCTTAGCCCGGCAGGTTTATTCCTCCGGGGCCAGCGGCAGAGTGGGCATGCCGTGACCGCCGGGCTTCATCACCCACAGGCGTGCGCCGCGCAGCGCGCGGTCTGACACAACGCGCGCGCCTTCAGGCCCCACAAAGAGAGCCTGCGCGCCGTCCCGCCACGCCGTAAAACGATCAAGACCACGCACACCGGGGCAGGACTGGCGCAAGGGCGCTGCGCTGATAACCAGATCCATCCCAGCGCACAGCGAGTCGGGCAAGAGCGCCATGCCATCTGATCTATCCCTTACCCGGAGCAGTACAGCGCGGCCTTTCAAGGTCAGCAGGCAGACATCAGGCTCTCCATCCTGCCCGCATGCCAGCGCACCATCCTGTGTTGCGTCTCCCTCCGCCGGAAAAGGCTGCATGGGCAACGCGAACACCTGCTGCCATGCGGCGCGCACCAGATACGCATCCCGCGACTGCCCGCCCACCAGCACCTGACGCCCGTCCCGCACCGCCATCAGACCCCCATCCGGGCTGATAAGCAGATCCGGCTGCGTCACCAGACAGGGGGACAGCACACCCAGCAACATGGGCGCCAGTCCGGCCAGCCGCCAGACAGGCCGCCACAGGCACAGCCAGCACAGCCCGAGCAGCACCGCAGCCAGCCCCCAGCCGAGCATGGACGGCACAGCTACGCGGGCAGCGGGCCAGTGCGCAATAGAATGTGCCCCGGCCAGAACAGCCTGAAGCCCCCAGCCCATCAGGTGCAGCGGCACCGCATCCAGATGCAGGGGCATGAGCCCCAGCGCCAGCAGGCCCAGCGGCATGATCCAGAGCGCCATCACCGGCACGGCCACCAGATTGGCCAGAATAAAAAACGGCTGCACCTCCCCAAAATGCGCCATGACAACAGGGAGCGTTGCAAGACCAGCCAGCAGACTGGTCAGCGTCAGGGTTGTCAGATGCAGCGCGAACCAGCGCCCGAAACCGTGCTTTTCTTCCCGAAAACGGGAAAGATACGGGCGCGCCACCTCATACCCCGCGATCAGTGCCATCACGGCGGCAAAAGACATCTGGAACGCCACCCCCAGCACAGCCTGCGGCGTACCCAGCAGCACAACAGCCGCCGCCAGCGCCAGACCGCGCATCGACACAGCACGCCGCCCCGCCACAAGCCCCAGCACAACCACCCCCGCCATCATCAGACTGCGCAGGGCGGGCAGATGCAGGCCCGTCAGTGCCACATAAGCCGCGCCCCCTAACAGAGCGAGCAGGGCCGCAATCTCCTTGCATGGCCAGCGCAACGCCGCCCACATCCATGCGGAAAGCCCGAGGCGGACCACCGCCATCAGCACCCCAAGCACAATCCCCAGATGCAGTCCGGCTACAGCCAGCAGATGCGCCAGTCCGGAGGCCGCAAAATCCTCTCGCACAGCACGCGGCACAGATGCCCCCTCACCCGTCAGCACCGTAGAGGCCACGGTGCCCGCAGCGCCCGGCAGAACCTGCCTGATCCGCGCATCAATCCGCTCCCGAAGCGGCTCCAGCTTTATGGAAAACCCTCGTTGAGGCGCGGCACAGATTGCCAGACCATCCCGCCCCTCAGCTTCCAGCCCCGAAGCACTTTCATCGGCAGGCTCCAGAGAGCCGGGCGCCCTGCTCTGCTCCGTCAGACCTCCATTCCCCACAGCGGCATGAAAAGGTGCGCCATGTGAACACGCTACCGGCTGCACCGCCCCAAGCGCCCGCCCGGACCCGGCGCTGCCTGCAAACCACGCCTCACGCTGCAAATCCCGCCCGCCGGGAAATGCCGGAAACGGCGGAGGCCTCAGCAAAGCCCGCACCTGCACCGCATTTCCGGGCACAAGGCGTGCAGAATCGTCCGGGCGCAGGGTGATGTTGAGTGTGCGTTGCAGCGGCTGCATGCCCTGATCCAGCGGGGTGGCGAATCTGGGCCCGGCCAGCACCAGCCGCCGCGCACCGGCAGAATCGTCTGCGCCACGCGGCGGCAGGACTGTCACGGACTGCACCGTGCCCGACACCACAACCGCCCGGCGCGGCAATTCCGGCATGGGCGGCTGGCGGTGGGCCGCACTCCATGCGGACACAAAGCCGAGCGCCAGAGCCATACAGGCTCCGCCTGCTAGCCGCCCCCAGACAGACAACCAGCCGACAGCCAGAAGAACCGTCCCCAGCACAAGCACGATCAGCGGCAGACCCACGCCCCAGACCGCCCCCGGCTCCTGCGGCAGCAGAAAGTAGGCCAGCACGCCAAGCGCCATGCCGACCGGACCCCACAGCACCAGCCGCCGTTGCTCCGCAAGAAGAGCAGCCGTCAGGAAGGACATATGGCTCCCCGCGTGTGTGCGTGATAAGGATGCGCCCCATGACGACGATCCGCACACGCTTTGCCCCGAGTCCGACCGGCCTGCTGCATATCGGCAACGCCCGCGCGGCCCTGTTCAACTTTCTTTTTGCCCGTCATCACGGCGGCGAGTTCCTCCTGCGCATTGAGGATACCGACCGTGAGCGGTCCACCCAACAGGCTGTCGATGTTATTTTCGACGGACTGGCCTGGATGGGCATTACGGCAGATGAAACGCCTGTTTTCCAGTCCACCCGGCAACCACGCCATACGGAAGTCGCGCTGGAACTGCTGGAAAAAGGTCTGGCCTACAAGTGCTACTGCACGCCTGAAGAACTCAAACAGATGCGTGAAGACGCAATGGCAAACGGCAAGCCGCCCCGTTACAACGGGATGTGGCGTGACCGTGACCCATCGGAAGCGCCCGCTGGCGCGCCCTATGCCGTCCGCATCAAAGCCCCGCGTGAGGGCGAGACTGTTATTGAAGATCTGGTGCAGGGCGAAGTCCGCGTCGCCAATGCCGAACTGGATGACATGATCATCCTCCGCTCCGACGGCACACCCACCTACCAGCACGCCGTGGTGGTAGATGACCATGATATGGACATCACCCACGTTATTCGCGGTGATGACCACCTGACCAACACCTTCCGTCAGGCCATGATCTACCGCGCGATGGGGTGGGACCTGCCGCGCTTTGCACATCTGCCGCTCATCCACGGGCCGGATGGCGCCAAACTGTCCAAACGTCACGGCGCGCAGTCCGTGGTAGAATTCCGGGATGAAGGCTACCTGCCGGAAGCCCTGTGCAATTACCTGCTGCGTCTGGGCTGGGGCCACGGCGATGCGGAAATCCTGTCCCGTGAAGAACAGATCAACCTGTTTGATCTGGACGGTGTCGGCCGCTCCCCCTCCCGCATGGATTACGCCAAGCTGCTGCACATCAACGCCGTGTGGCTGCGTCAGGCGGATGATGAACGCCTGACACATGACGTAATGGACCGCCTGAAAGCCGTTGAAGGTGTCAACACGGATGACACTGTCCGCGCCCGCGTTCTGGCGCTGATGCCCGGCCTGAAGGAACGCGCCCGCACACTGGTGGAACTGACGGAAAGCGCTGCCTTCCTCGGCCGCCATGTGCCGCTGGACTTTAACGCAAAGGCAGAAAAAATCCTGACGCCGGAAGCCCGCACTCTTCTGGACGGTCTGGCGCGCGAACTGGCTGCGGTGGAAGACTTCACGCCGGAAAATATTGATGCCGCCCTGCGCCGCTTTGCGGAAGCTGGTGAGCACAAGCTCGGGCAGGTTGCTCAGCCGCTGCGTGCGGCCGTTACAGGCTCCAACACCTCTCCGGGGATTGACGCCACGCTGGCGGCTCTGGGGAAAGATGAAACCCTCGCCCGCATCGGAGCCGTGCTGCATGGCTAGCTTTTCAGGCCGGCACTCCCGGCATCTGCTCGGTCTGCAAGGCATGACGCCAGACCAGATTGAGCCGCTGCTTGATCTGGCCGAAAGCTATGCCCTGCTCAACCGCTCCCGCAAGGTGCCAAGAGACGTGCTGCGGGGCCGGACGCTGATTAACCTCTTTTTTGAGGACAGCACCCGGACCCGCACCTCTTTTGAACTGGCAGGCAAGCGTCTGGGCGCGGATGTGATCAACATGTCCGTCGCCCAGTCCTCCGTAAACAAGGGGGAAACCCTGCTGGATACGGCGGCCACGCTCAACGCCATGCAGGCCGACCTGCTGGTGGTGCGCCATTCCCAGTCCGGCGCGCCTGCCCTGCTGGCGCAGAAGGTGGAAGCCTGTGTGGTCAATGCGGGCGATGGCACGCATGAACACCCGACACAGGCGCTGCTGGACGCCCTGACCATCCGCCGCCATTGCGGCCGGTTTGCGGGGCTGACGGTCGCGATTTGCGGGGATGTTGCCCATTCTCGCGTGGCACGCTCTGATATTCACCTCCTTACTACCATGGGTTGCAAGGTTCGCGTCGTGGGGCCACCGACACTCGTGCCGGGTGGCTTTAAAAGCCTTGGCGTGGAGGTGTTCCACACTATGGAAGAAGGTCTGCGCGGGGTGGATGTGGTGATGATGCTGCGCCTGCAACGCGAGCGTATGTCCTCCGGGCAGATCCCCAGTGCACGGGAATATTTCCGTTTTTACGGGCTGGACCAGCGGCGGCTGGCTCTGGCGAACAAGGACGCGCTGGTCATGCACCCCGGCCCGATGAATCGCGGCGTGGAAATTGACAGTCTGGTGGCCGATTCCGACCAGAGCGTGATTCAGGAACAGGTTGAAATGGGCGTGGCCGTTCGCATGGCCGTGCTGGATCGGCTGACCCGCAGCAGGCATTCCGCATGAGCACTCTTCTTTTTGATAATGTCCGCCTGATTGATCCGGCCTCCGGGCTGGACCAGCCGGGCCGCCTGCTGGTGCGCAATGGCGAGATTGCAGGCACCGACAAAGCCGGAGCTGAAGGCGCACCGGATGACGCTGAAATTATTGACGGTCAGGGCGCGGTGCTGTGCCCCGGCCTTGTTGATATGCGCGTGGAAATTGGTGAGCCGGGACACGAATATCGGGAAACGATTGCCTCTGCCGCTCGTGCAGCCTCCGCCGGTGGCATCACCACCATTGCAGTGCTGCCCACCTGTGAACCCGCGATTGATAACCCTGCTCTGGTCCGCCTGCTGCGCACGCGCGGGGAGGAAACCGGCGCCATTTCCATCCTGCCTTACGGCGCGCTGACAAAAGGCTGCAAAGGGCAGGAACTGGCGGAAATCGGCCTGCTGCATGAAGCCGGCGCCGTGGCCTTTACGGATGGCGCCCGCGCGATTGACCCCGCCCGCCTGATGCGTCTGGCGCTCGCTTATGCAGGCGGCTTCGGCGCGATGATTGTCCAGCACCCGGAAGACCCCTCTCTGGCTGGCTCCGGCTGCGCCACCGCAGGGGAACTGGCGACCCGCATGGGCCTGCCGGGCATTCCGCCCGTGGCGGAAGCCATCATGATTGCGCGCGATATTCGTCTGGCGGAACTCACCGGCGGGCGCCTGCATTTTGGGCATGTCTCCACCGGGGAAGGCGTTGCGCTGATCCGGCAGGCCAAGGCGCGGGGGGTGAATGTCACGTGTGACACCGCTCCGCATTATTTTGACCTGAACGAAAACGCGATCGGCGATTTCCGCACCTACGCCAAATTCTCCCCGCCCCTGCGTGCGGAAGAGGATCGTCTCGCACTCTGTGCGGCACTGGCCGATGGCACGATTGACGCCATTGCCTCCGACCACCTGCCGCGTGATGCGGACGATAAGCGCCTGCCCTTCGCACAGGCCGCCACGGGGGGCACGGGTATGGTCACGCTGCTGGGCGTCACGCTGGCGCGGGTGCATGACGGCACGCTTACCCTGCCGCAGGCGCTGGCCTTGCTGACGCACAAACCCGCTGCACTGCTGGGCACTACCAGCGGCACGCTGGCAACCGGGGCCGCAGCGGACCTCTGCCTGTTTGCACCGGACCAGAGCTGGCTGGTGCAGGCTGGCAAACTACCGGGCCGGGCCCAGAACACGCCGTTTGATGGCCGCCCGCTGGAAGGCCGTGTGCTGGGCACATGGAAAGGCGGCCGCCGCGTTTACGGAGCCGTAGCAGCATGATGTCCGACCTGCCCTCCTATGCGCTGTGGCTTCTCGCGGCCATGGCCTTCATGGGGTACGTGCTGGGCAGCGTACCGTTTGGCCTGATCCTGACCAATATGGCCGGGGTGGGGGACCTGCGGAAAATCGGCTCCGGCAATATTGGCGCAACCAATGTGCTGCGTACGGGCCGGAAAGATCTGGCTGCCGCCACGCTCGGGCTGGATGCTGCCAAAGGGGCGCTGGCGGTCGTCATTGCATGGATCATGACGCCGCCGGACTTTTCCGACCGGATTCTGGCCGTCACGGCTCTGGCTGTGGTGGTCGGGCATTGCTACCCAATTTTCCTTGGCTTTAAAGGCGGCAAAGGGGTTGCAACCGGGCTGGGTGCTCTGCTGGCACTCTCGCCTATCACCGGGCTTATCGGCTGTGCCGCATGGCTGGGTGTGGCAAAGCTCACACGTATTTCCTCCGCCGGAGCACTGGCTGCCTTTCTCATCATGCCGTTTGTAACACTGGCGCTTTACGGCTTCAGCTTTCAGGCATCCGGCAAACCGATGGCCGTGCTGCTGATCAGCCTGCTGGTGCTCATGCGGCACAGCGCCAATATCGGCCGTATTCTGAACGGCACGGAACCACGGGTTCCTCCCAAACAAAAATGAACACGCTTGTCGCCTGCCTGCGTCTGGCCCGCACCGAGTCTGTGGGGCCACGCACATGGCGGCGGCTGCTGAGCCAGTATCATTCAGCCGAAGCCGCACTCGACGCCCTCCCCCGCCTGCCCCAGCGTGGGCGGGAGCCGCTGGTTATTCCCTCACAGGACAGTATCCTGCGGGAAATTGAGGCCACCCTCCGCATGGGCGGCCATATTCTCACGTTGCTGGATGCTGACTATCCATTTCTGCTGAAGGAAATTCCGGACGCGCCCCCCGTTCTCAGCGTGCTGGGGGATGTTGCCGCCCTGAGCCACCCCGGCATCGGGCTGATTGGCGCGCGCAATGCCTCTTCTTCCGGCCTGCGGCTTGCGGAAAGTCTGGCGACGGAACTGGTAGAAGCCGGTTTATCCGTTGTCTCCGGGCTGGCCCGGGGGATCGACACCGCCGCCCATAAAGGCGCTCTCCACCGCAAAGGCCTGACCATTGCCGCCATTGCCGGGGGGCTGGATAAACCCTACCCGCTTCAAAATGCGCATCTTCAGGCCGAAATTGCTGAAAAAGGCGCTGTGATAACGGAAGCCCCGCTCGGCACGGCCCCGCTCAACCGCCATTTTCCGCGCCGCAACCGGCTGATTGCCGGGCTGACACTGGGCTGTGTTGTGGTGGAAGCCGCCCCAAAATCCGGCACTCTCATTACAGCCCGGCTGGTGGGCGACTATGGGCGGGAACTCTTTGCTGTCCCCGGCTCTCCGCTGGACCCGCGCTGCCGGGGGAGTAATGACCTGCTGCGCAACGGGGCGGTACTGACGGAAAGTGTGGCGGATATTCTGCCCCACCTGCCTCCTGTTCTGCCGGAGCAGCCAGTCAACCCCCAAGTTGCGCCGCACTCTGGGCCGGAACCCGTTTTGCAGCACCGTCCAGAGGACTCGCAGGCGCAACACCCTTCTTTTTCCTTCACTCCGTCTGATTTTCCTGAAACGGAAGGCCGAACGGACAAGACCGTGGCCACATCTGTACCCCCTTCCAAAAGCCGAAGATCCCCGCAGAATGGCGCTTTTCTGCCCTTGCAGGCCACTCTCCCGCCGCCCGTGCGCGCCGCCTCCACCCCTGCTTCTGTCATAACAGAACCGCCCCCACCTCTCGCAGAAACGTGTGAGGCTGTGCGGGAAAAAGTGCTTGATCTGCTCTCCTTTACGCCCATAGCGGTTGACGATCTGGTTAGGCGCTGCCAGTTCTCAGCTTCCGCCGTCTTGACCGTGCTCACGGAACTTGAGCTGTCTGGCAGTCTGGACTCACTCCCCGGTGGGCGTGTTGTTCGTGCCGCCAGTCATGGCGAAAACGGCTGAGTCTCGATGTAGCTTCCGGCAGGTCGGAGAGAGTATGACTGACGTTGTGGTGGTCGAATCGCCCGCAAAAGCGAAAACGATCAACAAATATCTGGGCAATGACTACACGGTGCTGGCCTCCTTCGGCCACGTGCGCGATCTGCCGCCCAAAGACGGGTCTGTGCGCCCGGACGAAGATTTTGCCATGTCCTGGCAGGCCGATGAGCGGGGCAACAAGCAGGTTGCCGCCATCATCAAGGCTCTGAAGGGCGCTAAAACCCTCTATCTCGCGACTGACCCGGACCGTGAGGGGGAAGCCATTTCCTGGCACGTCCGCGCCATGCTGGAAGAGAAAAAAGCGCTGAAGGGGGTGGACGTCCAGCGCGTCACCTTCAACGAGATCACCAAAAGCGCCATCAAGACCGCCATGGCGCACCCGCGTGACCTCGATATGCCGCTGATTGAGGCGTATCTGGCCCGCCGTGCGCTGGATTATCTTGTGGGCTTCACGCTCTCCCCCGTTCTGTGGCGCAAGCTGCCCGGCTCCCGGAGTGCTGGCCGCGTGCAGTCCGTCGCCCTGCGGCTGATCTGTGAGCGGGAAGCGGAAATTGAAGTCTTCAAACCGCGTGAATACTGGACGGTGCAGGCAGCCCTCGCCACACCCTCCGGCGCGCCGTTTACCGCCCGCCTCACGCATCTGAACGGCAAGAAGCTCGACCAGTTTGACCTGAGTAACGAGGAACAGGCTGCCGCCGCCAAAAAAGCGGTGGAAGCGGAAAACCTCGCTGTTCAGTCGGTCGAGCGCCGCAAGGTGCGCCGCAACCCGCAGCCACCGTTCACCACCTCCACCCTCCAGCAGGAAGCCTCCCGCAAGCTGGGCATGGGGGCGCAGGTCACCATGCGCACTGCGCAGCAGCTTTATGAAGGCATTGATCTGGGCGGCGAGACCGTGGGTCTCATTACCTATATGCGAACGGACGGTGTGCAGATGGCCAAAGAAGCCATGTTCGCGATCCGGGGCCATATCGGCCAGCATATTGGCGAGGACTATGTGCCCGCTCAGCCGCGTTTCTACAGCTCCAAGGCCAAGAACGCGCAGGAAGCGCATGAGGCCATCCGCCCGACGGATGTATCCCGCACGCCCTCTTCCGTGGCGTCCCACCTGACGCCGGACCAGCGCCGCCTGTATGAGTTGGTGTGGAAGCGCGCCGTGGCCAGCCAGATGGAATCCGCAGCACTGGATCAGGTTGCAGTGGATATTGCAGGCCCCTCTGGCCAGACGGTGCTGCGTGCCAACGGCTCCATCATCACCTTTGACGGCTTCCTGCGCCTCTACACGGAAGGCCGGGACGATAGCGACAAACCTGCGGATGATGACTCCCGCATGTTGCCGCCCATGAAGGAAAAGGACCCGCTGAAGCGTGAAAACGTGACAGCGGACCAGCACTTCACGCAGCCGCCGCCGCGCTTTTCGGAAGCCTCGCTGGTGAAAAAGATGGAAGAAATCGGCATTGGCCGCCCTTCCACCTACGCCTCTATTCTGACCGTGCTGCGGGACCGCAATTACGTCACGCTGGAAAACCGCCGCTTTATTCCCGAAGCCCGCGGGCGTCTGGTCACGGCCTTCCTTGTCTCATTCTTTGAACAGTATGTGGACACCACGTTCACCGCCAGCCTTGAAGAACTGCTGGATGATATTTCCGATGGCCGCGCCGAGTGGAAACACGTTCTGGCCAACTTCTGGAATGCGTTCTCTAAAGCAGTTGCCGATACCAAAGACCTGACGATTACCGATGTTCTGAACGCGCTGGACAAAGACCTCGGGCCGTTCTTCTTCCCGCCGCGTGAGGACGGGTCTGACCCGCGCCACTGCACCGCCTGCGGCACGGGGCGGCTCGGCCTCAAACTGGGCCGTTATGGCGCGTTTATCGGCTGCTCCAACTATCCGGAATGTTCCTTCACCCGCCGCCTGTCCTCCGACAGTGCGGAAGAAGGAGAGGGTGCGGCGCTGAAAGACGGCATGCGTGTTCTGGGCCAGCATCCGGAGACAGGGGAAGATATTACCGTGCGACAGGGGCCCTATGGCCTGTATGTGCAGCAGGGTGAGCCGGACCCGGCAGACAAGAAAGCCAAACCCAGACGCGCCTCCCTGCCCAAAGGGATGGACGGGGAAGCCATTACGCTGGATCAGGCTGTCGGCCTGCTCTCGCTCCCCCGCCTTGTCGGCCTGCATCCGGAGAGCGGGGAACCGATTGAAGCCGGTCTGGGCCGGTTTGGCCCCTATGTAAAAATGGGGGCGATCTACGGGTCTCTCGACAAGGACGATGATGTTCTGACCATCGGGCTGAACCGGGCGGTCGATGCGCTGGCCAAAAAGCTGGCCTCCATCCGCTCAATGGGCGCGCACCCCAAAGACGGGGAACCCGTCATGATCCGCAAAGGCCGCTTTGGCCCCTATGCGCAGCATGGCAACATGGTCGCTACCCTGCCGCGCGGCACGGATATGAATGAAGTCACGCTGGATGAAGCTGTAGCTCTGCTGGCTGAAAAGGGCAAACCCCTGAAAGCCAAAGCGGGTACGGCCAAAAAGAAAACGACGACCAAAGCCTCTGCAAAAAAGACGGCAACCAAGGCCGAGGCAGAGCCTAAAAAAGCCACCAAAAAGGCTGTGACCAAGACCACGACGGCCGCTAAAAAAACAACCACCCGTAAAACAGCCGCCAAAAAAAGCACGGCTGAAGACGGGGCTGAGGCTCCGGCCAAAAAGCCCGCGGCACGGAAGAAAAAGGCGGACTGACCCGTGCAGAAAAGATCGGGGGCCGCAGCTCTGCCTGACCCTGCGGCCCTCCGGACTTTTCTGGAAGCAGACCGCACCCCTGTCTCTCCTCCGGATATCCTGCGGGCCTTCGGCCTGCCTGCGCATCTGAAAGCCGCCCTGCGGACCCATCTGCACGCCATGGCCGTTGCGGGGGATCTGGCTTTGCTGCCCCCCGGCAGGCTGAAAGGCGTCACAGGCCTGCCCGAGACGGCCCGCGCCATCGTCACCCGTATGGGCCGCGCTGGCCTGCCTCTGGCCCATCTGCCGGATGACCCAGCAGGCAGCACGGTCGCCCTCGTGACCACGCATCTGGACGGACACCTGATTCTCCCCGGTGATGCGCTGATCCTCCGGCTGCGCCCCGCCGCAGGCCGCACCCGGCGGGAAGGTCGCCCAATCCGGCTGCTCTCCACAGCCCCCCGCCAGATTGCCGCTGTTTTTCAGACCGCGTCTGACCGGCTGATCCCGTGTGACCGCAGGCTGACTTTTGTGCTGAACATCGCATCCGACGCCGCCGCCCCGCACGCTGTGGCGGATGATGTTGTGCTGGCGGACCTGCTCCCCACACAGGACGGCCAGCCGCCACAGGCCCATATCCGCACGGTTCTGGGGCCGGTCACGGCACCGGGTATGCCCGCGACCCTCAGCCTGCTGACCCACAGCATCCCGACAGAATTTTCAGCAGAAGCAGAGCAAGAGGCACTCCGGGTGGCGCAGCATCCTGCGGAACATGAAGCCTCTGACGCATCCTGCGCCGTTGCGGGAACGACAGCCACCGTGCAGCGCACCGACCTCCGCTCCCTGCCGCTTGTCACAATTGATGACGCCACAGCGCAGGACTTTGATGATGCCATCTGGGCAGAGCAGACCCCGGACGGATTTCGGCTGATTATCGCCATTGCGGACGTTGCCCATTATGTCGCCCCCGGCTCCGCGCTGGATACCGAGGCCCGGTTGCGGGGCAATTCGGTCTATCTGCCGGGCCGCGTCGTGCCCATGCTGCCGCCTGCCCTTTCTGCCGGGATCTGCTCCCTCAAACCGAGGGAAGACCGGCTCTGCCTGTTTGCCGACCTTCAGATAACGCCCGCCGGACAGATCCGCACGGGTACGCTGGGCCGGGGCGTTATGCGGAGCGCTGCCCGCCTGACCTATCAGGATGTGCAGCAGGTTCTGGAAAACCATACTGCCACGCCAGACCATCCCGCAGCCTCGCCCCGCAGCCCCGTTCAAGCCCCCGCCACGGCCCTGCCGCAGGCACAGGCACAGGCACAGGCACAGGCACAGGCACAGGCACAGGCACAGGCAGGCGGCCTCCTTTCCCCTCATTTGCAAGAGCTGATTCTGACCTTACAGGCCGCCGCTCTGGCATTGCAGGCGGATGCAACGGCCCGTGGCGTGCAGACGCAGCCGGAAGAAGACTATCGCGTTACCCTCAACGTGGACGGACAGCCGGTCGATTTCACGCTGCGTGAGCGCCTGCCCGCGCATGATCTGGTGGCGGCGTTCATGATTGCCGCCAATCGTTTTGCGGCGGGAGAACTGATCCGGCATCATGCCGCAGGCCTGTTCCGGGTGCATCCGGCTCCCCCGGCCCCTTCAACCACCCGCACAGGCGGCCCGCGGCTGCCTGCCCGCATACAGGCCCGCTATGCGGCTCTGCCGGGGCAGCACCACGGGCTGGCGCTGGAACATTATACGCACTTTACCAGCCCCATCCGGCGCTATGCGGATCTTGTGACACAGCGCGCACTACTGGCCACCCTTGAGCAGAACGCACGCAATCCAGCATCCCGCCAGCCGGATGGCACGGACCTGCCCGCGCTTGCAGAACATCTTCAGATGACGGAACGCCGGGCCGCTTCTGCCGTTCAGGCTTGTCAGGACAGACTTGCTGCCATTTTTCTCACCCCGCTGATCGGGCACACTCTGGAGGCACACATCACTTCGGCCACCCGGTCTGGCCTTGCCGTGACATTGACGAAAACGGGAACTCCGTCTTTCCTTTCCTTCCTTGCCTTGCCGGATGATTCAGGGATGCATGACGACTCGCGACCACTGCGCTCAGACCTCAGTTCAGGGACCCGCTTCCCGAACAGCGGAGTGCTGCCCGTCGTTCTGAACGCAACCAGCCCGGCTCAGGGCAGCCTCACTCTGGCTCCTGCTTCCGCCCGCCATGCCAGCTAGTACGGCTCGCCGCCTCCTGCCTGTTCCGTTGCATCGTGCGCTCCCCGGCCTCCTGATAGCAATCATTCTGATCTCTCAGCCTGTGCCGCTGCGCGCGCAGAGCAGTGCCCAAACGCCCCGGCCGGACAGCCTGCCATCAGCCCAGCCGGACGCCCCGCAGGCAGCCACACCTGCGGCAGCACCAGCCGTGCCCGCCACAACATCCCCAGTGGCTCCAGTGGCCCCGGCGACTCAGCCTGCCGCACCGGATGCTGCCGCCAGCACTCCTTCCCCCAACCCGCCAGAAGCAGCGGAAGCTGTGGAGCCAGATAAACCCGTTGTGGATATGGGGCTGGTCCATTCCGTCATTGCCACGGCGCTGGAGTTTCTGGCCCCGCGCACACTGGATGCCCACACCAGCCGGGACTTTACCCTGTGGGGTCTGGGCTGCCTGACAGCACTCGACCCGATGCTCACGCTGGATACGCGGGGGGCTGATATCCGCCTTCTGGCCGGGCAGACCAGCCTGCTTGCCCAGCCTGCCCCGCCTGCGGACAGCGTGGAAAAATGGGCCAAACTGGCCGTGGACTTTATCGCCGCCGCCCGCGCCCATTCCACGGCTGTCGGCACCGCCAGCCGGGAAGATCTGGTGCAGGCGTTTTTTGATGAACTGTTCAACCATCTCGACCCCTATTCCCGCTATATTGGCCCCTCCTCCGCCACGACAGACCGGCATGCCCGTGTAGGGGGAGAAGCCGATGCTGGCGTCAGCCTGACCCGCAAGGGCCGGGATATCGTGATCTCCGCCGTCAACGCCAACGGACCGGCATGGACCGCGACGGTTGACCCCGGTGACAAACTTCTGGCCGTCAACAACCGGCTGACCGCCGGGCAATCGGTTGAAACCGTGACAGGCTGGCTACAGGGCGAGGAAGATTCCCGCGTCAGCCTGCGCCTGCTCTCCCCCGGCCAGCGGCGCGGCCATACTGTGGTCGTCCGCCGGGCAAAAGTGCCGCCGGAAACCGTTTTCGCCTTTGCCAGCGGGTCTCTCGTGGTGCTGCGCGTCACTTCTTTTTCTTCTGATACGGCAGAAGAAATGAGCCAGTATCTGGATCAGGCCACGCAGGACCCCAGCCTGAAAGGCCTGATTATTGACCTGCGGGGCAACCGCGGCGGTGTGCTGCAACAGGCCGTAACCGCTGCCGCCCTGCTGCTGGACCGTGGGGTTGCTGCCGTAACCGACGGGCGGGACCAGCAGGCCAACCATATCTGGGCTGTGCAGGGTGGTGACATGACAAACGGCCTGCCCATTGCCATTCTGGTAGACGGACGCACGGCGAGTGCGGCGGAAATTCTCGCCGCGGCTCTGGCTGACCATCGTCGCGCCGTGGTGATCGGCAGTTCCACCCTCGGCAAAGGGCTTGTGCAGACTGTGGCGCAGTTGCCGGATGAAGGGGAACTGTTCGTCACGTGGAGCCGGGTCATTGCTCCGCTCCACTGGCCGTTGCAGGGTCTGGGCGTTATGCCGCAGCTCTGCACCAGCCTTGGGGAAGCCGAAACAACACGCCAGATGCATGACCTTGCCACAGGCAAGCTGGATAATCAGCCTGCGGTTGAAGCATCCCGCCTTGCGCGCTTCCCGCTGCCGGTCCCGCGTATTCTGGCTATCCGCAAGGCGTGCCCGGCCGCACTGGGGAGCGACAAGGATCTGGACGTGGCCCGCGCCCTGCTGGAAAATCCGAAATGGTATAAGACCGCCATTGCCGCCATGCCGGAGGACTCCGATTCAGCCCCGGCGGTCACGCATTGATGGCCACCCCGCGCCTGCGTTCTGACATTGTGGCCCGTGCCCTGCTCCGCCAGTGCGGGCAGGATGGCAGGTCTGCCATGATGCTCCGGCGGGGAGACCCGGATGCCGGGGGGATTCTGGTGGTGCTGCTGGGGCGGGATGGCTCCGCCGTCGTCCTGAGCCAGACCCGCACGGCGGAAGGCGAGGCCGCATGGGTAAAATGCTCAGGCGAGACGCCTCTTCCACCCGAAGAAACACAGACCTGCCTTGACCGGCAACTGCGGTATGACCCGGACCTGTGGGTTCTGGAAGTGGAAGCACCGGACTTCAGACCTCCGTTTGAAGCAACGCTGCTCTGACAAGACTTAACACTGTGTGACTTATGTCACACGCCTGACACACTGATTATCCTCAAAACCGAGGTGTTTTTGAAAACTGTTTCCACAAGCTGTTGCACACAACGCCAGTTTACAGCAAAGAAGGCAGGCATATGTGCCACGTGCACCAGGACCACAATGCCCGGCCACTGCGGAAACAGTGCCACAGCAGGGAGAAGAACATGACGCTGCGCCAAGGCCTCCTCGCGCAATCACTGCTTTCTGCACCGTTGGTGGCAGGTTTCCTGCTGTGTGCCGCGCCCGCCATGGCTCAGCCCGTTCAGGGTCTGTATATTGCGGGGGAAGGCGGCGCCACCTTCAATCAGGACCAGCGTGTCCGCACATCCAACATGTTCCCGGACGGGCGTGACCGCTGGCGTACCGGTGCAACCGGAATCGGCTCCATTGGCTATGGTCTGGGCAATGGCTTCCGCGTGGAAGTGGAAGGCGATTACCGGAACCAGACCTACCAGCGGTTTGTGACCAATTCCCTGAGCAGCCGCGCCGATGGCCGCCGCCAGACCTATGGCGTGATGGCTAATGCCCTGTTTGACATGGATGTGGGCAACCCGTTCATCTTCCCGTATTTTGGCGCGGGTGTCGGCTATGGCTGGACGGCGCTGAACACGTCCATCACGGCACCGGGGAACCAGCTTTCCCAGCATGTCGGCGGCACGTTTGGCAATTTTGCCTATCAGGGCATTTTTGGTGTCGCCTTCCCGACGCCGTGGGTAGTGGGGCTGTCCTTTACGGCGGAATACCGCTTCTGGACCATGCTTGGGCCGCAGTCTCACGGCTCCTCCGCATGGGGCACCATTGGCGGGGCCAACCAGTCCAAGCCCTACAGCTTTGCCACGGGCAACCGGGACACCAAGACAGACTTCAACCACTCGCTGATGCTCGGCCTGCGGTATGAGTTTAACCCGGCTCCCCCGCCGCCAACGCCGGGAGCAGAGCCCACGGCCGCCCCGGCCCCGCAGCCTGCCCGCAGCTATCTGGTGTTTTTTGACTGGGATAAGTCCGAACTGACGGATCGCGCCCGCTCCATCGTGGCGGTGGCGGCTCAGGCAACCACCCATACCAGTCTCACCCGCATTCTGGTCTCCGGCTATACAGACAACTCTTCCGCGTTCCCCGGTCAGAAACGCGGGGAGGCTTACAATATGAAGCTGTCTCTCCGCCGCGCCGAGATCGTGAAAGCGGAACTGGTGCGGGATGGCGTTCCGGGCGCCACGATTGATATCCACGGCTATGGTGAACAGAATCCGCTGGTAAAAACCGGCCCCAACACCAAGGAAGCCCAGAACCGCCGCGTGGAAATCATCTTCCGCTAAGGTCGCAAAACCTTCCGCGCCTCAGGCCCCTCACGGCCTGAGAGGTCGAAACAAAAAACGCTGCCCGGTCTCAGACCAGCGCAGCGTTTTTTATTGGGTCAAAGCCCGCACTGTGCCGGCGAGAACTGAGCCTGCCTTCGGCAAGCCTAGCCTCCCCGCTCTTCAGCCCTGACTGTTACAGCCCGGAAAAGAGGGATGTGGACAGATACCGCTCCGCGAAGGACGGCGCGATCGCGACAATGGTTTTGCCTTTAGACTCCGGCTTTTTTGCCACCTGAAGCGCTGCATGCAGAGCCGCACCGGAGGAAATCCCAACAGGAATCCCATCCAGACGCGCACAGCGGCGCGCGGCGGCAATGGCTTCACGCTCAGAAACCGTAATCACCCCATCCAGCAGCTTTGTATTCAGGGTGGCGGGGCAGAAGCCGGGGCCAATCCCCTGAATTCCGTGCGGGCCAGGTTCATCCCCGTTCAGAATGGCGCTTTCGGTCGGTTCCACACCAAATACCTGCAGGCCTTTGCGGCGCGCCTTGAGCGTCTCGGCAATCCCTGTCGCGGTGCCACCCGTGCCAACACCGGCAACCACCACATCAACCTTACCGCTGGTATCCACCCAGATTTCTTCTGCCGTGGTGGCAGCATGGACTGCGGGGTTGGCCGGGTTATCAAACTGGTCCGGCATCCACGCATCCGGCGTTTCCCGCAGGATTTCCCCGGCGCGGGCAATAGCACCCGCCATACCCAGACGTGCGGGGGTCAGTTCCACCTGCGCATCCATCAGGCGCAGCATCCGCCGCCGCTCGATAGACGCCCCTTCCGGCATGGTCACAATCAGCCGGTAGCCGCGTGCAGCCGCCACAAACGCCAGAGAAATCCCGGTATTGCCAGAGGTGGGCTCCACCAGCACCGTGCGTCCGGGCGTAATGCGCCCTGCCCGCTCTGCTTCCAGCACCATCGCCGCGCCGATCCGGTCCTTGACGGAACCCAGCGGGTTAAAAAATTCCAGCTTGAGCAGAAGGCGGCATTTCAGCTCTTCCTCACGCATCAGATGCGGCAGCGCGACCAGAGGCGTACCGCCTACTACCCCAACAACCGAGTCGTACACCTTGCCGCGCGGCGCGGCAAAACCGTAATCCCCTCCGGATTTATCAGAACCTGTCATGAATCTGCCTTTTCTGCGGATCTTTTTTCATAGCGTGTTTATAATACGAATGATCAACGTAGATAAACAGGGGAACGCCTGCTATATCTCTATGTCATTCATGTTTAACGACAGATTTGCCTTTTTCTGAGGTGAAAGGAAACCAGACCCATGATCCTGCGCCGGGACAGAGCCATGACCGCCGTTCTCATCATGCTGGATGTTGCATTTCACGCAGGGCGCTCCGGCACCGTCAGTGCTGCGGATATTGCCGAACGCTCCGCTCTGGCCCGCCGCGGGATCGAGCCGCTGCTTCAGGCGCTCTCCCGCACCGGCCTGCTGGAAAGTATTCGCGGGCCACGCGGGGGCTACAGGCTTGGCCGCCCGCGCCGGGATATTTCTCTGGTGGATATCATCAATGCCGTCACGCAGGATGACAGCAACGGAGATGATGGCCCGCAGGGTCCGCTGTTCAGCAAGGTGATCGAACCGTGCTGGAAGCAGTTTGACAAAGAACTGACTGCCCAGATGAAAAAGACCACGCTGGATGATCTGGTGAAAAAAACCGAAAGCTGCGGCCTCAAACGCCCGCTGAGCGAACCGATTTCCTTCTCCATCTGAAACTCCGGCCACACAACAGACCAACAAAAAACGCGCTGCACCGAAAACCCGGTCGCAGCGCGTTTTTTATGAAAACCGTCCTTTAGCGGAGCAGCGCCCCCACACAGGAGGAGACGCTGACCGGACAGAAAACTTATTTCTTGTGAGTCACCACACGACGACGGGTCGTGACGGCTTTTTTGCCTTTGGACGCCGTCGTTTTGGCCTCCTCAGCTTTGGCGGCAACCGGAGCGGCTGCGCTGGGCAGCACCACACCTGTTGCATCAACCTGTGCCGTCACTGTCAGACGGGTGCGTTTTTCACCCGGTCCCGGCACCAGAATAGCCGTGAACGTGTCCTGACCAGCATACCCCATGGTGGGGGTGTAGGTCACATGCGTATCGTTATCCAGGCTGTACAGGAACGCTTTACCGTGTTCCGGAGCTGGAGAAACGCCAAAGGACGCATAGGCCTTACCGCTCTCCTGAGAGACCTTCAGGTCACACAGGCCATCGTCAGACCGCACCGTCATGGTGGTGCTCAGGCTGCCATCCGCGGCTTTTTTCAGCGGCGTCGTCTGGCAGACGGCGGATTTCTTCATATACCCGAACGGGTTGGGGGACCCGGACGTAACTGGACCACCTGTAGTTGCACAGCCGGCAAGCATACCACCAGTTAGCGCCAGAACGGCAATTCCTCGCAAGCGCACTCGACAGCTCCGCTTCACTATTTATTAAGTACACATGAACCTTCTGCGCACTCTATGGCGGGCAAATCGGGCAAACTTATGCCCGCATCCCGCTGTGCCACATGATTCGTCTTAGCCTTTAGAACATACTGAAGAAGGAAGAAAGGGGGGGATGGAGCATCTCCCCGCACGGCTGCCTCACTTTTGAAAACACGACATCATTTTGCCTGAAATTAAGCGTCTGAAAGCTCGGAACTGTGTCATTCCTGTGTTTTGGCCTGCCGGACGCAACAGAGCATCCTGCCTGCGGAAATGTTGAGACGCGGTATGAAAAAATACTTCTATCTTTCTCTGCTGAATACGCTATTTCGTTTATCAAACCTTGTACAAACCGTTTCATACGCTGAGCCTGCCGGGGAGACCTTGCTATGAAGAGGCACGCCCGCTCCAGCCTGTATCGGAGGACCTGCATGTCTTTTTCCCGTTTTGTTGCCGCTGGCGCCGTTGCTTTTGGTCTGCTGCACAGCACCGTTACCTTTGCTGCCACCCCGTGCGGCCACTCCTCCGCGCATGAAGCGTTTAATATTCAGGCTCTGAAAAGCGAGCTGATGGTTACGGCTCTCTCCTGCAACGCGCAGGACCGCTACAATGCGTTTGTCGGCAAGTTCCGCACGACGCTGCTGAATGAAGAGCAGAAGCTCAACACCTATTTCCGCACCACCTACGGCCGCAGCGCCCAGCGTGAGCATGATGATTACATCACGCAGCTGGCCAACATTCAGTCTGAAAAAGGCCTCCAGTCCGGTACCATCTTCTGCATGCAGCGCCTCGCCATGTTTGATGAAGTCAACGCGCTGGAAAATTCTGAAGATCTGGCCAACTACACGGATGCCAAGGACGTAACGCAGCCGGCCTCTTTTGAAACCTGCGCAGCCCCGGCCGTGTCTTCCCACCCGTCACGCCCCGCACGCCGCACGACGAAGGCAAAAACCACCCGTCGCGCTTAACAGTCTTTTGATAACGGCGGATGGCATCGCGTTCCGGGCCCGGCCATCCGCCCGCTTCTGATCAGGCCTGCTTGACGAATCAGCGACAAAGCGGGACAGACCATATCCATGAGCGATCTGTTTTCTCCGCCCCCGTCTTCCCGCAAGCCTGCTGGCAAAGCCGCGACCAAAGCTGAGACCAGCCCACAGGCCTATGACGCCAGCGCCATTGAGGTTCTGGAAGGGCTTGAGCCTGTCCGCCGCCGCCCCGGCATGTATATTGGCGGCACGGATGAGACAGCGCTGCACCACCTCGCCGCCGAGGTGCTTGATAACGCTATGGATGAAGCCGTGGCAGGCCACGCCTCGGCCATTGATGTGCGGCTTGACCCTGATAACCGTCTGACCATCCGCGATAACGGGCGCGGGATTCCGGTTGATGCGCATCCGCGCTTCCCGGATCGCTCGGCGCTGGAAGTTATTCTCACCACCCTGCACGCAGGCGGCAAATTCTCCGGCAAGGCTTACGCCACGTCTGGCGGTCTGCATGGTGTGGGCTCCTCCGTCGTGAACGCCCTCTCCTCCCGCATGGATGTGGAAATTGCACGGGACCGCGCCATCTGGCGGCAGGCCTATGAGCGCGGCAAACCCGTCACCGCGCTGGAAAAAATAGGCCCGACGCAAAACCGCCGTGGCACACAGATTACCTTCCAGCCGGATACACTCATTTTTGGCACGCATGTTTTTGTGCCATCCCGGCTTTACAAACTGTGTCGCTCCAAGGCGTTCCTGTTCCGGGGTGTGACCATCCGCTGGTCCTGTGATCCTTCTCTGATCAAAGCCGGGGATGAAACCCCGGCGGAAGCCACGCTGCATTTCCCCGGCGGTCTGGCTGACAGCCTGACGGATGAACTCGGAGCCTCCGCACCGCTGCTCACGCCGCTCTGGGCGGGAGATGCCAGCCTGCCTCCGGCGGCGGACGGCACGGATAATGGCCGTGTGGAATGGGCCGTGGCGTTTCTGGAAAGTGGCACATCCGCCCTTGCCTCTTACTGTAACACCATCCCGACCCCGCAGGGCGGCACGCATGAGACGGGGTTCCGCAATGCGCTGGTCAAGGGCCTGCGCGCGTGGGGGGAGCAGCGGTCCAATAAAAAAGCGGCTGCCATTACGGCGGAAGACGTACTGGGCATGATTGCCGCCAAGCTGTCTGTTTTTATCCGGGACCCGCAGTTTCAGGGCCAGACCAAGGAAAAACTGACCTCTGCCGAAGCCAGCAAACTGGTGGAAACCGCCCTACGGGACCGGTTTGACCACTGGCTGGCCCAGAACCCGCCTCAGGCGGATGCGCTGCTGACCTTTGTGATTGAGCGCGCGGAAGAACGCCTGCGCCGCCGTGAACAGAAGGATACCCCGCGCAAGAGTGCGACCCGCCGCCTGCGTCTGCCCGGCAAACTGACGGACTGCACGCGCGAACGCGCGGAAGAGACGGAAATCTTTCTGGTGGAGGGCGACTCCGCCGGTGGCTCCGCCAAACAGGCCCGTAACCGGGAGACGCAGGCAGTCCTGCCCCTGCGCGGCAAGATCCTGAACGTCGCGAGTGCCACGACA
Organism: Drosophila punjabiensis; assembly: GCA_008042585.1. Lineage (NCBI taxonomy): Eukaryota > Metazoa > Arthropoda > Insecta > Diptera > Drosophilidae > Drosophila > Drosophila punjabiensis. Next base: position 92,623 of record VNJR01003504.1, on the reverse strand, counting down.
GAAAAACTCCGCGCCAATCAGGAACTCAAAGACCTGATTGAAGCCCTGGGCTGCGGCTCAGGGGACCGGTTTGACCTCAGCAAGCTGCGCTATGGCCGCGTGATCATCATGACCGACGCTGACGTGGACGGCGCGCATATCGCCTCCCTGCTCATGACATTCTTCTACCGCGAATTGCCGGAGTTGATCCGCAACGGGCATCTCTACCTTGCCCAGCCGCCGCTCTACCGGCTCACGCAGGGCGCGCACTCCGTTTACGCAATGGATGATGCCGACCGTGAACGCAAAATGAAGACTGCCTTCAAGGCACGGGGCAAAATTGACGTCTCCCGCTTTAAAGGTCTGGGCGAAATGCCCCCGGCTGACCTGAAGGAAACCACCATGGACCCCAAACGCCGCACCCTGCTGCGTGTGGTGGCCCCGGCGGAAGACCGGCTGGCCACGCGGGAGAGAGTGGAAAGCCTGATGGGCCGCAAGCCCGAACTGCGCTTTGCCTTTATTCAGGAACACGCCCAGTCCGTTGGTGAATTGCTGGATGTATGATCCAGCCTCCTTTTTCTAACATCATGTTCGGCATGCTCCGGACGTTTCAACAGGTCTGAGCATGCCCGCCTCCTTTGCGAACAGCCCTGTCAGAGAACGCCTTCTGGCCCTGACCCAGCTTGTCGGCAGCATGATCTGCCTCCAGTTTGGCTCCTCACTGGCTAAATCCCTGTTTCCGCTTTTTGGCGCGGCAGGGATGGTCGGCCTGCGCACGGCGTTTGCCGCGACGGCTCTCATGCTGTTTTTCCGGAGCTGGCACGCCATCTCCCGCCGCACTGTGCGGCTGGTTCTGCCTTATGGTATTGCCATTGCCGGGATGAATCTGTGCTTTTATCTCGCGCTGGAACGTATCCCGCTCGGCATGACTGTCGCCATTGAATTCACAGGTCCGCTCTTCCTCGCGTTTATCGGCTCCCGCAGGCTGGCGGATATCGGCTGGATTGTGCTGACGGTGCTTGGTCTGTGCATGCTGCTGCGGCCTGATACGGCGGCCCTGCCGGATATGATGGGCGTGCTCTATGCCGTGGGGGCCGCCATCTGCTGGGCGCTGTATATCGTTTTTGGCAAGCGCATGACGGGCAAACTTTCTCCCGGTCACGCCTGTGCTCTGGGGCTGCTCTCAAGCGCGGTCATTCTGTTCGTGCCGTGCTTTACCCCGGCCTTCCTGATCGGCCTGCATCATCCCCTTCTGCTGGGGATGGCTGTTCTGGTGGCACTCAGTTCCTCCGCCCTGCCTTACGCGCTGGAGATGCAGGCCATGCACCGGCTCTCCGCGCGGGATCTGGGGGTGCTGTATAGTCTGGAGCCCGTCTGCGCCGCCTGCGCTGGTATCCTGCTGCTGCACGAAACCCTCTCCCCTCTGCGTATGGGCGGTATTCTGTGCATCGTGCTGGCCTCCGCGGGCACCGTGCTGACACCGGGCAAAAAAGGCCCGCCGAACGAGCAGCCGGAACTGCCGCAGTAATCTTCCCGCCAACGGCACACGCTAACTCAACCGCAAACACGTAACCTTAACAAACACGTATTCTTAAACTACGGGCTTGCTCAGACAGCGGTGCGTTCTGGCACCCGCTCAGGCTGACTGAAATCAGCCTCTAAACGTAAAAAGGGACGGTCTCTCCGCCCCTTTTTAATACACGTTCAAAAGTGAAGACGTCTTCCGTCCCGTTATCGCGCCGCCAGATGCAGCGCTGAATCGGCAGAGAGCGCGGCTGTGGCGGACGTTGCCCCATGATGCACAGCCTGCATCACCACCGGGTCAAACAGGCGAGTAAAGCTGCCGGGGTGGATCCCCATCCAGAGCGTGACAAGTGCCAGCGGTGCCAGCACCGCCACTTCCCCCACGCTCAGATCCCGCAGGAGATGCACAGTGCCCTGCAAACCGCCAAACAGCACCCGGCGATACAGGGAGAGCATATACACCGCCCCCATAATCATGGTGCCCCCGGCCAGCAACGCAACCCAGAACGAGACGTGGATTGCCCCCATCAGCACCAGCAGTTCCCCCACAAAGGAGCCTGTGCCCGGCAGGCCGATATTGGCCATGGTGAACAGCATGGTCAGCAGGGCAAGCACCGGCATCTGCCGTGCCACGCCACCCAAAGCGGAAATCTGCTGTGTGTCTGAGCGCAGCGCCACAGCCGAAACACAGAAGAACAGGGCGGCAATCACCACCCCGTGCGAGAGCATCTGGAAAATAGCGCCGTCAATCCCTTCCGCCGTCAGCGTGAAGAGGCCCACGGCAATCATGCCCATATGAGAGAAGGAGGAATAGGCCACGACCCGCTTCATGTCCGTCTGCGCAAAAGCCACAAAGGCGGCGTAGAGAATGGCCACAACCCCCAGCGCCAGCACATACGGCGCAAACAGATGGGCCGCATCCGGGAACATCAGCACGCCAAAGCGCAGCAGGCCATACGCGCCGGTTTTGGAAAGCACACCCGAGAGCATGGCGGAGGCCGGTGCCGGTGCCTCAGAATACGCATCGGGCAGCCAGGCATGCAGCGGGAACAGCGGCAGCTTGACGCCAAACGCCAGCAGGAAGGCCAGCAACAGCCAGCCTTGCAGCGAGTGGGAGAAACCGGCCTGCATCAGAGCCGGGATATCCGTGGTGCCAGCCTGCTGCCACATCACGATCAGCGCGATCAGCATGAACAGCGAGCCACCGAACGTGAACAGGAAGAACTGTAACGAGGCCCATGCCCGCTTCGGCCCGCCCCAGATGCCGATCATCAGACTGGCCGGGATCAGCGTTGCTTCATAAAACACGTAAAACAGTAGCAGGTCCTGCGCGGAAAACAGGCCAAACAGGGCGGTTTCCAGCATCAGCATGGCCACGACAAACTCGCGCCCCTGCGTGCGAATGCTCCGCGCACCCGCTGCCATAGCCAGCGGCGTGAGAAAGGCTGTGAGCAGGATGAAGACCAGTGAGATCCCGTCCACCCCGGTATGGTAGGAAATACCGGCGTCCGAAATCCAGCCCAGCCGGGTTTCAAACTGAAGGCCGGGGGTTGCCGGGTCAAAACCGCACCACAGCGCAACACTCAGCGCCAGAACAACCAGACTGGTGCCTAACCCTAAACGGCGGGCCAGAAGATCCTGCGCCGCCCCTCCCCGGCAAAAAAACCAGGCGACGAGCGCACCTGCCAGAGGGAGATACGTTATGAGTGACAGCAGAGCATGGGGCACGGCGTTTTTACCATCCGGATTGCATGACTTTGCCCAGACCCTGCGCTTTTTTAGGAAGAGAAACCAGAGAGGCCCTGTTCACGATCCGCAGAGCAGCCGCCACGCCTGTGTGAGCAGGCGCGGGCGTTCAGCGCCTTCCGAACATCTTTTCCAGATCGTTTTTTGTCAGCTTCAGCCATGTCGGCCGCCCGTGGGAACAGGTGCCCGCGCGCGGTGTGGCTTCCATCTGCCGCAGCAGGGCATCCATTTCTTCCCGCGTCAGCCGCCGCCCGGCACGGATGCTGCCATGGCAGGCCATGCGGGCAATAACAGCATCCAGCCGCCCGTCCAGCGAGGGCATTTCCTCCGGAGCGCCTGCGTCATCGGCTTCCAGCTCTTCCGCCAGATCCCGCAGCAGTCCAATGGCATCCGTGCTGTTCAGCATGGCGGGCAGCGCCCGCACCAGGACGGCGGTGCCGCCAAAGGCTTCCAGCTCAATCCCCAGTTTTGCCAGCATCTCCTGCCGGCTGAGCAGAAGCTCCACCTGCCCGCGCGGCAGTTCCACCACATCGGGCACCAGCAGGCGCTGCCCGCGCACGCTGCCGCTGAGAAACTGTTCCCGCAGCCGTTCATGCGTCAGCCGCTCATGCGCCGCATGCTGGTCCACCAGCACAAGACTACCATCGGCTGCCACGGCAATAATGTAGGTATCCAGCACCTGCGCGACTGCGGCCCCCAGCGGATGTACTGCGGCCTGCTCCGCCGTAACCGTAGCAGACGGATGCTCTCCAGTTCCAGACGACTCCACACCCGCCGCGGGCCCCTTATCCCAGCCGGACATACCCGGCCTGGAAGGCGCAGATGGCTCGTTCCACGGGATAGGAGCTGGCATCGTGCCGCCCGGCTCATGCTGCACAGCCCCGGCCTGAGACAGCTCCGGCTGCGCGGGACTTTGAGCCGCACCATGAGTCCCCGGCATAATCCCGCCCGGTAACGGCGGCAGCATCCGGGCAGATGGCGTATCACCCAGCCCCAGTCGCGGCTCCGCGAAACTGCCCTGTACCGGATACGCTGCCGGACGTAGCCCCGGAGCGGACACGGCACCCAGTTGCGCCGTGTTTTCCGGCGGATACCAGATACGGCCCGGCCGGACGGCAGAAAACGATGGGCGCACCCCGACATTGCCCGCCCCGGCCTCCAGAGCGCGCCCTAATGTTCCGATCACCAGAGACCGGACAGACGCTTCATCCGCAAAGCGGAGTTCCGTTTTGGCAGGATGGACGTTTACGTCCACCCGGTCTGGCGGAATAGTCAGCATCAGGGCCACTACCGGGTGCCGCCCATGCTCAATCACGCGGCGATAGGCCACGCGCACGGCCGTTTTTAAAACCGGGTCCACCACCGGGCGACCATTGACCAGCATAAACTGCCCTGCTGCCGTGGCCCGATGCACGGACGGCCCACAGGCAAAGCCGGAAAGCATCATGCCGTCCCGCTCACCATGAATGGTCAGAAAGCCATCCGCCTCATTCGCCCCCAGCAGGGCCGCCGCGCGAGAGGCCATGTCCTGCGCTGGCAGGTCAAACACCACACGGTCATCCAGACTAAACCGAAAGGCCGTCTCCGGCACCGCCAGCGCCAGACGGCGGATCACGCTCTCCGCGTGCCCCCCTTCAACGCGCGGGCTTTTCAGAAATTTACGGCGGGCCGGGGTGGCAAAAAACAGATCTTCCACCACAACACTGGTGCCGGGTGCGCCTGCGCTGGGTTCAGGCGTAAAAACCTTGCCGCCCTCAACGCGGATTTTCCACGCTCCACTTTCCCCCCGCGGGCGGGACGTAATGCTCAGGCGTGCCGCAGCGCCGATGGACGGCAGCGCCTCCCCCCGGAAGCCAAGGGTGCGGATATGCACAAGGGATTCGTCCTGCAATTTGGACGTGCAGTGGCGTTCAACCGCCAGTGTGAGTTCCTCCGGGAACATGCCGTTCCCGTCATCTGTCACAATAATCTGGTCAATTCCGCCTTTTTGCAGGCTGACATCCAGCCGCTTTGCCCCGGCATCGATGGCGTTTTCAACCAGTTCCTTCAGGGCAGCCGCCGGGCGTTCAATCACCTCACCCGCAGCAATGCGGTTGACCAGAACCTCCGGCAACCGCCGCAGCGTGGGCCGCAGCGGCAACGTGCCGGAAGGGTCAGACATGCAGGAAACCGGGTCCGACATCGTCAGACCTCAGGCTCAGAACAGGCCGGATTTTTTAGGGTGAACCGTGGGGGTCACGCCTTTGGTGGGCTTATCCCCAAGGGCGGCGTTGGCTTTCAGGCGACGGTTTTCCGCATCCGAATCGACCGCGGAACCTGCATTACCGCCTTTCCAGAACATCAGCTGGCTGACAAAGCCGGACCCGGCAGCGCCAAGTTCACCTTCATCCGGTGCGTCAGAGGCTTCCGCTGCCTCATTCACCAGAATGGTCTGGGCACCGCTGGTATCCCCGTTGGTGCCGCGCAGAGCAACATCCGGGGAGAGCGTTTCCAGAGCCTGCAGGCGTTCACTTTCGTCCTGCGGGCGCTCTGCCCCGCTCACCGGCTTGGCCAGCGCATCCATGGGCGGCATGGACAGCGGCGCACGGGTGGTGACGGTATATTCATCCGGCATACTGCGTTCCAGACCGAACGCACGGGCGGCTTCGGAGCCGGAGCATCCGGTCAGCATTACGCAGCCACCAACAAGAAGCAGCGGAGAAATCAGTGTCGAGACACGGCGCGCCATCTTCTGTCTTATATCCTTCCTGCCCAGCCTGCCGGTATGACAGGTTGCTTTATAAATCACGATGCCTGCTGCCTGCCTGCAAGGACATTCTGCAACACCAGAACACAGACTGCACATACAATAGCAGAGTCAGCCACATTAAACACATACCATGACCAACCAAAAGCATGTGCATGAATAAAATCGACCACCGCGCCATAGCGCACCCGGTCTATCACATTCCCAATGGCGCCGCCGGTAATGGCGCCCACACATGCCGCCGTCAGTTTACTAGGGGTTCTGGCCATCCACACCAGCAGACCGCACGCCACGCTGAGGGCAATGACGGAGAACAGAATACGCCCTGCATTGCCCAGCCCGCCAAACATGCCGAACGTGACGGCATGGTTCCAGACCATGGTAAAGTTCAGAAACGGCAGCACCTTAACGGACACACGGTCCGGCAGGTCCAGCCCGTATAAAATCCAGTATTTGCTAAGCTGATCTGCCGAGAGAGACAGCATCAGCACCAGAAAACCGATGCCGAACGGCCTGCTGACGAGCGGCTGGCTCACGCACCCTCCTGCACAGCCGTGACCACCTGCTGTTCCTGCTCCGCCACCACATCGGCACAACGCAGGCACAGGCCGGGGGCATCCGCCCGCGTGCCGGTTTCCGGCAGCACTTTCCAGCAGCGGGCGCATTTCTCACCCTCGGCCGGACGCACGACCGGCGCACCGTGCAGTTCCCCGCCCTCATCCCCCTCAACATAGACCGAGCCACTCTGGGGCGCGATCAGCACATCCACATGGGAGACAATGGCCAGTTCGCTCCAGTTCACCCCGGCAAACTCGGCGGCTTCCTTTTCAGACAACGTGAGTTCCACCTGCGCCTGAAGGGAAGACCCGACCGTGCCATCCCGCCGTGCCCCCTCGATTTCCGTGGTGATAATCCGGCGCACAGCGCGCAGGCGCGTCCAGCGTTCATCCAGTTCCGGGTTGCTCCATTCCGCAGGCAGGTCCGGGAAGGCTTGCAGGTGCACGCTCTGCGCATCACCAAAACGGGCCGTCCAGGCTTCTTCCGCTGTAAAGACCAGCACCGGAGCCAGCCATGTTGTCAGGCAGCGATGCAGATGGTCCAGCACCGTGCGGGCCGCGCGGCGCGTCAGGCTGGAGGGCGCATCGCAATACAGCGTGTCCTTACGGATATCGAAATAGAACGCGGACAGATCCGTGGTGCAGAAACCATGCAGGGCCGGGTAGACACCCACCCATTCATGCGTTTCCACCGCGCGGGCCATCAGGCCGCCTAGATCGGTCAGGCGATGCAGCACCCAGCGTTCCAGTTCCGGAAGCTGCTCATACGGAAGCGCTTCTTCTTCCGTAAAGCCATCCAGTGCCCCCAGCAGCCAGCGCAGCGTATTGCGCAGGCGGCGGTAGAGCTCGCCCTGCTGTTTCAGGATTTCCTTGCCGATCCGCAGATCTTCATTCGTGTCGGAGTTCATGACCCACAGGCGCAGGATATCCGCGCCCAGCTCATCATTCACTTCCTGCGGCGCAATCACGTTGCCCAGAGATTTGGACATTTTGCGCCCGTGCTCATCCAGCACGAACCCGTTGGTCACCACCGCCCTGAAGGGGGAAATGCCACGGGTACCAACACTTTCCAGCAGGGAGGACTGGAACCAGCCACGATGCTGGTCAGACCCTTCCAGATACAGATCCGCCGGGAAGGACAGACCGGGCTGGCCCAGCACGAAGGAATGGGTGGAGCCACTTTCAAACCAGACATCGACAATGTCGAACACCTGCTCGTACTCGTCAGCGTTGCGTCCTTCCCCAAGAAAGCGGGAGGCCGGAGAGCTGTACCAGGCGTCAGCCCCTTCCTCACGGAAGATGTCCACCACGCGCTGCATCACCTCGGCATCCCGCAGGACTTCGCCGGTGCGTTTTTCAACAAACACGGCAATCGGCACGCCCCATGCGCGCTGGCGGCTGATGCACCAGTCCGGACGATTTTCAATCATGGAGGTCAGGCGGTTGCGGGCCTGTGCGGGCACAAACGTCACATCATCCAGCGCATCCAGCGCCTTCTGGCGGAGCGCGGACTCGCCATCCATCCGGATGAACCATTGCGGCGTAGCCCGGTAGATAACCGGCGCGCGGGAGCGCCAGGAATGTGGGTAGGAATGCACCAGTTCCCCACGGCCCACCAAACCGGCAGGCGCTGTGCCTGCGGCATTGGCCTGCTCCATCACCGCGACCAGCGCGGCACAGACCGGATCTGCCGCCTTGAACACATGCACCCCGGCAAAACCGGGAACCCACGGCGCATAAGTGCCGTCATCCTGCACGGTTTCCGGCACCTCCACGCCAAAGGATTTGCACAGGCGGAAATCGTCCTCACCATGGGCCGGGGCCATATGGACAAGGCCTGTGCCTGCTTCGGTCGTGACAAACTCACCCGGCAGCATCGGCACATCATAATCATAGCCCGCGCCACGCAGCGGATGCGCGCAGACAGCGCCCTCAAGCGCCTCACCCGGCAGGGTGTAGAGGATATGATGCGCGGAGATATGCGCTTCCTTGCAGAAGTTCTCCACCAGAGCTTCCGCCACCAGCACCTTAGCACCCGGCTCCAGCAGAGCGCCTTCACGCGTTTCATCCACGCGCAGCACCACGTAGGTAATGTCCGGCCCATAGGCCAGCGCGCGGTTACCGGGGATGGTCCACGGCGTGGTGGTCCAGATCACCACGGACACATCCCTGAGCGCCTGCGCAGGCGTGGGGTCTTTCACAATGGGGAAAGCCACCAGAATGGTCGTGGATTTATGGTCGTGATATTCAATTTCGGCTTCAGCCAGCGCGGTTTTTTCAACCGGGCTCCACATCACCGGACGCAGGCCACGATACAGACCGCCATTGAGCAGAAAACGCCCGATCTCACCCACAATGGCAGATTCGGAAGAGAAATCCATCGTCGCATAGCGGTTGGCCCATTCGGCCTGCACGCCCAGACGCTTGAACTCCTCCATCTGCACGCCAAGCCATTTGGCGGCATAGGCGCGGCATTCCGCCCGGAATTCCAGCACGGGCACGGAATCCTTGTCCCGTTTAGCCTTGCGGTATTCCTCTTCCACCTTCCACTCAATCGGCAGACCGTGGCAGTCCCAGCCCGGCACATACCGCACGGCATAGCCGGACATCCGGTGGGCGCGGTTAATGACGTCCTTGTTGATCTTGTTCAGGGCGTGGCCGATGTGCAGATGGCCGTTGGCATACGGAGGGCCATCATGCAGCGTAAATGCCGGGCGGCCTTCCGCCTGCTGCGTGATCTGTGCATCCAGCCCGATCTCAGCCCACCGGGCGAGCCAGTCCGGCTCCCGCTTTGGCAGGTTGCCGCGCATGGGGAAGGACGTGCGGGGCAGAAAGACGGTATCGCGATACAGATCGGCGTTAGCGCTTTTCTCTGAATCACTGCTGCTGGATTTAGACATGGAACGGCAGGTGTCACTCTGGTTCGGGTTCAGCACAAAAACAGGCCCGCCAGACTGGCAGACCCGCAGGGGTATCCGTTATCCAAGCGCAAGCCCCCAGGGTCAAGCAGCAAGGAACAGTTCAGGGTTTAATGGCCAGGCAGCTCTTCGTCCAGAACAGCGCGGGCCTGTGCGGCATCCTGCGTAATCTGCTCTTTCAGCGCGTCCAGCCCGGCAAAGCGTTTTTCCGCCCGCAACATACGGTGGAGCGCCACGGAGAGGGTCTGGCCATACAGGTCGCCCTCAAAATCAAACAGATTGACTTCCAGCCGGCTCTCCTGCCCGTCATCAATCGTCGGGCGGCGGCCTATATTGGCAACACCCGGCCGGGTCTGCCCACCCGGCAGACGCACTGTGACGGCATACACGCCCCGCGCAGGCTCCAGATGCCGCCCCAGCGGAATATTGGCGGTGGGGAAGCCCAGCAAGCGGCCACGTTTATCCCCGTGCTGCACCTCACCCCGGATAAACCACGGGCGGCCCAGCTCTTCCGCCGCGCGTTCCGGATAGCCATCCTGCAACAGCCGCCGGATGCGCGAGGACGAATACGGCCCGGCGGCATCAGAGAGCGCCTGCACGGGCGTAAAGCCCATCCCGAGTTCCGCAGAGCGTTCGGACAGGAAACTCACATCGCCCCCGCGCCGGTGGCCAAAAGCAAAATCCGGCCCACAGGCGACGTGCTTCAGCCCCAGCCCGTTGCACAGCACATCTTCCACAAACCGCTCGGCCGACATCTGGGAGAATGCTTCATCAAACCGGATCTGGAACACATGCCGCACGCCCAGCGCCTCAAGGGCCGCGCGCTTTTCCGCTGATAATGTCAGGCGGAACGGCGGGTCCTGCGGGCGGAACAGTTCACGCGGATGCGGGTCAAACGTCACCACAGCCAGAGGAAGGTCTGGCCGTGCGGAGTGGAGGGTATGCACCAGATGAGCATGCCCAAGATGCACCCCGTCAAAATTCCCCAGAGCAGCAGCGCAGCCACGGGCCTCATCGGGGATTGCCGTCCAGTCCTCATGCAGTCGCGCCGTGATCACGCCTGCAGCTCCGCACCCGGCAGACCGAACAGGCGGGCGGCTTCCGGCAGGGTGGCCGCAACGGGATGATGCTTCCCTGCCACGGTCCCGTCTTCCGGGCGCACAATCTGGCAGACCTGCACTCCGGCTTCCGCCGCGGCATCCAGTTCCGCCGTCACGTCAGACAGGAACAGCACGTCCTGCGCCTGCCAGCCGGTTTCACGCAGAATATTGCGATAGCTTTCCGCTTCTTTTTTTCCGCCAACCCGCAGATCAAAAAACTTGCTGAACAGCGGCGTCACGTCGCCCTGCTGCGTGTGGCCAAAAATCAGCTTCTGCGCGGGCTGGGAGCCGGAAGAATAGACTGCCAGTGTCAGCCCGGCCTTTGCCCATGTTTCCAGCGTGGGCACCACGTCCGGATAGAGGCTGGCAATCAGTTCACCCCGCTGATAGCCCTGCGCCCAGACAATGCCCTGCAAGGCCTTGAGCGGGCCAACCTTGGCATCCGCATCCATCCAGCGCGTCAGTTGCTCCATAGGCGGCACGCCGGGGGCCAGACGGGCAATTTCTTCCAGTTCCGCATGTACGGCCGGGTCATGCGCCTGCTCGGCTACCAGAGCGGGCAGATGTTTGCGGGCATACGGGAACAGCACCTGATGCACGAAGGAGACCGGGGCCGTTGTGCCCTCAATATCCAGCAGAGCGACGCGCGGGGTGTGAGAGACTGCACTCATTGATCATACGCCATAAAACGGTTTGCAAGGTCTGTGCCGGTGTAATCCGCCACCCAGCCTTCCTTGTGCGTAAAAATCCGCAACGCCACCACATCCGGCTCCGGTCCCGCATCAAACCAGTGCCTTGTGCCTTCCGGCACGGAGATCAGGTCTGTCTGGGTGCATTCCACGTCATAAATCTTGTCGGCCAGATGCAGGATGAAGTGACCTGAGCCGTGCACAAAAAAGCGCACTTCATCTTCACTATGCGTATGTTCGGACAGGAATTTTGCGCGGAGTGCTGCGCCGTTTGGCGTATCCGGACCTACGCGCATCACATCGGCAGAGCCAGCCCCGGTCTCCCCCATCAGCTTGTCCAGAAACGGGCGATAGGTAGCCAGAACCGTCTCCGCATCGGCGGAGCGTGGCGGGATTTCCGGCCCCTGCCACCGCTCAAACCGCACGCCCAGCGGACGCAGCAGATTGGCCATTTCCACCGGGTCCTGCGTGTGCAGAACCGGCGTTTCCGGCACGGTATCCTGATAAATGGTCAGTGCGCTCACAGCCCCAGCTTCCTTCTTTCCAGCAGGCAGGCCAGCAGGAATTCCAGTCCTTCCAGCCGGGCAAGTGCGGTGGGCATATCCTTGCCCCACACATACACACCGTGGCCACGGATAATATATCCGGCAGGCATCGCGCCAAAAGACGGTGCGACGACTTTTGCCAGACGGGCGATATCCTGATCATTTGCAAACAGCGGCACCGGCACGGAGGCCTCATGCGTGGTCTGGCCGGCAAACACCTTCTGCACTTCATAATCCGCAAGGTGCAGAGACGGGCCTTTTTCAATCATCGAGAGCACGGTGGAGGCCACGGAATGCCCATGCAGCACGGCCCCGGCACTCGGGTCCTGCTGGTAGATCTGGCAATGCAGCAGGGTTTCCGCACTTGGCTTATCCCCGCTGCGATGCGGCTGCCCGGCCTCATCAACCGTGATCACATCCTCCGCCGTCAGAAAGCCTTTATGGCACCCGGAGCGGGTAATGGCGATGCGTCCATCTGGCAGGCGGCGGCTGATATTGCCCGCAGTCGCAGGCACCCAGCCACGTACATCCATCCGCTGCCCAGCCGCCAGAATATCCTGCGTGGCGCGTGCAAAATCCGTCATGCTCTCGCTCATTATTTTATTCCGGCCCTGATCGTACGCCACCTGACCCTCAGCCAGCAGACCGCACGCAGACGGCCTGCCTCTGGCCCGCCGTATGGCCGGACTCAGGGCTGGCGCGTTTTTTCAGGCTGCACAGCGGCGGGGTCTGCCGGGTTTGCCGCAGGCGGCGGGGAAATATGGCCACCGGCGCGCGGAGCCGGTTCGTCCATCGGTTCATCATCCGCCATGTGCTTCTTGAAGGATTTAATCCCCTTCGCGAAATCACCCATCATGGAGCTGATCTTGCCGCCACCGCCAAAAACCACCAGCACAACCGCAAGCACAATCAGCCAGTGCCAGATGCTTAAGCTACCCATTCAACAGCCCTCTGTTTAACAGGCCGGCGCACTGCGAACGGCCCAAATTCCCTGTTTCTGTTCTGAACCACATGGCGGTGCTTCCCCCATCATGCAAGCCCGATCTCTCGGTCGGGCCTGAAAAACGGGGCAAACCACCCTCCAATCACCCTGCGGACCAGTCCCCCGGCGGATGCCAGCCTATGAGCTGCCACCCTCCAGCACAGGTTCTATAAATCCATACGCAGGGTAGACGGTTTTCCCCATGCCGTGAATAGGCGTCCACCAGACCCGCACCTGCGTCCAGTTATTCCCCGGTGAGACATCCTCCACCGGCGCACGGCGCGTCACCCGCCCCGGCTCCCAGTTGGCATGGTCCACCAGCACAAGGCGCGAATTTTTCACGGCCCGCACCACAGAGACATGCCCGGATGGCAGCCGCCGGGTGGAGCGGAACACAAGCACCTCCCCCGGCTCCGGCGTGGAGGTGCGGGTATAACGCCCTCCGGCCTGCCGCCACCAGCTTGCCGCGGCCCCGCGCAACTGCACCCCGGAATGCTCCCGCGCATACGGGGCACACTGTACCGACCCACCCCATCCGCCATGGCCTGCACAGGCCGCCAGCAACAGGGGCAGAAAAAGAACACTCCAACGCTTCACGACTCGGCCCTCAAACGCTCCATCCACTCCCGCGCCTCCGCCGGGTCCATTTCCAGAACCCGCTGCGCCACATCCCGCCCAAACCCGGCGCGGGCCAGAATACCCATAGCCCGCCGCTCTTCCGCCGCTTCCGGGCTCAGGCCATATCCGCCCTCTTCCTCCTGTGGCGCAACACGCGGAGACCTGAGGGACGGCACCCCGGCAAACGGCCCGAGCCTGCGCTTACGCGCCAGCACAAGAGCGGAGGATAGCTCGACCTCAGCAGGAGAAAACCCTTCCACCACCTCCTGCAAGGCGGCGTCCCGCACATCCGCCTCAACCCCGCGTGCTGCCAGATGCGCCTGCACCGCCCGGCCGGAGCGACCAGACCGCACCAGCCTGCGGGCGCGGGCCTGCGCAAAAGCGGCGTCATCCACTGCCCCCAGCCGGATCATCTCTTCCGCCACAGCCTCTACCACCGGGCGCAGGGCGGCGGCGGCGGTGCGCACATCCTCCTGCTCGGCTCCGGCTTTCAGAGCACTGCGCTCCCAGCGGGCAATACGGCGCAGCAGAACCTGCTCCAGCCCCTGCCGCGTGGTGGCAAAGCGCGCCAGATGCGCAAGTGCTGCCTCCCGCAGCACCTTGCGGTCGGGTGGTGGCACAACGGCGGAGTCAGTCTCGGATCCCATACCCGCCCTTATGCCCTATTTTGCGGTCAAAAGACCATTCATGACCCGCAAACCCCCTCCGCGCGCAAGAAATGTGACAGTTTCATGCGAGATTTTCGTTTTAGGCGTTTGACTCTGCGCGCAGGACAGCCGCATCATGCCGGATGCAAACGGGTCGCCCGCTCCAGACAGGCAGCGGGCGTTTTCTGTTTTGCATCCTTTTCCTTTTTTGCTGATCACCTCAACGCAACACAAAGAACTGTTCCATGATTCCAGCCCTGACACCGACCTACAACCGTGCCTCCCTCGCTTTTGAGCGTGGCGAAGGCGCCTGGCTGTACACGACGGACGGGCGACGATTCCTGGACTTTGCCGCGGGCATTGCCACCTGCTCCATCGGGCACGCGCACCCGCACATGGTAAGTGAACTCACCGGCCAGATCGGGCGGGTACTGCATGTCTCCAACCTGTTCCAGATTCCGCAGGCCATCCGGCTGGCGGAACGGCTGGTGGCCAACAGCTTTGCGGACAGCGTGTTCTTCTGCAATTCCGGCGCGGAAGCCAATGAAGGCATGGTGAAGTTCGCCCGCCGGGCGCAGGCCCTGTCCGGCCACCCGGAGCGGACGGACATTATCTGTATGGACGGCGCATTTCATGGCCGGACGCTGGCCATGCTCTCCGCCACCGGCAACCCGAAATATCTGGAAGGCTTTGGCACCCCCGTTTCGGGCTTTGTGCATGTCCCGTTTAATGACATTGCGGCCCTGAAAGCCGCCATCACCCCGCAGACCGCCGCTATCATGCTGGAACCCATTCAGGGGGAAAGCGGTATCAAGGTTGCAAGCCCGGAGTATCTCAAAGCAGTTCGCGCCCTGTGTGATGAAACCGGGGTGCTGCTGGCGCTGGATGAAGTACAGTGCGGCGTGGGCCGAACAGGCAAACTGTTTGCGCATGAATGGGCCGGTATTACGCCGGACGTTATGTCCGCCGCCAAAGGTCTGGGCGGGGGCTTTCCCATCGGCGCGGTTCTGGCGACGGAAGCCGTCGCGAAAAACATGACGGCGGGCACCCACGGCACCACATTTGGCGGCAACCCGCTGGCCTGCACGGCGGCCAATGCCGTGCTGGACGTTCTGCTGGCCCCCGGCTTTCTGGAGCAGGTTCAGGCCCGCGCCGCGCTGCTGGACAGCCTGCTGGATGATCTGGTGCAGAACGCCCCTGCTGTCTTTGCGGAACGGCGCGGCCTTGGCCTGCTGATCGGCCTGCGCTGCGTGCCGCCTGTCGGCACGGTGCAGGCTGCAGCGCAGGAGGCCGACCTACTGTGCGTCACCGCAGGCGAGAACGTGCTGCGTCTGGTCCCGCCCCTTACCATTTCTGAAGATGAGTGCCGTGAGGCCGCCGCCCGCCTGAAAAAAGCGGTGCAGATTTTGACTGACACCCAGAACACAAAAACACTGGAGCCAAGCCTGTGAGTGCTGCCCTTTCCTCTCTGTCCTCCACCACGACGCAGTCCGGGCCGCGCCACTTTCTCGACCTGAAAGATCTGGACGCCACAACGCTCCGCCAGATTCTCGATGTTGCTGCGGGCATGAAGCAGATGCAGAAGGGTCGCCGCTTCCCGCTGCATCCGCGCGTGCCGCTGGCAGGCCGGGCGCTTGGCATTATTCTCTCCAAGCCCTCAACCCGCACCCGCGTTTCTTTTGAAGTCGGGATTCGTCAGCTTGGGGGGGATGCTGTCATTCTCTCTCCGTCCGACATGCAGATTGGTCGCGGCGAGACCATTACGGACACAGCCCGCGTTCTCTCCCGCTTTGTGGATGCGCTGGTGCTGCGCACGGGCCGCACGGAAAACCTGCATGAACTGGCTCGGGCCGCCAGCGTGCCGGTCATCAACGGTCTGACGCCTTCCTCACACCCCGTGCAGATTCTGGCGGATATCCTGACTTATGAAGAGCATCGCGGCCCGGTTAAAGGCCGCACTTTTGCCTGGACGGGGGACGGCAACAACGTGCTGGTCTCCCTGATTGAAGGGGCCGTGCGCTTTGGCTTCAAACTCCGGGCTGCCACCCCGGCAGATATGGCCCCGCCGCAGGCCGTGCTGGACTGGGCCAGACAGGAAGGCGGCGATGTGGTGCTGACCCCGGACCCGCGCGCCGCCGTGGACGGCGCTGACTGCGTGGTGACGGATACATGGCTCAGCATGTCGGATTCGGAAGAAGAAGCCGCAATGCGCCTCGCCAAGCTTTCTCCCTACCGGGTCGACGCTGCCCTGATGGCTCTGGCTGCGCCGGATGCCCTGTTCATGCACTGCCTGCCCGCCCATATTGGGGAGGAAGTGACGGAAGACGTGTTTGAAGGCCCGCAATCCGTGGTGTTTGATGAAGCCGAAAACCGTCTCCATGCCCAGAAGGGCCTGCTGGCCTGGACCATGGGCGGAGAGAACTGGCTCTCTTTCGGGAAGGAATGAGCATATGAAGGACGCAGGCACACCGGCACACCCCACCGGCACGGAAGACACACCCGCCACACCGGGCTGGGTGGAAGACAGTCTGGACCGTATTCTGGCCAGCCTGCCCGTTGCAGCGGATAAGCTCGCGTCCTTCCGCGCCTCCTATCTGGACTGTCTGGCAGGCTGCGGCCGCACCGCGGATCTGGACCGCGCGCATGACGCCTGCCGTCAGGGCTTTCTTCGCGCCGTGAAGGATGGGCTGGAACTGGATGCCAGCACGCTCCGCACACTGGAACAGCAGCTTGAACAGCTCGAACTGTCTATTTCCTCAGAGATCTGAACCCGCCGGGGCCTGATGTTCCGGCGTCTGCCGTTCCTCGGCCTTTCCGCCGCCTGCCTCCGTCTGGCCGTGACGCCCCCCTGTTATTGCGGGGGATGCCTCCCCATATCCTCAGCACTGATCGTTCTTAAGGTTTTTTATGGAAACTCCTGCTTTTCTTGACCGTGACCGCCCGGATGTGCCGGATCTGGTCGTGCCCGGTGGTGTAACACCTTTTTATCTGCAAGGCCGCCCTGTGCGCGGGCGGCTGGTGCGCCTTGGCGTGCTGACCGATGTGCTGCTGACGCGCCATGACCACCCCGGCGTGGTCAACCGTCTGGCAGGCAAGGCTCTGGCGCTGGTGGCCGGTCTGGCCTCCGCGCTGAAGTTTCAGGGGGCGTTTTCCCTCCAGATCAAAGGGGATGGCCCCGTCACCATGCTGGTGGCTGACTGCACGGATACCGGTGCGCTGCGCTTTTACGCCCGCACGGATGAGGATGCGCTCAACACCCTGCTTCAGGACACCCCGAACCCGACCGACCGGGAACTGCTGGGCAATGGCTATATGGCCCTGACGGTGGATCAGGGGCCGGACATGGAGCGGCATCAGGGGATTGTGGACCTTGCGGGCGATGACCTCGCCGCCATGGCGACCCATTACTTCAAAACCAGTGAGCAGCACGCCTGCTGGATCTATCTGTGCTGCACCATGACGGATGCAGGCTGGCGCGCGGGCGGCCTTGTGCTGGAACGCATTGCCGGTGAAGGCGGCACCCATGTTGTGGGCGATGAAAACGCTGACGCAAGCTGGGAAACCGCCACCATTCTGGCCTCCACCCTCTCCACCAAGGAAGTGCTGGACGACAGCCTGCCGTCTGCCACGCTGCTGCACCGCCTGTTCCATCAGGAAGATCTTCAGGTCAGCCAGCCTCGTGCGCTTGCCTATGGCTGCCGGTGCTCCCGCGCCCGTCTGGCCAGCGTGCTGGAAGGGTTTGACACGGATGATCTGGACCATATGTGCCAGTATGACGGGCAGATTGTGATGACGTGTGAATTCTGCAATCACGACTTCCGCTTCCCGCGCACGGAAATTACGCCGCGCACCCTGTAAGGGCGCGCGACACAGAACCGTTGACCACCTTTATCACCGGAGGCAGGATTTCGGCTGCCTTATCCGGACCCCGCATCCGGACTCTGCGCCTTTGTTGAAGGACCGTGTTTCCATGTCGCTGTTTTCTCGCCCGCTTCGCGTAACATGCTCTGTCGCTCTGCTCCTCCCCGCCTTTCTGGCAGGCTGCGCGGGCGATAAGCAGCCGACACACTTTGCCCCCCTGCGTTATGATTATCTGAGCGTGATGCACCTGAACGCCGGCACGCTGGAGATTGAAGACGCAACCCAGCAGAACCCGGTTGCCGGGGATATCAGCGCCAACGCCCCCACCCCGCCCGTGCAGGCCCTCCGCCAGATGGCGCAGGACCGTCTGGTGGCCGCAGGCGCATCTGGCACGGCAAAATTTGTGATTGATCAGGCCTCCATCCTGCACAATGCCGGGGGCGTGCTTGTGGGGCAGATGGCTGTGCATCTGGTGCTGCTCAACAGCGGCGGCACGCAGGCGGCACGGGCGGAAGCCCATGTCTCCCAGACCATGCGGCCCGATCTGTCCAAAGGAGATGCGGACAGCCCGGCCAACCTGTACGAACTCACCTCGGACATGATGCAGCGCATGAACGTGGAGTTTGAATATCAGGTGCGCAACACCATGAAAGACTGGATGGTGGATGCAGGCGGCACACCCGTTGGCTCCGCCATTCAGAGCCAGTCGCTTGATGCACCTGGCGCAAAAGGCAGCACCACCGCAAAAGCTGCGGCAGCGGCAGCCGTGCCCGCCGCCGCAACGGCGCCTGCGCTGGCAACACCGGCTGTCACAACGCCGGAGGTGGCCACACCCACCATCACGACCCCGGCCGTCACGGTCCCGGCTATCACCACACCGGATGTGTCCGTGCCGGATGCCACGCCGTCCGCCACTGTGCCGGAAAATGCCCCCAGCACTGATACAGCGTCCGGCAGCACAAAGAAAACCAGCACGCCTTCCGCCAAAACCTCTGAACCCGACCCGGTTTTTCCGGCGGGCGAAGATGATGACAGCGCCAGTTCCAGCACCAGCGCTTCCACGCCAAAGGCGCGCTCCCCCGAGCCGGGCGTTCTGAAGCTGCCTAAAAAATAAGCCGACATAACACCGTGTGCCCTGCCCTCTTTTCCGGCAGGGCACACGGCGCGCCATTTTCAGAAATTGCTTTGCACGGTCGCCATAAAGCTCCGTGGTTCTCCATAATAATTGTAGTAATAAACATTCCCCAGACGCTGATAATAGCGTGTGTTGGAAAGGTTGTTGACGGTAAACGTCATGTTCAGTTCCGGCCGCCACTGGTAGCCTACCTGCGCACTGGCCACTACATAAGCGCCCTGCCGCACGGTGCGGGTTGTGCCAAACGTGCTGCTCTGCGCATCCACCCCCGCCCCGATACTCCAGACATTGCGTGTCACCTCTGGCGCGGCAAAGCGGTAATGTGACCAGAGTTTGAAAAGATGCCGTGGGGAATTGGGCGTGTAAGGCAGACCGGCCAGACCGGAATCATCCTTCAGGATCTTGTTATCATTAAAGGTGTAGCCAAGGCTGATGTCCCAGCCATCCAGCAGCCGCCCCAGTGTTTCAAACTCAAAGCCCTGACTGCGCACCTTGCCTGCGGCATGGTAGCAGGTGCTTGTGCCGGACAGGCCGCAGGTGGTCGTGCCGTCCTGATCTTCCATAGCCTTATTGCGTTCCAGAATATGGAAACCTGCGAGTGTCACACTCAGATTGCGATGGAAGAAGGAGCCTTTAAAGCCTCCTTCAATCTGCTGCCCCAGTACCGGCTTCAGCCGCCCGGTATGGCTATAGGCTGACTGTGGCTGGAACGTATCCGTAAAGCTGACATAGGCGGCAACCTGCGGCACGATATGCCACACCAGCCCTAAATAGGGTGTCGGTACCGCACCGTTTTTCTGGCTGACAACATAAGGCGTGTTTTTAGACAGATTTTTGTATTTATACTGATAAAAACTCAGCCTTCCACCAAGCATCAGATCAAGAGACGGCAGAAGCTGCACCCGTGCGGAGCCATACACCCCCACCTGTTGCGTAGGTTCACGGTAGCGGGTGGTAATGGCCGGGCGAATGGTGTCAGAAATTGCGGGGGCAAAAATATCCAGATTACTCAGGCCCGGCGTGGTGCGCCATGAGGCGGACGACCCACCATCATACAGCAGATCGGAATCATAATTTGCGCCGATCAGCAGATCATGTTTCCGGTTCAGCAGATGGACGGGTCCGGTAAAATACAGGTCCGCCCCATCATAAATTTCCCGGCCTTCATACCTTGCCACAACAAAATTTCCGGTCTTTTGCGCTGTGACGGCACTATTCAGATAGGAGTAGTGCATGGAGCTGTCCGTTTCACGGTGGCGGCCCGTCAGCTTTGTGCGCCAGCCGCCCCCAAACTCATGCTCCAGTTCTCCATCAAACTCATACATCGGGCTGCTGGTCTGGCCCCAGTTTGCCCCTACAAAACTGTTCCGTGCCAGATGCAGGTCCGCACCGGAGGCCGCCATGGGCAGGCCCATAAAGCGTGTGGTGTCATTTTTCTGGCCGGTTGCGGAAACAGAAAGCGTGGTGTTGTCTGTAAGATGCACATCAATATCGGCGTAGGCTGTCCAGCGGGTATCGTGCGCGTTTTTATAAAAATAGTTGCGGTCTCCCCCTGCCAGCACAAACCGGCCCGTGACCTTTTTATTGCCCGTCAGCGGTCCGGTCACATCGGCGTCCGCATGGAATGTATCCCATGACCCGCCACTGAAATCCCCCTGCGCCCGGTAGGTATCCAGCGCATGCTTGCGCACAAAGTTCACACTACCGCCCGGCGGAGCGGACCCCTGAAACATCCCGTCTGGGCCACGCAAAACTTCAAGACGATCATAAATTGCCAGATCAAACTGCTGGCTGAAGGACATGCCGCCACTGGACGGCACGCCATCATATTGCGGCTGCACGGAGTAGCCCCGTGACGTAAATCCTGCCGTGCCATCTCCATACAGATTGACATTCAGGCCCGGCACCTGTTTGAGCGCCTGATCCACCGTTGTCAGGTTCTGGTCATGCATCTGCTGGCGGCTGACAACGGAAACCGATTGCGGAATTTCATCCAGCCGCAACAGCATTTTTGTCATGGAGACCGCCTTCACCACATAGCTGCCCGTGCCATCTGTGGTGGCGTTCCTGTGCCGCTGCCCCTGCACCAGAAGTTTTTCAACGCTGCCGGGCATTTCATTATCATCAGATACAGAAAGAGCTTTTTCTGACTTCTGCATATTTTTTGCGGAATAGCTCGCTTTTTTTGTAGCATCCTCCACCGCAGCGGATGCCGTGGCGGCAAAAGCCGGTGCGCCACCCATGCCAAGCCCGGCCCCGCAGAGCATCAGCCCTGAGCAGGAGAGCAGCCCTGCTTTAAAACGCATCATCATCTTGTCTCCGGCATGGTCTGTCGTCGCTGCCAGCCATGCTCTGTGCGGGCCCTGTGCCTCAGCATGGCGCATCCCGCCGCTTTCGTTATTAAGAATTAGTCGCATTATCACTTCTCTGTGAAGCGCAGCAAGAGGGACAGCACCCAATTTATAAATTTTTTTTATGAACCCTTAAAAACCAGCTTCGGACCATGCTGCGTTTCCATTCCCCATTTTCAAATTGCAGCCAGCCCACGCCACCGCCATAACAGCCTGATGCCGAACCAGCCGTTTTCCACCTCTTCCTTTGCCATTGCCATTGCCGATGGCCTGCCCGTGCAGGATGTGCTGCCCGACCTGTGCGCCGCACTCGCCCGCCCCCCCACGGCAGAACAGCCCGCTTCCGCCATTCTGGTCGCACCACCGGGGGCGGGAAAAACCACAACAGTTCCGCCGGTTCTGGCAGCGGCATCCTGGCGCGGGGAGGCAGACCGCATCATCATGCTGGAGCCGCGCCGTCTGGCGGCCCGCGCCGCCGCAACACGCATTGCGTCCCTGATGGGAGAAGAGGCAGGCGGGTTTGTCGGCTTTCGCACCCGGCTGGAGTCCGTAGTGTCCGACCGCACGCGCATTGAGGTACTGACGGAAGGCCTGTTTCTGCGCCGCCTGCTAGGTGACCCCATGCTGGAAAACGTCGCCTGCGTGATTATTGATGAAGTGCATGAACGCTCTCTGGATGCGGACCTCGCACTGGCCTTTTGTCTGGACCTGCAACGCACCCTGCGGCCGGACCTGCGGCTGGTCGCCATGTCCGCCACAGCCGAGACCGAACGCCTTGCCGCGCTCATGAACGCCCCGGTGCTGACCAGCGAGGGCCGGATGTATCCGCTCACGGTGCAGCACGCCAAACGCGATATCCCGCATCTGCGGGATCTGCCCGCTGTAACCGCCGCAGGCGTGCGGCAGGCACTGGCGGAAACAGAAGGCGATATTCTGGTCTTCCTGCCCGGCACCGGGGAAATCCGCCGCACCGCCCAGTTGCTTGAAGACTGCTCCGCCATCGTGCTGCCCCTGCATGGGGAACTGCCCCCGGCAGAACAGGCTCTGGTGCTGCGCCCCGGCCCCGCCGGGCAACGGCGCGTTATCCTCTCGACGTCCATTGCGGAAACATCGCTTACCGTGCCCGGTGTGCGCGTTGTGGTGGATTGCGGTTTTCGTCGCGCACCGCGCTTTGACGCTGGCGCAGGCCTCTCGCGGCTGGACACGCTGCGCATCTCCCGCGCCGCCGCCCGCCAGCGCGCAGGTCGCGCAGGGCGAGAAGCCCCCGGCACCGCTTTCTGTCTGTGGACAACCGCCACGGAACGCGGCCTGCCCCAGCATGACCGCCCGGAAATTCTGGAAGCGGACCTGTCTGACTTTGTTCTGGCCACAGCGTTATGGGCCGATACGGTCGGCCAGTCTGACACCCCTCTGCCCCTGCCCGACCAGCCCTCCGGCAGCGCGGTAGCCGCCGCACGGGAGTTGCTGATTATGCTCGGCGCTCTGGATGACGACGGGCAGATAACCCAGCATGGGCGTGACATGGCCGCCCTTGGCACCCATCCGCGCCTTGCTGCGATGATGCTGGCGGCCCGCACGGCGGAGGAAGCCGCTCTGGCGACAGACCTCGCAGCCCTGCTGGAAGAACGGGACCCTCTGCGCCCCCGCGCGGCAGGACGCGCAGGGCCACCGCCTGTTCCGCCCTCAGATATTTCTCTGCGGCTTGACCTGATAGCCGGAGGGGACCACCCGCAGGCAGACCGGGGCGCACTGGCCCGTATCCGTCAGGCGGCCTCGCGCTTCCGCCTGCGGCTCGGCCTGCGGGCACGCCAGCAGGCGGGGGGAGACCCTGCGGCGCTGATTGCCGCAGGCTTTCCCGACCGTATTGCTCTCTCACGCGGGGAAGCAGGAACCTTCCGCCTCTCCAATGGCAGCAATGCCCGCCTGCGCCGGGATGACGGGCTGGCCGAAAAAAAGCTGCTGGCCGTGGCCGGGTTGCATTTGCGCACCTCCGCCGAGATCCGGCTTGCCGCCCCGCTGGACCTCAACGCCCTGCCGCCTGCCTTGCTGGACCGCACAAAGGAGCAGGTGGAAACCTCGCTGGACCCCGTTTCCGGCAATATTCTCGCCCGCCGCCGTACCCGGATCGGCTGCCTTGTGCTGCGGGACCTGACGGAAAAAGTGCAGGCCGGAAATGCGGCCTCTCTCCTGCTCGCGCAGGCCAAAGCCACGCCAGACACCACGCTGGACTGGCCGGATGCCGCGCGCCAGTTGCAGGCACGGGTGGAACTGGCCCGCGCCCTGCCCGGTGGCGCAGGACCGGGTGAGGACTGGCCGGATTTTACCACACAGGCTCTGGCCGCGCGGATGGAGGAATGGCTGACTCCATACCTTGAAGGCGTTACCTCACTGGCCGACCTGCGCGAGCTGGACCTGACAACGCTGCTGAAAAACCATCTGGGCTACACGCTCAATGCCTGGCTGGATAAGGAACTGCCCACCACTCTCCCCTTCCCCGGTGGTAAGGCGAGTGTGGACTATACGCAGCCCGTGCCCGTGGCCTCGGCCCGCGCGCAGGTCTTCTACGGCACGGACGAAACACCAAAACTGGCAGGCGGGCGCGTGCCGCTGCGCCTGGCCCTGCTCTCCCCCGCCGGACGCCCGCAGGCGATTACCGCGGATCTGGCCGGATTCTGGAAAGGCGGCTGGGCCGATATGCGCAGGGACATGCGGGGCCGTTACCCCCGGCATGAATGGCCGGAAAACCCGGCTCTCAGCCCCGCTGCCCCCCGGCGGCCCGCACGTTAAGGTTTTGTCACTTCATTACCACTCTCCGTTGCAAAACAGCAGCATAGCGTGGCGCCAGAGCACACAGCCATTGCGCGGAAACGCTAAACCGGGCCAAAAGTCCTTATGAACGGAAAGCAGACCACACACTCATGAAGCGCTTCAGGCGGGGCCTGCCGGTTATGGCCGCACTCTGTCTGCCCGGTCTTTCCGCCGGGCTGAGTGTTGCCCATGCTGACCCGATCCCCCCTGTTCCGCTGGTGGCCGCCCCCGGCCCGACCAGCTTTGCGCCGCTGGTGCGCAAGGTTGTGCCTGCGGTGGTCAATATTGCCGTCACGCGGGATTCCGATTCCGGCACCCGGAAAAAGCTCCCCTCCGCCGTAAAAGGCACCCCGCTGGAGCGCCGCTTCAGGGAGCGGATGCGCAAGCATGGGGATGAAGTTCTGGGGGCAGGCTCAGGCTTTATTCTTGACCCCTCCGGCGTGATTGTCACCAACGGTCATGTGGTGGAAGACGCGGATAAAATTACCGTCGCCCTTGTCAGTGGTAAGGAATTTTCCGCCCGGCTGATTGGTATTGATGATCTGACGGATATTGCCGTCATTAAAATTGACAGCCCCACCCCTCTGCCTTTTGTGGAATGGGGGGACAGCCGCCTTGTGCAGGTGGGGGACTGGATTATGGCGGCGGGCAACCCGTTTGGTCTTGGCTCCTCCGTGACTGCGGGCATTGTCTCCGCACGTGGGCGGGATATCGGTACCGGGCCGTTTGATGATTTCCTGCAACTTGATGCCCCCATCAACCCCGGTAATTCCGGTGGTCCGACCTTTAATCTGGCCGGGCAGGTTATTGCGCTGAATACCGCGATTGTCTCCCCCACGGGCGGGTCCGTGGGGCTGGGGTTTTCCATCCCGTCGGAAATTGTCATTCCCGTCGTCAACGCTCTGCAACGTGACGGACGTATTGACCGGGGCTGGCTGGGCGCCACGCTGGAAGATATTACCACCCATAACGGCACCCGCGTGGCGGAAGTGGACCGTAACAGCCCGGCCGCTCAGGGCGGCCTGAAGCGCGGTGACATTATTACAGCCATGGGCGGAGAGCATATGGACACCGCCCGCACCATGATCCGCGCCGTAGCCGCGGCCCACCCCAACAGCGCGGTGCAGATCAGTGTACAGCGACAAAGCCAGCCTATGACGCTGACCATCCATATCGGCCACCGTCCGCTTTCTGAAGACTGAGGGCGCATGGCGTCTTAAAAATTACAGTTCCATGAAACAAGACCAGATTGGTCCATTACTTACGCAACCCAAATAAAGATTGACCCCACCCGCCTTCAGCGTAAAATGCGCGTGAAAAGGGATACGTTTTCAGAATAGTTGTTCTGGTGAGTGTGTTTCTTCATGACGCCGCACCCGGTTTTTCGGGCGCTGGCCATTTTTTCTGATGTTGTGCGCCACCGAAAGGGCTTCACCATGCAAATGTACGGTTTTCTGACACTGCTGGGTCTGGACATGCTGTATACCGGCCTCAAGCTGAACGACATGACCTTCGTGTCTTTCTGCATTGCCTTCGGTCTGCCGGTTGTGCTGATGGCAGGCTATGTGCTGGACAACATGCAGAAAGAAGGCGCCTGAGTTTTCAGGTCCGGTTTTTCTGAAAAAATCCGCAAAAAAATGCCGCCGAGGCTTCTGCCCGGCGGCTTTTTTGTGCCTGCGTCTTTCTGAAAGACCAGCCGCCGCCCGTCAGATCATCTCAAGCGGCGTGTTGCTGTCAGGCGGCGGGAACGCTGTGTCCAGATCCGCCAGATCCTGCTCCGTGAGCGTAATGTCCTGCGCAGCAATATTATCCTTCAGATGCGCCAGAGAGCCTGCCTTGGGGATGGGCATGACATTGTCCATCCGCAGCACCCACGCCAGAGCAATCTGCGCCGGGCTTGCCGGGCCATGAGCGGTGGTATGCCGCGCGGCCACAGTACGCAACGCCGCATTTCGGAGCAACGCCCCGCCCTGCCCGATGGGTGAATAGGCCATTGTCATGACATGCCGGAAGCGGTTGGTATCCAGCAGGTCATACTCCACGCCACGGTGCTCAAGACTATACAGAATCTGATTAGCCGCACATTCACAGGAGCGGCTGTAGCGTTCCAGTTCCAGCATGTCCTCCACATCAAAGTTGGATACACCCCAGTAACGGATCAGCCCGTCCTCTTTCAGCTTGCGGAAGGCGTCAATCGTTTCCGCCAGCGGCACGCTGCCACGCCAGTGGAGCAGATACAGGTCAATCCGGTCCGTCCCCAGCCGCCGCAAGGAGGACCGGCACGCTTTGGCCACCCCTTCTGCCGAGGCATTGCTGGGCAAAACCTTTGTCACCAGAAAGACATCATCCCGCACGTCCCGCAGGGCTTCTCCCACCAGACTTTCCGAGCGGCCCTGCCCATACATCTCCGCGGTATCCACCACCTTCAGTCCGGCTTCCACACCATGACGCAGGGATGCGACTTCCTCTTTCCATGTGGCGGAAGACTCCCCCATGTTCCAGGTCCCCATCCCCAGCGCGGGCAGTTTTGTGCCATCCGCCAGAGTGACTGTTTTCGCCATATCGCTTGCGTCCTTCTTCCTCAAACAGCGGCTGCGCTTGGTCCACACGGCGCTTGCACGCCCTGACATCAGGCAAGCCCTACAGCCTTTGCCGAGGTTGCAACAGGCCGAACCAACGGGCCGGGCAGCCGTCTGTGCCAGAGACTGATACTCAAGCCAGCGCGGGAGCCTCACAATCGTTCCCCTGCGGGAGGCGCACATACCCGCAACACATACCGGCCCTCTGCTTCCCCGCTAAAAGCTGATAGACTGCCGCCATGCCCGAGCACAGGACCCGCCCCGCATGACGCAGATCGGCTTTTATCACCTCACCCGCACCAGTGTGGAGGATGCTCTGCCCCAGTTGCTCTCCCGCACACTGGCCAGCGGGCAGAAAGCTGTGGTGTGGTGCGCTGGCAAACCGCTGCTGGATGCGGTTGATAAAGCCTTATGGAAAGTGTCCGACCCGGCATGGCTCCCGCATGGCAGCGAAGGCATTTTATGCCCGGACCTGCAACCCATCTGGCTGACACTGGGCGAGGACGTTCCCAACGCTGCCCCGTTCCTGTTCCTGCTGGAAAGCCGCACCTGCCCGGACAATCCCCCTTTTGAGCGGGTGTTTGACCTGTTTGACGGGCAGGATGAAGCCGCCGTCGCCGCAGCCAGAGGGCGATGGACCGCCATGAAAGCCGCCGGGCATGATCTGGCCTACTGGCGGCAGGAAGACCGGGGCTGGAAGCGCGCCCGCTAAGAGCGTTTTGAATCGTAACGGATAGGTATTAAAAACACACTGAGCGCGAAAACGCCCACACCCTGAACGCTCCACGTTCTTTCACGCGACATGGCCTGAAAAATATGCCCATAGTGCCGCTACAGGCACCCGATTGCCAGACGATGGAAAATGCTCAGGGATAGTCAGAATGAAACGATTAACAGGCACGCTGGGCAGTCTCTTTCATACCTTTGGCAGTCTGATCCTGTACTGGGCGGTTTTCCTGCTGTTTGGTATCAAACCGGCCATTGCCGTGACCCTCGTCTTTATTGTGGCCGAGGTTATCTGGCGCGTGACAACCCGCCGCCCTTTCCCGGCTTTATGGTGGTTTTCCAATATCATGGCGATGGTGTTTGGTCTTGTTGATCTGTACGCCAAAACACCGTTCATGCTGCGGTATGAAGCTACAGTCTCCAACCTTATCACCGCAGCATTTTTTGCCGCAGGAGCGGTGGGGGAAGAACCGCTGATCATGCGTCTTGCCGCGAGTTCCAGAAACGGCGACACCATTCCAAAAGACCGCCCGGAAATCATACAGTTTTTCCGGGCTTTTACCGTCTTGTGGGCTGCCTATTTTGTCCTACGCGCCGGGGTTTTCCTCTGGGTCATGACGGCCTTCCCCCTGACAAAAGCGCTCATGCTCCGCACCGTTATCAGTTGGGTCAGTCTCGGCGTCATGATGCTGATCAGCATGAACGGCCGCCGGGTGTTTATGCTCTGCCAGCGTCTGGGGTGGTTTACCACACCAGCCCCGGTGCCAGCGCCCGCACCACTCACACCCAGATAATCCGCCTGCCAGTGCCCCCGGCAGTTGAATACGTCACGCAATCCGCCCCCTAGCAGGCGCGGCGTACCCGCCTGCCTTACGGCCAGCCCCCGGCATCCATCCGCTGCTGGAGCCAGAACTGCTTTTGGGTGTGCCATTCAGTTCCATACCGCGCGCTGGGCCTTTGCCGCCGTTGCCACAACGCACTTCCCATTGGCATTGCTTGCGTATATCTGCCTGCTTTTAAAGTGGCTTACTGGCCACCCCGCACGGCAGCGCTCTTAGCCCGGATTGCCGCGAATTCGGAACCCGCCTTCC
Source organism: Drosophila punjabiensis (assembly GCA_008042585.1). Lineage (NCBI taxonomy): Eukaryota > Metazoa > Arthropoda > Insecta > Diptera > Drosophilidae > Drosophila > Drosophila punjabiensis. The sequence continues at coordinate 64,021 of VNJR01003504.1, read as the reverse complement.
ACTGCGGCCAGTTTTGTGAAAACGCCAGACTGCGGCCAACGGTATAGAGAAGGGCTACATCTTCCGCAGCACCGCGCACATCCCAGTCCGGGCTCCAGGCATCACACGCCTGATGGTAGCAGGCCATATAATCCTGCAACCATTTCCGCCCGGCTGGCACGCCGCCGTTCAGCAGGTCCGGATACCCCGCCATATCCATAAGGGCTGCCACCGGCACACCCGCGCGGGCAAACGGCAGATGGTCAGCGCGGTAGAACGCCCCGCGTTCGGGCATGGCTTCCGGCAGCATCACGCGGCCCTGTTTTTCCGCAGCGGCGGCAATATCATCCTGCACCGTATCCTGCCCGGCCCCGACCATAAAGACGTTGCGGGAAGGCCCTGCCATCTGCAACACATCCATCGTGAAATTTGCAGCAGTTTTTTCAAGAGGAGCCATCGGGTGGGCTGCATACCATGCGGAGCCAAGCAGCCCCCGTTCCTCAGCCGTCCATGAGGCAAACATCACCGTGCGTTCCGGACGCGGGCCAGCTTTAAATGCGCGGGCAATTTCCAGCACGCCCGCAACGCCAGAGCCATCATCAATCGCGCCGTGACGAATAACGGTCTGGCCCTGCGCATCCTTGCTCATACCAAACGCATCCCAGTGCGCGCCAAACATCACGGTTTCATCAGGATGTTTGCTGCCGGTCAGCTTGCCCAGCACGTTCTGGCTTTCCAGATGGGAGACCTCAACCGGCACATCCAGAGAGAACCGGGCCTTGGGCAAGGTCACAGGTTTAAAGGAGGCCTGACGCGCCTGCACCCGTAACGCTGGCAGATCCAGCCCGGCCTGAGCAAAAACCTTTGAGGCCGCCGGGGTGGAAATCCAGCCCTGCATCAGCACAGGCTGGGCTTCCCCGCTCTGCGCGATATCAAAAGACTCACCACCCGGTGCAATCACGGTGGACCAGCCATAGGCGGCACCGGGCGTATCATGCACAATCAGCGCGCCAATGGCCCCGCGACGGGCTGCTTCCTCATATTTGTAGGTCCAGCGGCCATAATAGGTCATGGCGCGGCCACCGAATTTACCGGCTACGGCTTCACCCGGTTTTGCATCAAAATCAGGATCGTTAATCAGGAAGACCGCAATTTTGCCTTTGAGGTCAGCACCTTTGAAATCATCCCATCCGCGTTCGGGTGCATGCACGCCATAGCCCACAAAAACCAGCGGTGCATTGCGGATTGTCAGGCGGTCCACCCCGCGCGCGGTGGTGAAGTAAACATCCTGCACCTGCTCCAGCTTCAGCGTGTTTTTGGCAAATGCCACCTGAAGGAGGTCCGGCTTGCCAACGCGGGTATGCTGCAACGGCACACGCTGCGTCCACCCGCCATTCTCCCCGGCGGGTTCCAGACCAATCTGCTTATACTGCTCAATCAGCCATGCGACGGTCTTTGCCTCACCAGGAGAACCGGGGGCACGACCTTCAAACGCATCGCTCCCCAGAATCTTCATGGCGTCAGACATCCGCTCCGGGCTGATGGGCGCATAAACGGACGGAGAAACCTCCTTCGCCTGCGCCGCGACAGAAAGCCCCAGCGGCCCCGCAGCAGCCACAAGTGCCGTGGCGGACGCAGCGCAAGCCAGCAGACCACGCCGAAGGCCCCGCATGCCTCCCTGACGGACAAGTCTGCTCCGGAGTGTGTGGTCTGTCGTGCGCATCATGCTGTGTCCTGTTTGCGGGTCGGAAAAAATAAAGCCTGAGAGAATAGTCAGGACCGTTTCCATAAAGCAACAGCACAGCACAAAAACGAACAGGGTGCCTCCAGCGGAAAACTGGAGACACCCTGTTCCTTAGCACCCTCCCTGCCGGGCGATGGACCGCTTACGGATGGATCAGCAGGCGCAGGACGCCAGCCACAACACCTAACCCGGCAACACCCCCAGCCCACAGGACCACAAACCAGAGCAGCCTGAGCCACAACGGGCGTTCTGCTGTGTGCTGCATTGCCGCCTCCCTCAATGGTAGCTCTCGCTATGCTCGTTCACCGGGCCACGGAAAACATGATACGCAAAAGCTGTGTAGGACAGAATGAGCGGGATCAGCACCGCAGCGCCCACGAGCAAAAACGCCTGACTGGAGGGCGGAGCCGACGCCTGCCAGATGGTCATGCCGGGTGGCACGATATACGGCCAGATGGAAATCCCCAGCCCGGAAAAAGATAGAAAAAACCAGCCCAGAGCACAAAAAAACGGAATACGGCGGGAGACCCCGCCCCGCAGCGCCCGGACCATGACCAGTGCCAGAACAAGCACGGCCACCGGCACAGGGGCCACAAAGAGAATACGCGGCCAGTCCGTCCAGTTCTGCATATATGTCACGTGCAGCGCGGGCGTCCAGAGCGACACCGCGGCAATCATGCCCAGCATGGCGAGGGAGAGAAGGCCGGACCACCTGCGCATGGTGTCCTGCAACGTGCTTTCTGTCCGCCAGACCAGCCATGTGGCCCCCAGCAGCGTATAACCAACCGCCACAGCCAGACCGCAGAACAGCGGGAACGGCGCCAGCCAGTCAAAACTGCCACCTACAAATGCATTATTCTCCACAGCAATGCCGGAAACCAGCGTGCCCAGAATAACGCCCTGCATTATCGCTGCGACCAGTGAGCCACCACAGAACCCGATATCCCACACATCCCGCATTGCTTCCGTATGCATCCGGGACCGGAATTCAAACGCCACCCCACGCATGATCAGCGCAAACAGCATGATCAGCACCGGCAGATACAAGGCAGGCAGGATGGTGGCATAGGCGTTGGGAAAGACGCCATAAAGCGCTGCACCGCCAAAAATCATCCATGTCTCGTTACCATCCCAGACCGGTGCGATGGTCTGCACCATTACGTTCCGATATATCTTGTTCCGCTCGGCAAGAAAAAGAATACCCAGCCCGAGATCAAACCCGTCCAGCACGATATAGATAAAAATCGCCATTGCCGCGAGAACCGCCCAGACAATGGGAAGCCAGTAGGCTGCACCTGTCAGATCCATGATCAGCTTTCCTTCCCTGTAATGCCTGTTGCTGCGGTAACCGAAACAGCCGCCTGCATGGAGGCCGCCCGCTGGGGGGCGTGCGCATCCGGCCCGGCTTCACCCGCATGGGGTTCCTGCGCAAAACCGCGCAGAAGGATGCTGATGCCCGAGGCAAAAACAATGAAATAGACAATAACAAACACAACCAGTGTGGAGGCGATGCTGCCTGCGGCCACGGGTGAGGCGCTTTCCGCCGTACGCAGCAGACCATAAACGGTGTAAGGCTGCCGCCCGACCTCCGTTGTCACCCAGCCACACAGCATGGCGATAAAGCCTGCCGGGGCCATGAGCAGCGCAAAACGCTGCAACAGCACATCCGAACACAACCGGCCGCGCCAGCGCAGCCAGAGCGAATACACACCCAGCACCGCCATAAGCATCCCCAGCGCCACCATGATGCGGAAACTGAAGAACACAACAGGAGACGGAGCGCGCTGGTCCTTCGGGTAATCCTTCAGGCCCGGTACTTTTCCCTCAAGGCTGTGGGTCAGGATAAGCGAGCCAAGCAGAGGCACTTCTACCTTATAACGTGTCGTTTCATGCTCCATGTCCGGAATACCAAACAACAGTTCCGGTGCGCGGCTCTGGCTCTCCCAGTCCCCTTCAATCGCAGCGATTTTGGCAGGCTGATATTTCAGCGTGTTCAGCCCCTGCGTATCCCCGGCCAGAATTTGCAGTGGGGCGACAATGGCCGCCATCCACATGGCCATTGAGAACATGATTTTCACGGCCTCCGTCGGCGCCCGCCCTGCGCGTCTGGCGCGCAGCAGATGCCAGGCCCCGACCCCGCCAACCGCAAAGGCCACGCACAAAAACGCTGCCAGCGCCATATGCACAAGCCGGAACGGAAAGGACGGATTGAAAACAATGGCCCACCAGTCCGCCGGGATAAAGCGGCCGGTTCCGGGTTCAATCGCATAGCCCTGCGGCGTCTGCATCCATGAGTTGGAAGAGAGGATCCAGCTCATGGAAATCAGCGTACCGAGGGACACCACGCAGGTGGCGAAAAAATGCAGTTTCCGTCCAACCTTGTTCATGCCGAACAACATGATGCCGAGGAAGCCTGCCTCAAGAAAGAAGGCCGTCATGACCTCATAACCCAGCAACGGCCCCAGAATTGGACCTGCTTTTTGTGAAAACTGCGCCCAGTTGGTCCCGAATTCATAAGACATGACCAGCCCGGAGACCACGCCCATGCCAAAGACAATGGAAAAAGCCCGCAGCCAGTAACGGAACAGATCCAGATAGACCTGCCGCCCGGTTTTAAGCCAGAGTCCTTCCAGCACAGCCAGAAACGCGGCCAGCCCGATGGAAAAGGCGGGGAAAACAATGTGAAATCCGACAGTAAATGCAAATTGCAGTCGTGCCAGAAATAAGGGGTCCAGTGCGCCCACGAGGCTCGTACTCCATGTTCAGAACGTACGCGCCTTCAGGAACTGGTCTTCGACGACACGAACGTGGTTTCAGTGCGAAACATTCCCGATCTCAGTGCCTGAAATGTCGCCGCATGGTGTCCGGGTGTTGCACCAGAGCCGTGCGGACGACAAAGCGTTTGTCATCATGACATCATAAGCAGGCGTTATGTTGGACGCAGCACAAAGGGGAAGGTTGCGCGTGCTCTCCGGCGCAACGCCCTGAAAGCGCGCAGACTGTGACCATCCGGCAACAGCGGGTTTAGCAGACAGGCTCAGTAAAAAAGCCAGATGCTCTATATCGGGCAGGTTTCCGGCGGCAGGGCAAAAGCCGGGTTATGCAGAAAATCCGGGTCCGTCAGTGTCTGGAGAAACGCTTCCAGCGCCTGTTCGTCCTGTGCGGATAACGCGGGGCTGTGGCTATGGGCCTGGAGTGCGGCGCGCAACGTGGGGGCGGAGCCGTCATGCAGATACGGCGCGGTCACGCCCACATTGCGCAAGGAGGGCGTCCTGATCCGCGCCGGATGGTCTGTGTTGATCTTATGAAAGGACTGATCACTCAGCAAAAAGCCGCTGTGGCACGCCGCACACTGCGCTGGGCCGAAAAATAGAATGGCCCCGCGCCGCGCTGGTGCGGGCAGAACCGCCTGTTTCTTTTGCGCCTGATCCCACAGGCTGTTCCGGGAGATCAGGGTGCGCTCAAACGCGGCGAGCGCCTGCGGCACAGTGCGGGCGTCAATCCGTCCGTTATCCTTTTTGAAGGCCGCAGCAAAGAGTTTCTGATAACAGGCCTCCCCGGAGACCCGATGCAGGAGCGTTGCCCAGCCGGGCATCCCCATTTCCACCGGGCCGTGCCCGAAAACTGGCGTCGCTACCTGCTGTTCCAGTGTGGTGATGTGCTGGTCCAGCCATGTCAGGGTTTTGAAAGCACCAACATTCCCAAGAGAAGGGACGTTGCGCACCCCGGCCTCGTCCGTAATACCGGCGTGGGTTGCCATACCATCTGCAAACGCATGGTGCTGCTCATGGCAGGAGGCGCAGGCCATACTGCCATCACCCGACAAATCCGCATCATAAAACAGCCGCCGCCCAAGCTGGATGCGCGCCTCCTGTTCTGAAAGCGCAACGGGGCCCGACGCAGCCGGAGCACGGGCGTCTCCCCCTATGACAGAAGGCGTTTGCGCCGGTGCGGTCGTGCAAGACAGCCCCCACGCGGCGGAGAACAGACACACCCCCGCCAGAAAACGCAGCACAGCTACGGCTGAGTTCATGGGGTCCTGATCACCATCAGCGTCATGTCGGGCTTGCCGCTGCCACTTACTTCAACCACCGCACGACCGGCTTCCAACGGAAAATCGACCATCTTGCCAATACCACTACAGGCAGGCCCATGATTATGGCCAGAAGAGAGGATGGCTTTGCCGCCCTGCACCACATCCAGCCAGGCCCGGTTGCCGAGCATCACGCGATATGTCCCGGCCGCAGGCACATCAAACGCAAACATGCCGCCGGAACTCACGTTGCCGCCCGGCTGCTCGGGCCGCACCACATACTGCATGTCTGCCGTGGAAGGGAGGTGTGCGGCCACGGCCTTGCCTGCGGTCAGTCTGACGCTTTCCAGATCCTGCGATGTTGCGGCTGCCGTAACGGGAGCAGGCTGCGCCCAGCCTTTCAGCGGCGCTGGCAAAGGGGCTGCCTCCTGAGGGCAGTTTTGCATCGCGTGGCCTGCATGATGCGGCGCACCTGCCTGCATCTGCCCGGCCTCTCCTGCCTGCGCGGCAGCAGCCTGCCCGGCAGATGTTCCCCCGGCCATTGCCAGACCAAGTGATAAAACTGCCACAGATTTTAACGCAATTTGTTTCGTGATTGCCATAAGCCGAACGCCCCCTCTATATACCGTGAGATATTGTATATGTTTGTATATTGATAAAGGACCCTTTTCCTAAATGAAAGCCTTCCTCCCGGTGACCACGCGCACCCTTTCCGCCGTGACACTGGCCAGCCTGCTCTCTACCAGCGCAGGGGCGGCCCTTGCAGCACCTGCCCCGCTGACCACCACGCCGGACCTGCGTCAGGTTAAAAAAAAGGCTTCCAGACCGATTTCCGCCCCCCCCGCTGCGGCCCCACAGACCCGCGCGGACAGCGCCTATGACGCGCTGACCACCGGCAGCCCCCCTTATAACAGCGTGGTGGCGGAACGTGGCGCGTCCGACATTTTCGGCCCCGGTGAAATTACGGTCTTCGGCACCCCGCACCGCAATGCGCTGGTCGGCACGTCCACCGTTTCCGCCAATGCTATTTATACTCTGAACAAAAACACCCTGGATGAAGCTGCGAACCTGATCCCCGGTGTCAACTCCGCCAATACCGGCGGCACGCGCAACGAGCGCACTATTCTGGTGCGCGGGTTCAACCGTTTTCAGGTACCGCTGATGGTGGATGGTATCCGTATTTATCTGCCTGCGGATAACCGGCTGGATTATGGGCGCTTTTTAACACCCGACATCGCGGAAATTCAGGTTGCCAAAGGCTATGCCTCTGTTCTGGATGGTCCGGACGCCATGGGCGGAATGGTCAATCTTGTCACCCGCAAACCGCACAAGGAACTGGAAGGCGAACTGCGCGGGGGCACCATGCAGGGGCATGATGGCGGGTATTCCGGTTATAACGTGTTCGGGCTGATCGGCACCAAACATGAAAAATGGTACGCACAGGCCAACTTTGCCATCAATAACGTGGACCATACCGATCTGTCCTCGAATTATGACCCCACCCCCACACAGGGCAAAGGCAAACGGCTGCTGACAGATTCTCAGGACTGGCGCGTCAATTTTAAAGTTGGCTACACACCCAACGCCACGGATGAATACACCATTAACTACACTCGCCAGAGCGGTGAAAAACGCGCGCCGTTCAGCGTGACAGATTCCCTCAGCGCGCAAAAGGACTGGACATGGCCCGCGTGGGATCTGGACAGCCTCTCCCTCACCTCCCGCACCAGACTGAGCGACAGGCTCACCCTGCGGTCCCGCCTGTATCGCAATACTTTCTATAACCTTCTGAGAAGTTTTGATAACGCCAGCCTGAACACGCAGACAAAACCCAAAGCATTTAACAGCTATTATAATGATACCGCATGGGGCGGGAATGTGCGTCTGGATGCGGAAATTTCCCGCCGGGATACGCTGGGCATTGCATTCTATGGCCGGCGTGATGAACATGCCGAGCATGAACAGGTTTTTCCCAGCGGAGCCTATCAGCCCACCACAACCTCGGTTGAGGAAAATTACAGCATTGCGGGTGAAAACGTGTTTCGGTTCCTGCCTAATCTGGATCTGACCACCGGCGTCAGTTATGACTGGCGCGTGCTGGACCGCGCGCAGGGGTATTCCGGCGGTATTATCCATTACCCCACCCGCAACCGGGGCGCACCCAACGGGCAGGCGCGCCTGAGCTGGCGGCCGGATACCGTGTCTGAACTGCATATCAGCGTGTCAGACCGCATCCGTTTCCCGACATTGTTTGAGCGTTTCAGCACCCGGTTTGGCGGCGCGGTTTCCAACCCCGGCCTGCGCCCGGAACGCGCCCAGAACTATGAGCTGGGCGGTTCCCACACCTTTGGAAAGATTGAGGTGGCCGGAGCCCTTTTCTATTCTCACCTGACGGATTTGATTGCCTCTTTCCCTGTGCAGTATAACGGCACAACCGTCTCCCAGAGCCGGAATATCAATAGCGGGAACTATGCCGGAGCGGAAATTTCTCTGGCTATTCCGGTGCGTAAAAACCTTCTGCTGGGCGGGAATTATACCTATACGCATCAGGATGTGAGCGCCCCCGGCTCTTCCCCGCGCTACCGGCCTACGGATGTGCCCACGCATAAGGCGTTTGCCTATGTGGAATGGTCACCCATTAAGAAACTGCGTTTTGTGCCGAACGTTGCTATCTCCTCCAACCGCTGGACCATGAACTCCATCGGCACAACCTATTTCCGCACCGGGCATAACGTGAACATTTCCGCCCGTGTGGATTACCAGATCACCCCCAATGTGCAGATTGGCGCAAATGCCTCCAACCTGCTGGACCAGAACTATCAGATGGTGGGGGGCTACCCGGAGCAGGGGCGGAATTTTTACGTTAATCTGAAAATCTCCGGATAATCCCGCATAAAACTTTCAGAAAGACGCCGGAGCCAGAGATGATAACCACGCATGACTGACCGGCGTTAGAATTAGTCTGTTGGCACGGCCTCCGGGCTGTGCCTAAAAATATCGTATGACCTCAGCCCCTCCGGCCCTGACTGCCAGCCTCCGCCCCCGCGCCCTCCGCCATGCCGAGGGCGTCAAGCTGCGCAAGCGCACGCCCCGCACACAGCAGGCGGAGTGGCAGTCCCCCAAAAACAGGCAGGACCCGGTCTCCATTCTGGTAGAGCAAGGCATGCACCGCATCAGCGCGCTGCTGCCTGTGCGCTATGCCCGCATGGCGGCCTCGCCCTTTGCATTCCTGCGTGGGGCGGCGGCTGTCATGGCGGCGGATCTGGCCGGAACACCCGCAGCAGGCCCCACAGTGCAAAGCTGTGGTGACTGCCATCTGGCCAACTTCGGCAGCTATGCCTCGCCGGAAGGGGTGCCGGTTTTTGATATCAATGATTTTGATGAAACACTGTCCGCCCCGTTTGAATGGGATGTAAAGCGTCTGGGCACGTCCCTTGTGCTGGCCGGGCGAGAAGGCGGCCTGTCCGACGGAGCCGCCAGCACTCTGGCCCGCAGCATGGCGCAGGCTTACGCGCAGGAAATGGCCTATCTTGCACCGCTGAACCCGCTGGCCATCTGGGCGGAACGGATTGACCTTGCTGCCGCCATCGCCGGTTTTCAGGACAAGCAGGCCCGCAAAAAAGTGCAGAGCCTGCTGGATGCCCGGCTGGAAAGTGCGCGCAGCCATTTTGGCCTTGTGGCAGACAATGGCGGTGCTCCGCGCCTGACGGAAAAGCCGCCGCTCGTCATGCGGTTGCCGGAACAGGATGACACCATCCGCGCCGCTTTTGCCCGTTACCTCGCCACCCAGCCGCCGGAACGCGCCATTCTGCTCTCACGCTACACATTGCAGGATGTGATCTTCAAGGTTGTGGGGGTGGGCAGCGTGGGCACTTTCTGCGCAATCGGCCTGTTTGCCACACCGGATAATGAGGTACTACTGCTCCAGATCAAGGAAGCACAGACCTCCGTCCTTGCGCCGCATCTGGCCCCCTCCCCGTTCCATAATCAGGGCGAGCGGGTGGTAACCGGCCAGCGCATTATGCAGACTGCGTCCGATGCGTTTCTGGGCTGGACGCATAGCGGCGGCACGGATGAAGTGGACGGTGAGACCGGCACCCAGCCCACCGGCCAGCGGCAGTTTTACGTCCGCCGCCTGAAAGACCAGCGGCTTGCCGCCATTGGCGCGGAATTTGCCCAGATTGGCCTGCCGGACTACGCGCTCCTGTGTGGCCGCACGCTGGCCCGCGCCCACGCCCGCTCCGGTGATGTTGCCACCCTTTCCGGCTATCTCGGCGCAGGCCGCGCCTTTGCCGACGCCATCGCCAGCTTCTCCACCGCCTACGCTGACCAGACCAAAGCTGACTGGAAAACTTTCTGCGCTGCAATCAAAGCCGGGCGGATTTTTGCGCAGGAGCCGGGGACGGCGAAAAAAGCGCCGGCGGCTTCTAAGAAAAAATCTTAAGCTTTCCAAACCAGTTCGATTGCGGTTGCAGAATTCTGTCTGCAACCGCGACTCTATATATCAATCATGAGTAAGAAGATTGCTTTTCAAATTGAGCTGATATGGAGAGGTAGCAACAGGCCATTTACTGAACAGTATATTTGAGAAACTAGAAATCCTCTTAAACGAGAGTGCAATCGTTTTCTATATGGAATTTATCTCACTTACAAAACCATGATTAATTATTCTCCTTTCAGAAAGAGATACTCAATGCTTAATGAATTACCTGAATTATCCGATAACACATGGAAATCTGCAGCAGAACAATTTAAAGACTCGGGATGGTTATCTGAATATTGTAAAATTTATTTTTATGTCAAAAGCGTAAATAGAAAATTTGGAGATGAAATAAAAACAAAAATTTTTGAACTATGCGGAGCAAAAATAGAAAATATTTCCTATATTGAAGTTAATATTTTTGGCAATAATGGATGGGCTTTCTATAATTCTGAGCTATTCACAAGGGATGCCGCCCAAAAAAAATTAAAAGCCGAAACAGAAAAGGCAAATCGCTAAATGGTAAAAAATATGGATGAGATAAAAGCAATTTCCTTCTAACAATGCTTTCAATATTGATCAATTTGAAAACTTATTGTTAAGAGCGCTTCCTTATTTTAGGTATACATGAGACTAAGGCGAATACAGTCTACCAACTCAAGAGTGTCTAGCAGACAAGTAGCTTTGGGGAGAAAGCGTCATGTCTTCTATGGGTCTCTAAATGTCTATGATCAGACATTTAGAGTTTCCAGTTCATGCGTAAAGGGCGGAATAGTCTCTGAATGTTCAATAATGACCACGTAAGGTAAAGCTAAAAGTACGTGGCTCGCCATAGATCATGCCGTCGTAAAACCCTTCCTGACGCACGTAAGTCCGGTCTGTGAGGTTGGTAATGTTCCCAGCAATATCAAGCCAGTTAGCAACGCGATACCGAGCCATAATATTGATAAGCGTGTAGCCTTTGACACGAAGGTTGGAAGAATCATACTTGCCATTTCCAAGAGGACGACCGGGATTGGTGGACCATTCTGTGCTGGACTGGCTGGAGATACCGCCACCAATAGTCAGATGATGGAGTTTTCCAGGGAAAGTATAACTTGTTGTAAGACGCACAAGATGATGGGGATCCTGACGATAGCTCAAACCTTTTTCGTAGAGATAGCTGTAACCAAAGAATACGTTCCAACCGGGTAGAAGCTCACCCGAGGTATCAAAATCAATACCTTCTGTCTTAACACCATTGACAGATTCGTAAATCGCTTCCCCGGTGGTTGAATTTGTTGAACCAGTTGCCTGGGCAACATTGTTTTGACGGTTGAGATAAAATGCGAGTGACGTATTAAGGCGTTGCTTGAAGAACGCACCTTTCAAGCCCGTTTCATAACTTTTTCCCATGACCGGATCGAGGGGTTTATTGCTGGCATCCCGCAGGTTCGACTGAGGTGTGTATACGTTTGTATAGCTTCCATAAATCGACATGGTCTTTGTAAAGTCATAGACCATACCAGCATAAGGGGTCAGGACAGCATTTTGCTGACCGGTACTGGTGGACCCTGAGTATTTGTTGGCTGTATTATATGTGCCGGTGTAAGCTTGATAACTGCTCATGCGCCCACCCAGAATAAGGGAAAGCCCTTTGGCCAGAACAAACCTACCAGACGCATATGCACCGTAATTTCGAGTGACATCAACCTCACGCGCGCGTGTGCGATGCGTGACAAAGTTAGGGTAAGATCCGTCCCATGTCTGCCAGTTATCAATAGGAAGACCGGTTGCCCGATACTGACACCCTGAATAGGGATTGACACCTGCAATCGAGCAATTTCCTAAAGCCTTACTGAATGAATACTGTGTCAGTTCATCATTATATCCGTTGAACCCAAAGACCAGTTTATGTTCGCGGCCGAAAACATGAATGGGCCCAGAGATATGGACGTCGGCATTATCCCGCGCATCTTCATACTCAGCATGAAGAGCGTTCAGGTACGCCCCAGTCCCATCCTGATTCCAAAACCCCCCATAAGTTCCCCGTGATGCATTATTAATTTTTGCGACACCAAGGTTATTATAGGAACTCCCCTGGGTACGCATATAGCCGGCTTTCAGATGCCAGCCTGCTGAGAAATCATGATCGTAATTGATAAAAGCCGTATACTGGTCACGCGTGGCCTGGCTCCAGTCCGCAGCAGGGTTGGTGCTACGAGGCAAATTAGTTTTTGTTCCATCTGCATACCAGATAGGAACATTGGTCCCCCAGGACGCACCATCATTACGGGTTCTTTCATATTGAAAGCCGAAATTGAGCGTATCGCGCGAAGAGATATCTGCTGTGAAGTTAGCAAGAGCTCCAATACGGTTGACGTGTTCTCTTATCCTGAAGGTATCGGTGTCATCCCACGAAAACACATATCTGCTGCGAATAGTTCCCGAATGATTTAGAGGAGCATTAAGGTCCGCCATGACGCGGTGCTCGTTCCAGTTTCCTAGTCTTAAAAGACCATTCGCGGAAAATTCTCTCTGGGGGGCTTTGCGTTGTAAGTAGATTGTTGCGGATGGGTCTCCCGTCCCGCCCAGAAGACCGTTGGCCCCACGGACGATCTGCACATTATCATACAGATCCATATTCATGGATGAGCCAACACCACCAAAGCTTGTTGAGGCATCAATCTGCATGCCATCAATCTTATAGTTGGTAATGTCGAAGCCACGAGCGCGATATGTTGTTCTCCCAGCGTTATCGTTTGCGTAGGATGTAACGCCAGGCGTGGTATTCAGAACGTCATCCAGGGTATTGATCTGCTGATCATCCATGACCTGCCGTGTCATAACCGTGACTGTCTGCGGTGTTTCCCGTAAGCTTAATGGCAACCCCGTGGAAGCACTTGTTTGTGGTGCTGTATAACTTCCCTGATCCCACCGTCTGCCTCGCACAAGAATGCTTTCATTAGTTTTAGGCGAAACAGTGGCTATATTTTTCTGTTTTGTAGTTTTTTTTGAAGATGATTGTTTATTATCGACGGATTTTTTCTCAATAACTTCGCCCGTATTTGTTTTCTTTTTTACGACATCTTCTGCCTGAACTGAAGATATTCCACCTAGAGAAAGGAACGTTGAGGCCAGCAGGGCTGCTGCTCGAAGATGGGTTACATGGTGGAGTGTCACATCAATATCCTACTAGGAATGATTAGTGCGAATAATTATCATTTGCGGCGAAATACCAGTTACGCGCTGCAGTTGGTAGATTGAATAAATTAATTTTTATTCATTATTTCGATGTAGTAGCCCCTGATAACAGAGCAGGCATAGTCAAGGTGGAGCACGCGCCCAGCACCCAGAATTTTCACTAAAATGCCTCAGATATGACTAAGGCCCGTTAGCACTTAAAGTTCTTCCTATTTTTAGAGATGGAGGAAGGAGACGGAACAGACCGTTTATGGTGACAGAGTTCTACCGTCGCGAAGCAAACATAACGTCGAGCGGCATTCTCGTATCAACCATCCTGTCACTTGCGCGTATCACAATCTATCTGGGCGCAATCGGTTGAACATGAAGCTGAGGCATCTATCCCCGATCAGACGGGCTCATCCATTTTGGGAGATTTTTCAGATCTCCCCGGCTTCGTGCGGCTCGGCGCTTCAGCCATGCGGGCGGAAATCGCTTCGGCAAACGGTAGCTATTTTATCTTTACCCATACGAACTCGAAACTCGGCTATTGGTCCAAACTCTCTTATGAGAGATCGTGATTCTCAAGTCTGTTATGTGAGAAGCGATGAAACGTCCTGAACGTCTGACATGAGGCGACAGCAGCCATCCACACAAAAAAAGGGCCTCAAAAGAGGCCCTTTTTCCCGTCACATAAGACCTAAAAACTTCAAGCGTTTTCGTAATTCTTCTGCACAAACTCATTCAGCAAACGCACGCCAAAGCCGGTGGCCCCTTTGGGCTGGCCGTTGCGCGGGGTTTTGCTCCATGCTGTTCCGGCAATATCCAGATGCGCCCAAGGAGTTTCCCCCACAAAGCGTTTCAGGAACTGGGCGGCGGTAATGGAACCACCCGGACGGCCGCCAATGTTCTTCATGTCCGCAATGTCGGATTTCAGCATGGCGTCATACTCAGCGCCCATCGGCAGACGCCACAGCTTGTCACCCGTTGCCGCACCCGCTGCCGTCAGATTGGCAGAGAGATCGTCATTGTTGGAGAACAGGCCTGCATATTCATGGCCAAGGCTGATGATGATCGCCCCCGTCAGCGTGGCGAGGTCCACCATGAGTTTCGGGGCAAAACGCTCACGCGCATACCAGAGGATATCGGCCAGAACCAGACGCCCTTCTGCATCCGTGTTCAGCACTTCAATCGTCTGGCCAGAAGCGCTGCGCACAACGTCCCCGGGGCGCTGGGCCGTGCCGGACACCATGTTTTCCACCAGCCCGATCACGCCAACAGCGTTCACTTTCGCCTTGCGGCCCGCAAGCGCTGTCATCAGACCGGTCACGGTTGCGGCACCGGCCATGTCTTCTTTCATTTCTTCCATGCCTGCCGCGGGCTTGATGGAAATACCGCCGGAATCAAATGTCACGCCTTTGCCAATAAAGGCCAGCGGGGCGTCATCCTTCGCGCCGCCATTCCAGCGCATGATAACGGTGCGCGGGGCGTTCGCGCTGCCCTGCGCCACACCCAGCAGCGCGCCAAAGCCAAGCTTTTCCATCTCGGCCTGCTCAAGCACCTCGACCTCAAGCCCAAGGCTGCGCAGCGTGGTCACACGCGCGGTAAATTCTTCGGGGTTCAGGACGTTGGCCGGTTCCGTCACCAGATCGCGGGTCAGGATCACACCGCGCGCCACAGCGGAGAGCGGCGCAAATGCGGCCTCGGCCGCAGCCGGGTCAGCCGTCAGAACAGTCACAGCGGCCAGACGATGCTTTTTCTCAACCGTCGGGGCGCTGTGATACAGGGAGAAGTGATACGCCCCCAGCACAGCACCCTGCGCGACAGAGGCTGCAAACTCCTGCGGCACATTGCCCAGCGCAACAGTCGCTTTTTCCTGCGCCCCAAAAGCAGAGGCCGCAACGCCACCAGCGGCTTCGGCTTCCTTCGCGCCAAAAGCGTCCAGTTTGCCAACGCCGATCAGCACAATGCGGGAAAAGCCAGCACCGGGGGCCAGCACAACGCAGGTTGAGCCGTCTTTGCCGGTAAAGTCATCGGCCTCAGCCGCACGGCTCAGCGCACCGTTGGTCGCTTTGTCGGCCTCGGCAAAAATGGCCGGACGGTCCTGCCCTTCGGCCAGCAGAAGAGCCAGTGCCCCGCCATCGGGCAGGGTTTCGGGGGAAAAGGAAATCTGAAGCATAATGACTGGCCTCCATAAACGTCTTAAGCTTTTTGCCTGACTTGGGTACGTCCCGCCTCGCCCCTTGGCAAGAGCACAGCCGGGAGCACCTTAAAAAAACAGGCAGGGCATGACGCGCCGCCGTTCCTGGCGTATGGTGGCAGCATGAGCACCCATACAGACGCTGACCTGCTGGCCCTTGCCGCCAGACTGGCGGAAGAAGCCGCCGAAATTATCCGCACCATCCGCGCGCGGGGTTTTGAAACGCTGACCAAAACCGACTCCTCGCCGGTGACGGAAGCGGACCACGCGGCAGAAGCGCATATCCTGAAAGGCCTGCGCGCCGCCGTGCCGGAAATCCCGGTGATTGCGGAAGAGGAAATGGCCGCGGGCCTGCGCAGCGCTGTGTCTGACACCTACTGGCTGGTGGACCCGCTGGACGGCACACGGGAATTTGCGGCCGGGCGGGATGATTTTACGGTGAATATTGGCCTTGTGCGGGGCGGCCGCGCCGTTCTGGGCGCTATGGCGCTCCCTGCCTATTATCAGCTTTATACCGGCGGCATTGGCCTGCCTGCCGAACGCCGGGATCAAAACGGCACCACCGTTATCCACACCCGCACGCCACCTGCGGAAGGGCTGAGCGTTCTGGCCTCCCGCCATTATGCGGATGACCCGCGTCTGGCGGCTTATCTGGGGGAACGCCGCATTGCCTCCGTAGGCAATATCGGGTCGGCCGTAAAATTTGCCCGCGTGGCGGAAGGCGCTGTGGATTTCTACCCCCGCCTTGGCCCGACCATGGAGTGGGACACAGCCGCCCCGCAGGCTATTGTGGAAGCCGCTGGCGGGCATGTCACACTTCTGGACGGCACCCCGCTGCTATACGGCAAACCGGACTGGAAAAACCCGCCGTTTGTCTGCACCGGGGCGCTCTGACCTCCATGAAGGAACGCCTTGCCGCCACGCCAGCCGGGATAACCACCGCCGCCCGCATCCTGCGGGAGGGCGGGCTGGTGGCGTTTGGCACTGAGACTGTTTACGGGCTGGGGGGCGACGCCACACAGCCCGCCGCCGTTGCGCGTATTTTTGAAGCCAAGAACCGCCCGCGCTTCAACCCGCTCATTAGCCATTTTGCCAGTGCGGACGCCGCTTTTACGCAGGTTCAGGCCTGCCCGCTTGCGCAGAAACTGGCCGCAGCCTTCTGGCCCGGCCCACTCACACTTGTCCTGCCTCGCGCCCCCGGCAGCACGGTGAGCGATCTGGCTGCCGATGGCCTGTCCTCCCTTGCCGTGCGCGTGCCACGCGGGGAGGCTGTGCTGGCTTTGCTGCGCGCCGTCGGGCAGCCCGTTGCAGCCCCCTCCGCCAATCGCTCCGGCCGCATCAGCCCCTCAGACGCCAGCCACGTTCTGGAAGAACTGGGAGGCCGGATTGATGCCGTGCTGGATACCGGCCCCTGCGCCGTGGGGCTGGAAAGCACCGTGCTGGACCTGACAGACCCGGACCGCCCCTGCCTGCTGCGCCCCGGCGGTGTTGCTGTGGAAGCGCTGGAAGCCCTGTGCGGCCCCATTGCCCGCCCGGAAACGGAAGCCGATGCCGCCCCGCTTTCTCCGGGCCGGATGCTCTCCCACTACGCTCCCAGCCTGCCGGTGCGGCTGAACGCCACCAGCGTAGGCCTGCGGGAAGGACTGCTGGCATTTGGTCCTGCTCCGCTGCCGGGCGCTGCCGTCACATGGAACCTCAGCCCCACGGGTAATCTGGAAGAGGCCGCGGCCCGCCTGTTTTCCGGCCTGCGCTTTCTGGACAGCCAGCAGCCCACATTTGATCTGACCGGCCTTGCCGTGCAGCCCATCCCTTCGCACGGGCTGGGGCTTGCCATTCAGGATCGCCTGAACCGGGCAGCCGCCCCCCGGCCCGCAGAGCCGGACCTGTCATGAGCCAGATTGACCCCAAAGAAATCAAAATCCTTTCTGATATTCTGGCACTGGTGCTGGAAGAGCAGCAGGGGCAGTCCATGACGGCGCTTGAGGCCATCAAGGCCCGCGCCCGGCGGGACGGCATGACAGGTGGCGCGCTCAAAAACCTGTTTCAGACTCTGGCCCCGGACATTGACCGCCTGACCGCCGCCCGCAAAGCGACGGAAGGAGCGGAACTCCGCACGCTGGAAAACACCATCCACACCCTGCGCATCCAGTTGCATGACCGGGGAGAAATTCTGAACCGGATGGAACATAATCTGCGCATTGTGCGGAACAATAATGAAAACCTGAAATCTCAGCTTCATGTTCTTCAGAATGCCCATGCGGAAGCCACTCACAGGCTCGGCATGAAAATGATGGACAGCAACTACCCCCGGCTGATGATTATTTTTGTGGCCGTTATGGCCGGGTTGCTGGCAGGCATTGCCGGTACCCAGCTTTTCCATTTGTTCTATGCTGCGTTTCACCCTGTCACAGACAACGCCCGCTATCTGTATTAAGGGCAGGACACACACAACCTGCCCCGCCCCGTTTTGTAAGATCCTGACCCTGACCAAGGTTTTCACCATGTCCGACACGTCTCTGCCCCCAGCCCTTCTGACTGCCCTGTCTGATCTGCTCGGCCCCTCCGGCCTGCTGACTGACGCCGGGGATACAGAAGCGTTCTGCACAGACTGGCGGATGCTGTATCATGGCCGGTGTGCGGCGGTGTTACGCCCGGCCAGCACGGAAGACTGCGCAAAAGCTGTCGCCCTGTGTGCGGAGCATGGTGTGCCGATGGTGCCGCAGGGCGGCAATACCAGCATGGTCGGCGGGGCCACCCCGGATAACAGTGGCAAGGCGGTTGTCATTTCCACCAACCGCATGACGCGCATTCACACCATTGACCATGCCGACCTGACCATGACGGTAGAAGCGGGCGTCACCCTGAAAGCCGCGCAGGACGCCGCAGCGGCGGAAGGGCTGATGCTCCCGCTCTCCATCTCTTCCGAAGGTTCGGCAGAAATTGGCGGAATTCTCGCCACTAATGCAGGGGGCAACAACACCGTGCGGTATGGCAATGCGCGGGAACTGGCTCTGGGGCTGGAAGCCGTTCTGCCGGACGGACAGGTGCTGAACCTGATGCGCCGCCTGCGCAAGGACAATACGGGCTACGCGCTGCGGCAGTTGCTGATCGGATCAGAAGGGACGCTGGGGCTGATCACCACCGCCATCATTCAGCTTCAGCCTGCCCCGCGCTCACGCGAGACCGCTCTGTGCGCGCTGGCTGACCCGCAGGCCGTGCTGAACCTGTTTGCCGCCTTCCGTAAGCAGGACCCGGCGGCCATTCAGGCCTTTGAATATATGTCCGGCACAAGCATGGCGCTGGTCAACAACCTGATTGAAGGGGCGTCCCTCCCCCTGGAAACCCCTGCGCCAGCCTATGCTCTGGTTGAACTAGGCAGCCCCCGCGCGGATGACAGCCTGCGCACCCTGATGGAAGATGTTCTGGGGCAGGCTCTGGAAGACGGTCTGGTGACGGACGCCGTTCTGGCGGAAAGTGAAGGCCAGCGTCAGGCGTTGTGGATGATCCGTGAGGAACATGCCGAAGCCCAGAAGCGCGCCGGAGCGTCCGTCAAGAACGATGTCTCTGTTCCGCTCTCCGCCATTCCCGAATTTATTACCAAGGCCACCGCCGCCTGTGAGGCGCTGATCCCCGGGATCCGCGTCGCCCCGTTCGGGCATATCGGGGATGGCAACATCCACTTCAATCTGGTGCAGCCCGAAGGCATGGACCCGAAAGCCTTTCTGGCGCAGGACCATGCGATGATGGATACGGTTGCCGGAATTGTCCGCACGCTGGATGGGTCTTTTTCTGCCGAACATGGGGTCGGGCAGCTTAAAACCTACATGATGCCCTCATGGCGTGGCGGCGCGGAACTGGATGCCATGCGCAAAATCAAAGCGGCATTGGATCCGAAAAACCTGATGAATCCAGGCAAGATTTTCCCTGAAAGCTGAACGCCAAAAACTGGAAACACCAAGACCAGATAACGGGCACCAGAAACCAAAGCCGCGCCCCTCTTATATTTTCAGGAGGGACGCGGCTTTTTTTCAGCCAGACAGTCATTTCAGAAAATCAGGCTCAGAACACGCAGAATGGGAAAATCACATTTATTTCCTGCGTGAAAAGAAATCCATTTCCGGGTAGCGCAATGCGGAAAGCTGGAGCAGCAGCGCAGGCAGCAGAACCACCCCAACCTCCAGCCCCATAAGCCCGATTGCGGCCAGTGTCAGAACGGGGGCGACAATCCGTTCCGCATGAGCGGCGCGCGGGCTGCTGCATGCCAGAACAGAGCACAGGCCACCCACCGCAATAAACGCGGCGGCGGTTATGGCCCGGAAGGGATGCCGCAACATGCTGGGGGTCAGCCCGCCCATCACGCTATCCAGAGAAGACATGTCCGATGACCAGCCCGCCAGCCCGAACAGAAAGCTGAACGGCAGGATCAGCACGCCAAACACATCTTTCAGCAGCATGAGGAAGCCCATCACCACCGGGGGCAGCAGGACAAAGGCAACCCCAAGTGCGACATCAACCACAAGAACGACAAGCGCGGGCGTGACAGAATTATTCTTCATGCCCGCACTTTACTGCAAAATGTGTCAGGATTTCAGTCTTTCCACCATTTGACAGGCTGCGGTTCGTCACTCTCGGCGGAGACCAGAACTTCGTCTTCATCCTCATCATCCAGCGGTTTCAGACGCGGGCGACCACGCGGGCGGGCTTCAAGCTTTTTCCGCAGAGCCTGCATTTCCTCTTCCAGCGTTTCCACCGTGCGCTGGGCGCTGCGCAGGGCGCGTCCGGCTTCCGTCAGTTCTTCCTCACGCTCGGCCAGCTTGGCCTTCAGCTCGCGCACCATGATATCCGCATGGGCCTGACGGGTCTCTAGCCCGCGCTGGGCAGTCTGCAAGGATTCAACCTGACGTTCCGCATCTTCAAACCGCAGTTTTTCATCCGCAAGCTGACGGCGCAGTCTGGAAACTTCCGTCGTATCTTCTTCAGAAAAATGCACAGCGCGGGATGTGGAGGCCGTGCGGGGCATGGCCAGCGTGCGCGGCGTTGTGCGGGCCAGAGAATGTTTTTCTACTGGTACATCACCATCTTTTACAAAACGGCGGCGTTTGCCCTGCGCAGGATCAGCAGCCGGGCGGGGTGTTCCCGCACGGGCGCGGGAGGGTGCGCCAAGCCGCTCAAGAGCGTTGCGCAGGGAGGCTTCTTCAAACGCCTCGTCCCGTTTTTCGTCACCCATGGGGGTGGATAAAAATGATGGTGTCTTCATAAATTCGGAAGTCACGCTTCTTTATACTTTCCTGACGCTGTCAAACATGAAAAACCGGATCTGTCACACGCAGCGGGTGCCGGCTTCTGCACCGGAGCCCGCCAGAACACTCCGAGAAATGTTTCCCTCACCTGCGGCAAGGTGGGCCATAACCCAACAGATTCCTGATATTTGTTGGTAAAGACCTGCCTTAACTTTTAAAAGCCCTCAGGCAGGTTTGCGGGCCCTGCTTACCACGCATTTCGCGGTTTTCAAAGGGTTTCCGGGGGTGCGGCGTCTTTTTTTGCCTTCCCACATCTTCAACAGAGTGTGCAGCGGACTGTGCCGCGTGATTTTCAGAAGAGGCAGACAGCAAGAACACGCAAAGTTTTTTTGTAACTTGACCTCTGCTTTAAAAATATTTCCTGCGTCTGTTCTGCAAATAGTTCTGCAATCCTGTTTTCAGTCACAGGATATTTCCGGTCCGCCCGGCCTTTTCCACCCCACCACGTTAAAAAAGGCCGAACACCATTCCGCTCTTACACGCTTTTCCGCTGCGCGGCCGGAGTCCAGACAAGGTCTGTTGCGCCATCCTGATTAAAATGCCGCGCCAGCACAAAGAAATAGTCAGACAACCGGTTGAGAAGTTTCAGCAACTCCGGGTTAACCGCCTCAAGCTGCGCCAGCGCCACCACGCGCCGCTCTGTTGTGCGGGCGTGCGTGCGCGCCAGATGCGCCCATGCCGCCGCAGGAGTGCCGCCGGGCAGTACAAAGCTGGTCAGAGGAGCCTGTGCCTGCCGCCACTGCTCAACCCAGTTTTCCAGACAGATCAGAAATTCCCCGCTTATCCGGCTGGCCGTGTGTGCTTTCGGCCCTTCGGGCTGGCACAGATCGGCCCCCATATCAAAAAGCCAGTTCTGGAGCTGCTCCAGCTGTGCAGCCGCGGCACTCTCCGCCGCCGTCTGGCTGCGTAACAGCCCCACCACGGCGTTCAGTTCATCCAGACACCCCATGGCTTCAATCCGCGCACTGTCCTTGGAGACGCGGCTGCCATCGCCCAGAGACGTCTGCCCGGCATCTCCCCCACGGGTCACAACGCGATCAATACGGATACTCATAGGGTGTCCTCTTCTGTTCAGGTTCGTCTGCTTCAGGCAGGTTTCCGCTTCCGCCCTGCCCGGTTCTGCCTCTATAAAGCGGCATCATGCTTTCATTATCCAGTCTCCCCCGTTTATGGCGTGTCTGCGGCGCTCTGCTTGCAGGCTTTGGCACCATTTCTGGCGCGCTGATCGCGCATCTGCCTGAGGCAGATTTCGGCCCCGGTGGCCGCCTGATGGCGCATGGCGCGCTGGAAATGCAGATGTGGCACGGGCTGGCCCTGCTGGTTCTGGGGCTGACAACGCGTGATCGTCCGGCAAAACCGCTGGCACTGGGCGGCTGCGGCCTGTTGCTGGGCACGCTGCTGTTTTGCGGTGGCGTGTATTACACAGCCCTGACAGGCCAGCACGCGGCTCATATTGCGCCGACAGGCGGCAGCATTCTCATCCTCTCATGGCTCTGCCTCGCCGCAGGGTGGCTGCGCGGATGACTGACGGGATTTCAGACGTGATTCGTGGCGCATGGCTTGGCGCGGAAGGGCTGGAAGCCGTTCTGGAACAGGATCTCCAGCGGCGCGGCGTGACCATAGACCGCTGGCATGGGCAGCTTGCGCTCTCCCGCCAGCCGTCCGTCTTTTCCCCATGGGCGCTGGATGTGTGGGAAGCACCGGAGCAGGTCACCATCCCGTCCATTAAAGGGGCGGCAAAAATCCTGCGAGGGCATCAGCGCAACTGGGGTCTGTATGCGGCTGATTTCTTCCGCCGCGCTGCACTGATTGAAGAAAACCTGCCGCCCATCAAAACCGCGCTGCTGACCTTCCCGACGGCAGCCCCCACCGCCCCCCTTGGCGCGTGGACCCTGCTGACGCCGGACACCATGCTGTTCTCAGCCCGCAAAAGCAGCCCGTTTATCAACGGGGCTCCGAAATTTGTGGAAAACCGGACAGGACCACCCTCCCGCGCCTACCTGAAACTGTGGGAGGCCTGCACGCTGCTGCGCCGCTGGCCACAACCGGGCGAGACCTGTCTGGATCTGGGAGCCACCCCCGGCGGCTGGACATGGGCCATTGCCCAGCTTGGCGCGGATGTGACGGCTATTGACCGCGCCCCGCTGGACCCGGCTGTGGCCGCCATGCCGCATGTGCAGTTTCAGCAAGGCAGCGCCTTCGGGCTGGAGCCCGCCTCCTTCCCGGAAGTCGATTGGGTTTTTTCCGATATTATTGCCTACCCCGCCCGCCTGCTGGCGCTGGCCAGACGCTGGATTGAGTCCGGGCGTACGCAGAACATGGTCCTGACCGTCAAATTTCAGGGTGACACGGACCATGAGACCGTTGCGGCCTTTGAGGCTATTCCCGGCGGCAGCCTGCGCCATCTGGCGCATAACAAACATGAGCTGACATTTTTCTGGTCTCAGGCCGGCGCGGCGGCGGAAGCGCCCTCAGCGCCTGCGGTCTAAAAGCCGCTCGCCCCAGCGCACCAGCACAATTGCCAGCAGGAAGCACAGTACCATAAGGCCTGCCGCAATCATCTGCTGCTGGCTTGCGTTGCCGTCGGCCGCCAGAACCTGAAGCACTGAGGCCCCGACATGCTGGCCTGTCTGGCGGTCAACCCAGGGGAGCAAACTCAGTCCTTCGCGCAGCAGGCTGATCAGCAGAGCCGTCAGACCCACGGTGCAGAGTGTTTTCAGCACTGTGCGCCAGAGGCTGCCAGAAGATGTGGGGGGAGGCCTGTTTTCCGGCATACTCTCTCCGTTTTTGGGCTTTAAGATCCAGTCCGCGCACAAAAAAGGCCGGACTGGCTTTTAAGGCGGTCAAAGTCGTGTCGTGTGTTATTCAGAAACGGGGTGGCCGCTTTTCTTCATAGCCGCCTGATGGCGGCGGATGGAGGTTTTAAAGCCCGGCAGGTCCGTCGCTACCAGCGTGTCCGCATACGCGCCTTTTTTCCAGACCCAGCGGTCAGACCCGTCCACCACAATATCTTTCATGATCCCGTGGGAAGACGGCCCGAGCGTGATCGGCCCGCTGACGGAATCCAGAACTTTCACCCACCGGCCCTTCTGCTGCAAATAGACATCTGTTGAGCATCCGGCAGACCCGCACAGGCTGGCGGACTGCACCTGCACAAACAGGCCAATGCTTTTCCCGCTGGCAGAAAGGGGGGCTGAGCCGATCAGCACCAGCGGTTTTTCATGGTGCCGAGCGGCGGAGGCCAGATCATCCGCGTTCAGAATACGGGCCTCCTTATCCAGCGCCGTGCCGGGCTGGCTCGTCATGATAACCGGGTCCCCGCTTTGGGATGCCGTGGCCTTGCTGGCATGGCCTTTATGCGTGCTGCTGGTGTGTGTGCCTGTCTTTGCGCGTGCTGCGACGTAACCGGGTGCCGCGCTCAGGGCCAGTACGGCGAGAGCAGCCAGCGCCCGGCCTGAAAGAACATGTCGGTTCAAGGTTGCGATCCCCCCGCAAGCTGTGGAACAGAAGACTACCATGAAAACGCACGACCCCAACATTCTCGATACACCCGAACCCGACCATCCGCGCCCCGGTCCGTACCGACATTATAAAGGCGGACTTTATACCGTGATTTGTGTCGGGCGCCACAGCGAGACCGAGGAATGGCTTGTCACCTACCGGAGTGAAGCCCGAGGGGATTACTGGGTGCGGCCTCTGGCCATGTGGCAGGAAACCGTAAATGGCCTGCCGCGTTTTGCTCCCATCCCGCAGCCTGAAATCGAATAACCGGCCCATTCGGACTATTCAGATCCGGGTTCCCAATAAAAAGAGAGACCCTGAGCAACACAGAGATGTGTGCACTCAGAACTCCTTTAAAAACACATCAGGGAACCCGGCCGCATAAAGCGCGTTTAGATCTTCTGTAAGACACATTATACTTCACAGGAGATAACTATGATTTCAAAAAAACATTTTACGCTTAGCGCTGCCCTTCTGACCGGCGCTCTGGCTTTTGCGCCAGCCCTGTCCCACGCGGAAACCATCCAGACCGAAGGCCATTTTGCCAGCGCAAAAGCCACGCCGTCCCGCGTTACCGGTGGTGTTCGCGCCACGCTGGAAACTGAAAACAATCAGCTCAGCTACACCATTACGTGGAATAACCTGTCTGGCCCGGTGACCGGCGCTGAACTGATGGCGGCGAAGGATCTTTCCAAAACAGCGGAAAAAGTTGCGGATCTGAAAGGCCCGTATGTTGCCCCGCTGACCGGCACCCTGACGCTTAGCGCAGACCAGATTGATCTGTACCGTCATGGTCAGTTGTTTGTGGGTCTGGGCACCGCCGCCCACCCGCACGGTGAAGTGCGTGCGCAGCTCGTTCCGGCTCCAGGCACCGACACCAAATAATCTGGTGCTATTCTGACGGGCACTCAGAAAAAAACGGGGGCTGGCAGAACCGCCAGCCCCCGTTTTCTGTAGTGAGCAAGTCTCGCGCAGAGAAAAAATACCGTCTGCCAGTGCTGATCTAAAAGTCTTTCCCCTTTTACCGGGCGAAAACCTCAGGCATCCTGCGCCTTCACCTGAGCAATCAGTTCCGGCACGATTTCAGGGTCAGCCAGAGTGGACAGATCCCCCAGCCCTTCCAGATCATGCATTGCAATCTTGCGCAGCAGGCGGCGGACAATTTTGCCAGACCGGGTTTTGGGCAGATCCCGCACCACATAGATTTTCTCAGGCACAGCATAGCGCCCGACGCCTTCTGCTACGGCACGGTTTACAGCGGATGGATGGAAGACGCCTTCCTCCTTCGGCACGACAAACACCACCAGCCCCTGACCTTTGAGGTCATGCGGAATACCCACGGCGGCACTTTCCACCACCTCATGGTCCATCGCTACGGCATCTTCAATTTCCGCCGTGCCAATCCGGTGGCCGGAAACATTCACCACATCATCAACGCGCCCGGTAATCCAGTAATAACCGTCAGCCTCCCGCCGCGCGCCATCGCCCGTAAAATAATAGCCCGGACAGGTGGTAAAGTAAGTCTGGCGGAAACGGTCATGATCTTTCCAGATAGACAGCGCCTGCCCCGGCCATGATGCCGCCATGCACAGCAGGCCTTCCCCCGCCCCGTCCACAACCTGCCCCTGCGTATCCAGCAATGTGGCCCACACACCGGGCAGCGGCAGGCAGGCCGCACCGGGGCGCGGCGTTACACAGCCCGCAGCAGCGGTAATCATCACGCCGCCGGTTTCCGTCTGCCACCAGGTATCCACCACAGGGCAGCGGCCTTTGCCCACTTCATCATGGAACCACTGCCAGGCTTCCGGGCTGATCGGTTCCCCCACCGTGCCAATCACGCGCAGGCTGGCCAGTGAGCGGCTCCGCACCACATCATTCCCTTCCCGCATGACGCCCCGCACGACCGTGGGGGAGGAATAGAAAACGGTTACGCCATACTGGTCGATCACATCCCACCAGCGGCCCGGCGCAGGCCATGAGGGCAGACCTTCATACACCAGAATGGTGCCGCCATTGGCCAGCGGGCCATAGACGACGTAGGTGTGGCCGGTAATCCAGCTTGTATCCGCCGTGCACCAGAAAATATCGTCCGGCTTATGGTCAAACACAGTGGCGTGGGTAAACGCGGCCCACACCAGATAACCGCCGGAGCCATGCACCAGACCTTTGGGCCGCCCGGTGCTGCCGGACGTATACAGCAGAAAAAGCGGGTCCTGCGCGCTCATGCTCTCTGCCGGGCAGTCTGGCTGCTCCTGCGCGACCTCATCCGTGTAAAACAGGTCCCGCTCCGGCTGCATCGGCACATCCGCCCCGGTCACGGACACAACGAGAACATGCCGCACCCGGCTTTCCGCACCGCAGCGCGCAATGGCCTCGTCCATGATGGTTTTGCTCGGGATGCGCTTGTCCCCCCGGCGCGCCACATCGGCTGTCAGCACCAGCACAGCACCGCTGTCACTCAGGCGCTCGGCCAGCCCCTCCGCCGAGAAGCCGCCAAACAGCACAACATGCACCGCACCAATGCGGGCGCAGGCCAGCATGCCGATAATCCCTTCCACCACCATGGGCAGATGGATCGCGACGCAATCCCCCTTCTTCACGCCCAGACGCCGCAGCACATTGGCCAGACGGCACACACGGGCATGAAGCTCCTGATAGGTCAGGCTCTCCTTCTGGTCCTCGTCCTGCCCCTGCCAGATCAGCGCGGGCTTATCGGGCTGGGTGCGGACATACCGGTCCAGACAGTTTTCCGAAACATTCAGAAACCCGTCAGAAAACCAGTCAACACGCACATCACCCGTAAAATCGGAGCGGGACGCCTGTTGCGGCGGAACATGCCAGACAAGCTTGCGGGCCTGCTCAAGCCAGAAGGCTTCAGGCTCCTGCCCGGCCTTCAGCACCATGTCTCTGTATTGCCCGGCTGTCAGCCCTGCTCCAGCCGGAGCTTCAAACGCTTCTGACACGCTCGTTCCGCTCCCTTGATACTCTGCGCCCTGCTGTGTCTGATTGCAGGGACAGAATGGTTTTGATCACATCAGGAGCAAGGGGGAAAGGCACAGCCACTTGATCGGAAATATTAAAATTATTCCATAAAACGCAGAAAGGGCCAGCCGCTATCCGACTGACCCTTTCCCGCTCTGGCTTTTTACACCCGGCGCGGCTTAACCCCGCCCGGTGCAAATGGCCTGAGGCATGCCTTACAGAGCGGCCTTGGCACGATCCAGAACAGCTTTACAGGTCTTCTGGCGCACAGGGATGCTGGACGTGGCGATAGAGTAGGTTTTGCCATTGGCCTGCAGCTGGCCTGCCGTGCCACGGGCATAGAACATGTTGCCTTCCTGACCGTCCGGTACAGCGTTGGTTTTCTGATTATAGGACTGGAGCACCTTGAAGGCGTCGTCATAATCAGGGACGTAGTTGTTTTCGGTGCAGTAGTTCAGCAGACCACCGACTTCAACCGGGTTGATGGAACCAACATAACCGGACAGGTCCGTGTCGGTCAGCGTTGCAGTTTTAACGCCAGTTTCAGCCTGCTCACCCCCCTTGGAGACGGGAGCCGGGGTATCGGCAGCGTGAGCAAACAGCGGCGCACCGGCCAGCATTGTTGTAACAGCAAGCGCCGACAGGGCACGTACGGAAATCAGTTTCATTCAGAATCTCCCTAGCGGAATATGCCCCAAACTGGCCTGCAAATTCAGGAAAGATCAAGCCAGCCCCCTGCGCACCAAGAGCATGGCAGCCCACAGCCTGCCCGCCACATTCCTACGGCTAGACCGCAGACCGCAGGCAAAACAGAAGCGGGACGCACGCCTGCCCTCTGCCCCATCCCGCCCGCCCCCCGGACTGGCTGGCCGGAGAGGCCCCGGCACCGCAGAGCGCATCCGGTTTGGAAAGATGACTAAATATCCTGATAACAGAGGAATTTTCGGGTCGCGGGCCACGTCCTGCACCGCATCCATTTCTTCCATACACGCGCCTTGCGCTGTGACCTTTTCCGTCCAGAAACCCGGCATCATTCTTCCCGCTGCGCAAGGCAAGCCGACCTCCCCTCAAACACCCCCCGACCGCCGCTTCGCGATGATCACGATAGTGTGACCAAACCACCCAACCCCCTGTTCCGGCAGCTTTCTGCAAACTGATTGGACAGAAGGCCTCCGCTGACTATGATAGATAGTCACGAGTCAGAAATGATCTAAAGGGAGCCGCCGCCCATGCTGCCGGCCAGTCTTTTTCGCCAGACCGAGTTTGCAGGCCACGGCAAGGCATCGGAAACCATTTGCGACGCTCTGCGCAAAGCCATTCTGGCTGATACCCTACGCGCCGGGCAGGCGCTGCCACAGTCTGAACTCGCCTCGGGGTTCGGGGTCAGCATCATTCCCGTGCGGGAAGCCTTAAAACATCTGGAAGCAGAAGGACTGGTGACATTCCAGCCCAACCGGGGCGCTATGGTCATGGGGCTGGATGCCGCGGATATTCTGGAATATTCGCAGATCCGCGCTTTGCTGGAAGAACAGGCCGCGCGGGACGCCGTGGCGAACATGACGCGCGTGGACCTCGCGCATATAGAAGATGCGTATGAGGCCTTTGTGGAAGGCACCCGCAACCCGGACACCACCCGCCCCTCCGGCGCGCTGAACCGCGCCTTCCATAACGCCATTTACGCCGCCGCCCGCAAGCCGCGCCTGCTGGGCATGATTGATGATCTGCATAACCGGCTGGATCGCTATATTCGCTGCCATCTGGTGCTTGAAGGCCGCAAGACGGTGACAGACACCGAGCATCTGGCCATTCTGGAAGCCTGCCGCGCGCGGGATGCTGACCTCGCCGCCCGCCTGACCCGCATCCATATTCTGGAAGCCGCGGACATTTCCGCAGAGGTTTTCCGCAAGCAGAGCAGCCTGAACAAAGCAGGCTGAACTTCTGGCAGACAAAGGCGTCTGCAAAGCCCTCACCTCACAAGACAGACGAGTCTGCACTGGTCTGCACCCCGCAGAAAACCCGTGAAAACAGGCGGCTGACTGCGCGGTGATTATATGATTTTGCAAATCATATAATATCGTGTAACGAGGAAAAATCGTTATGGAGCCAAAACTTCCTGAGTCCCCTGCTCTCAGGTGAAGTCCGGCTTGTCCTGTTCGGAATTCATGCCATGTCTTTATCAGACTCTTTTGCGCCTGCATTCGCCTCCCGAAGCCCGCTGCGTCAGGCCATTATCCACGCCATGCGCCAGCCGGAAGAGGCGTGCGTTGCCGCGCTGACCCCCGATGCCACCCTGTCCACCACTGAAGGCCAGCGCGTGACGGATCTTGCCGCCGGTCTTGCCACGGCCCTTCGCGCTGAGCGCAAACCCGGCATTGTGGAAAGTCTGGTACAGGAATTTGCGCTCTCCTCCGCCGAGGGCGTGGCGCTGATGTGTCTGGCTGAAGCGCTGCTGCGCATCCCCGATACCGCAACGCGGGACGCGCTGATCCGGGACAAGATCGGGGAAGGAGACTGGCTCTCCCACGTCTCCCGCAGCACACCGATTTTTGCCAATGCCGCCGCATGGGGGCTGGCCGTCACAGGCAAGCTCGTCACCCCGCAGGATGATAAGAGCCTGACGTCCGCCCTGCTCGGCTTTGTCAGCCGGGGCACAAAACCCGTCATCCGCAAAGCGGTCGATGCCGCCATGCGCATGATGGGTGAGCAGTTTGTGCTGGGCGAAACAATTGAAAAAGCCCGCGCCAACAGCGGCAAGCTGGAAGAGATCGGTTTTTCCTACTCCTACGACATGCTGGGAGAAGCCGCCCTCACCGCGCAGGATGCCGAGCGCTACAAACAGGACTACATCACCGCCATTCACGCCATTGGCCGGAGTGCGCAGGGGGCAAATGTGTATGAACGCCCCGGCATTTCCATCAAACTGTCCGCCCTGCACCCACGCTATGTCCGCGCGCAGCATGAGCGGGTCATGACGGAACTGCTGCCGGTTGTGCAGGACCTCACTCTGCTGGCCCGCAAATATGATATCGGCCTCAATATTGATGCGGAAGAAACCGAGCGTCTGGACGTCTCGCTCGATCTGCTGGAAGCCCTGTGCCACACGCCGGGGCTGGAAGGCTGGAACGGGATCGGCTTTGTGGTGCAGGCCTACGGCAAACGCTGCCCGTATGTGCTGGATTACATTATCGACCTCGCCCGCCGCAGCAACCACCGCATCATGGTGCGTCTGGTCAAAGGCGCTTACTGGGACAGCGAGATTAAAAAAGGGCAGGTTGAAGGCCTGAAAGACTTCCCCGTCTATACCCGCAAAGCGCACACAGACATCAGCTACATTGCCTGCGCCCGTAAACTGCTGGGCGCACGGGATGTTATTTTCCCGCAATTTGCCACGCATAATGCCCGCACACTTGCCACCATCTACACACTGGCCGGTGAGAAATTTGCAGTTGGCTCCTATGAATTCCAGTGCCTGCACGGCATGGGAGAACCACTGTACAAACAGGTTGTGGGCGCTGGCAAACTCAACCGTCCTGCCCGTATTTACGCCCCCGTCGGCACGCATGAAACCCTTCTGGCATATCTGGTGCGGCGTCTGCTGGAAAACGGCGCAAACTCCTCCTTCGTCAACCAGATCGGGGATGCCGCCATTCCGGTGTCCAGTCTGGTGCAGGACCCGGTAGACGTCGCGCATGGCTTTACGCCCTATGGCGCGTCCCACCCAGATATTCTCAAACCACCCGCTTTGTTCGGGGCGGAGCGCCGCAATTCCGCCGGGACTGATCTGGCGGATGATTCCGTCCTGTCCGACCTGCTGACGGGCCTGACCAAAGCCTCCGGCCCCTGGCAGGCTGGCCCGATGGTTGTGGGCGTCAAACCCGGTAAAAACACCCAGCCCGTCACCAACCCGTCCAACCGGCAGGATGGCGTCGGCACGGTGGAATACGCCACGCCGGAAATCGTGCAGAAAGCCGCTCAGGCCGCGGTCAAAGGGCAGGCCGAATGGTCAGGGCTCAGCCCGCAGGCCCGCGCGGATATCCTTGTCAAAGCGTCTGACAGCCTTGAAGCCCACCGGGATGAACTGCTGGCCCTGCTCTCCCGCGAGGCGGGGAAATCCCTGCCCAATGGTGTTGCGGAAGTGCGGGAAGCCGTGGACTTCCTGCGCTATTACGCCGCCACCATTGCGCGGGATTTTGAGAACACAACTCATACCCCGCTGGGTGTGGTGGCCTGTATCAGCCCGTGGAACTTCCCGCTGGCCATTTTCCTCGGCCAGATTGCCGCAGCCCTTGCCGCAGGCAACGTGGTGCTGGCCAAACCGGCGGAAGAAACACCGCTGATTGCCGCCCTCGCCGTGCGGATTTTGCATGACGCAGGCGTGCCTGCCGCCGCGCTGCAACTGCTACCGGGCGAAGGCGATATTGGGGGCGCTCTGGTGGGGGATGAACGCGTGTCCGGCGTGATGTTTACCGGCTCTACCGTGGTCGCGCAGATCATCAACCGCCAGCTTGAAAGCCGCCGTACCCACACCGGCCAACCGGTTCCGTTTGTTGCGGAAACTGGTGGCCAGAACGCCATGATTGTTGATTCCTCCGCTCTGGCCGAGCAGGTGGTGACAGATGTTGTGGCCTCCGCTTTTGACAGCGCCGGGCAGCGCTGCTCCGCCCTGCGTGTGCTGTGTGTGCAGGAAGACTGTGCGGACCATGTGCTGACCATGCTGCGCGGAGCCATGCGTGAACTGCGGATTGGCAACCCCGCTCTGCTCTCCACCGATGTCGGGCCGGTTATTACGGCAGAAGCGGCTGAGGGCATTACCAGACACGTGGAAAGCTTCCGCCAGAAAAAAGCGCCGGTTTATGCGCTGCCTCTGCCGGAACATTGCTCCGAGGGCAGCTTTGTTGCCCCGACGCTGATTGAAGTCGCCAACATCCGGGAAATCGGTCCGGAAGTGTTCGGCCCCGTGCTGCATGTGCTGCGCTACTCCCGCAGCGCGCTGGATACCGTGCTTTCCAGCATTAACGAGACCGGATACGGCCTGACCTTTGGCCTGCACACCCGCATTGAATCCACCGTGCAGCATGTGTTGTCGCGCATTGATGCCGGGAACCTCTACGTCAATCGCAACACCATCGGCGCGGTGGTGGGTGTGCAGCCCTTTGGCGGCCGGGGCCTGTCCGGCACCGGCCCCAAGGCAGGCGGCCCGCTGATTCTACGCCGTCTGCTGGCACAGGCTCCGGCCCTGCCGCCGCTGGTGCACGGCCGTATTCCCGCCACCATGGCACGCTGGACCGACTGGCTGCGGGAGCAGGGGGAAAGCAAAGCCGCCGCCACCGCCGCAGCGCTGACGCGCCAGACACTGGTGGGCGGGCAGATTACCCTCCCCGGACCAGTGGGGGAAAGCAACCTCTACAGCCTGACGCGGCGCGGCAATATTCTGTGCCTCGCCCAGACAAAAGCCGGACTGTATGACCAGATTTCCCTCGCCCTGTCAGGCGATAACGCAGCCCTTGTTCTGGCTGACAAAAGCCTGACCGGCTGGATTGCGGGCCTGCCGGATGCGCTGCAACTGGTGATCCGCCCCGTCAGCACCGCAAAGGATGAACCCTGCGCTATTGTGCTGGGTGAACAGGATGATGCGGCCTTTGCCGAGGCCCGTAAGGCGCTCAGCACAAGCAACCGCCCCATTGCCTCCGCATGGCTCACCGCAGCAGATCTGCCAGCGCCGGAAAGTGTGGTGGAAGAACAGTGCCGCAGCATTAACACCACGGCCGCAGGCGGCAATGCCAGCCTGATGGCGCTGGGCTGACCGCCCTGCGCTGGCAGCAAAGCAGCCAAGACACCGCACACAAGCCGGGCAAAGAGTGATATGAAGCCCGGCTTGTTCAACTTTTCCTGAGTTTATCGTGTGAGTGGAGCCCCTATGAGTACGCGTACCGGCCATGACCCAAGACTGGTTATCAGCATTATTCTGGTAACCATGGCCATGGGGATGCTGGACGCTATTTCCTTAGTGCATCTCAAGATTTTTGCCGGATACATGACCGCCACGGTCCTGCTGATGGCCGTGCATATCGCCACGTCAGAAACTATCGTTCTGTCCGGGTTCGAGGCGATTGGCCTGTATCTTCTGGGCGCGCTGACCGGCGGCCGCCTTGTGCGGCAGGCCCATACAGTGCGCCTTGCGGTGGGCAATGTTCTGCTGGGTGTCGGCTCTATTGTGGGGCTGACAGCACTGGAATGGGCCGCACAACCGCCGGGCTGCATTTATATCACGCTCGGCCTGCTGGCTTTTGCCATGGGGCTGCAAACATCCGCCACGCGCCACGCCAAGGTTGCAGATATGAGTCTGCCCGCCGCCACCATGCTGCTGCATGGTCTGGCGCATAACAGCACCTTTGCCGGTGGCACCAACCCCGGCACATGGCGCAGGCTGACAGCCATTGGCAGCCTGTTTGTGGGGGCCGTTATTGGCACGCTGACATCCAGCCACAGCATTCCCATCGCCATTGCGATTGCCGCAGCCACCATCCTGAGTGCTGGCGCCCTGCTCCATCTGCGCGACCACAGGTTTCTGGCGCATCTGGACCAGATTACCGTGCATTAAATACAGCGGCTGTTACTGGGCAGTCACCGGGCAGTCTCTGGCACGAAGGGCCATGAGGCCTCTCCGTGCCAGAACCGGACGTCTGGCTATTTCTTCGGGGCTTTTTCAGGTTTTTTGGGCGGACCACGGTCTCCTGTAATGCCGCCCTGAGCCGGTGGGTCGCTCGCCGGAAAGCTGTCATCCAGCGCTTCGTCCAGATTGTCTTCCTGAATCTGCCGCTTGGTGTTTTTATCTTTTTTGTCGGCCATGACAGAACCTCACAATATGTGTGAAACCACGCCACGCAGGCCAGAAACGCAGCACGCTCCGGCTCTTCTCTGCCTGCATGGTGTTACAACACAACGCGCTGCGGACAGAAGGTTTCCCGGTTCGCGCGGTCTGTAAAAATATTCTGGCACACTCTCCGGCACACTCAAGGGCGACCGCACCCCACCGACACTTACGCAACACCCACACCAGCACCAGCACCATGCCGCATAAAAAAAGCGCTGGCTATTGTGTCTAAACAGCCAGCGCCTTTCCTCATTGTAAACAGAGCCCCCTTAAGCGCGTCTGTTCCTGAAAGACGCTAGAAGGAAGAAAAAGACCGAAGTGCCAAGGCTTGCAATGGCGGTCATCCGTTCCTCCGGGTTGAACATCATGGCGATGAAAACAAAGGCCACAGCCAGCAACGTCCCGTAATTGCAGAACGGGAACAGCGGCAGGTTGAACCCTTCCCCCTGCCCGGTTTTTTCGGCCTTGCTCCGCGCCTGCACATAAGCAGACACAATCAGGCAATACACCACCAGAATCACCCCGCCGCTACAGCTCAGCAAAAAAGCAAAAATGGTGTTGGGCGCAAGAATGGAAGAAAACGCAACCAGCGTGCCCGCAATACTGCTGACGGTAATGGCCAGACGCGGCGTCTGGGTGGTGGAAGTCCGTGCCAGCACGGCAGGCGCATCCCCGCTTCCGGCCAGTTCTGTCAGGATACGAGAGGTAATATACATGCTGGAATTCAGGCAGGAGAGCACGGCGCTCAGCACCACAATGCGCATGAGCAGGCCCGCACCCGGAACGCCCATAACATCCATGGCCGCCACAAACGGGGAACGACCGGGCACTACTGACGGCCAGGGCACCACCATCAGAATCATCGCGACGGAAGCCAGATAAAACAGGGTGACGCGCGTACCGATGCTCCGCGTCACGCGGGCGACATTGCGGCCCGGCTCCGGAGATTCCGCCGCCGCGACCGTTGCAATTTCAGACCCCATCATGGTGAACAGAATGGTGGGAATAATGGACAGAACCGCGACAAACCCGTGCGGGAAAAAGCCGCCATGCCCCAGCACGTTTTCACGCACAGGCACGCCCGGCCCAAAGACATGGAACACATACAGCAATGCCGCGCCAATAAAGGCGACAATGCTGATCACCTTGATCATTGAAAGCCAGAACTCACACTCCCCAAACACGCGGGGCGCTGCAAAATTCACCAGCTTGAGCACAATAATCAGCGCGATGGACAATACCCAGACCGGCAGGGCAATCCAGTCCTGTAACAGGATGGCCCCGGCAATGGCCTCACTCCCCAGCACCACAACCCAGAAAAACCAGTAGAGCCAGCCTGCGGTAAAGCCGAGCCTGTCCCCGTGGGCGGCGCGGATATATTCCACAAAGGAGCCGCGGCCGGGGTCTGCCGTCACCATCTCCCCCAGCATGCGCATCACCAGAATGACCAGAATCCCCACGGCCAGAAACGCCAGCAGAACAGCCGGACCCGTGGCTGCAATAGCCGCGCTGCTGCCAACAAACAGGCCTGCGCCGATAATGCCGCCAAGGGCGATCATCGCGATATGCCGGTTTCTTAAACCCGCAGGCTGTGTGGTGGGTTGGGAACTGTCCTGATCGACCATAAGCGCGGCATCCTGTGTTGTTGTCGGGAGATTATTGCCCATTCGGAAGAAAGATGGAAATTTCCGTTAAAAATGCTTGAAGAAATATCCTTCGATAATACCGGCATGGTGCCCCAGATCCGGCATGGCATATGCGGCTGGCGCTCCGGCGCGCGCCAGAGCCTTCCCCGCAGGGCCGGAGAACGCAACGCCGCCTGCCAGCGCGGCAGAGGTTGTGGCGTTCAATGTATATTCCGCGGAGAAATCCAGCTCATCTGAAATATGCCGTCCGGTATGGGCTTTAAGGCCTGCGCCGGTGGCATAGAGCAGAGACAGATCATAATAATGCAGGCCGAGCTTCAGGCTGTCCTTCGGGTTCATCAGATGTACCGGCGGTGTGGCGGTCAGGTCAATCTGATGCACTTCCAGATTGGAAAGCGGGGCAAGATACATGCCCACAATTTCCCCCGGCCAGTATCCGCCATAGCAGTAGCGTTTACCGTCATACAGAAAGAACGTGTCATAACTCCGTTTGACGGACCCTTCCGGATTTCTGGCGCCGCTATAGCGCGTATAGCGATAGAAAAGGGACGGCTGCCAGGGCAGCATGGAAAACCTGTAGCCGGGCTCAAGAAACATCCCGTAGGCCTCAACCGATTTATAGCCATTGCCCGCATGGCTGTTCTGTTCGGATACAAAATCTCCGTAGAACGTAAAATTCTTTGAAATTCCGAGCTGTTTAATCGGAAAAAGCGTCCCGCCCCAGCTCAGGGACGCGACATTCATGCCCTGCCTGTCCGCGCGTGTAGAGTAATCATAATGCGCGGAGGTATCGGCCTCACGCACATGGAAATAGGTCAGCGTGACAAACGCGGCCCGGTCCGCGTAGGTACTTTCCCCGTGCCCGCCGGGCCGGTTGACAAACCAACTGACATCAAACCCGACAAATTTGGTTTTTGGGCGGTCATAGCCTTTATCAATGTCATTATCAGCATTGCTTTCCAGCATGAACACGTCCGCGCGCACCGGATTACCTTCCAGTTTGATCACACCGGGGCCGGAAAAGGCAAAGCGTGGCGCATACCACCATGCGCCACGGTTCCCGGCACTGTAGGTACCTTTGCCAATCAGAAAACCATCATCCACCGCAAAGGCCTGCCGACCGCCGAGAACTGTCAGCGTATTGGGCTTGCCAAAGAGTTTGACGGGCATTTCCACACCCAGATTGGCTTCTTCCAGATAAACAGAGCGCGGTGTGCCGGATGTCTGAGAAACTTCTTCCGCATCCCCGTCCCCCAGAGTGGTGGCGCCAAGGGCGGAGGCTTTGCCAATAACGGTAAAGCCATGCCCCAGTGCCCACTGGCCCGTCAGGATCGGCTTGCCATACAGTTCACCATACACAGGGCTCTTATTCCGCTGATAGGTGCCGTTCCGCTGTGGCGCGTAAGAACCCGCGCCAAAATTGGCATGCGGCACGAAAAACGCGGACCCGCCAATATCCAGCCCCCCTTGCAGCGTCAGCCCGTGCAGGGAAACCAGCGTGGTATCAGCCTGCGCAGCCTGACGCCCAA
This sequence comes from Drosophila punjabiensis, assembly GCA_008042585.1. Classification (NCBI taxonomy): domain Eukaryota; kingdom Metazoa; phylum Arthropoda; class Insecta; order Diptera; family Drosophilidae; genus Drosophila; species Drosophila punjabiensis. Next base: position 26,591 of record VNJR01003504.1, on the reverse strand, counting down.
AAGCCAGACACAGGCACGCGCCCCCAAGAGCCAGAAAATGAGCTGTCTTACGCATGCTGTTCTAACACAGGCAGCGGTCACAGCCCGCTCTCCACTGTTTCATACCTTAAACACTCCACCTGTTTTTCAGAGCCTTCTCAGCACAGAAATCTGCGCGAGAACCCCCGCCAGCCTTTACAGTCCGGCCTGCCACAGCAGGCATGGCGCATTTCTCACCCTGCAAAATCTTTGAATTTTACAGGATATTTTCCCGAGGCTATAATAGCATGACGCGCAGACGCAAACAGTCATGCAGCATCACCCCGCAGAGACGCCACCAAAAGACTCTAAAAAAGCCCAGAAACCTTATAATAACCAATCAGTGATATAAGGTTTGCACGGTATTATATTATTTTCAAGCACAAGATGGCTTTTCATTTATTGCCGCACAGGGACGTTATTAGCCCAAGTTCTACCGAAAAAGCAAAGAACAAAAATACGTTTCTCAAGCATATGGTTCTGAAATAAAAATGAAATAGGCAGGTTTACTGGCTTATACCATACGAAATCGAAACAAAAATATCGGGTAAATTTTTTGCCCGAACTAAGGGGAAAACGGATTTTTAAGGCTCTCCAAAGAGTACACAAACCCGTGAACTGCGGCTTTCCAGCCCATTCCTCCCCATTTTCCCGTTCATGATCAAAAACGGAGTCTTTGGTTCCCTTTGAGTGCTGTCACAAAATTGTGACGCTGGCTTTTCTAACCGCTCCCCGCCTTCATCCGTTCTCTGCGCATAAACGGCCTGTGCCGCCTTTTCCCTCCCCTGCCAGAAGGACCAACGACAGATGGCGAAGCCCAATGTTTCGGATGTTATTGTTCAGACGCTTGCCACCGCTGGCGTGGATGCCATTTACGGCGTGGTGGGGGACAGCCTGAACGGCATTACAGACAGCCTGCTCAAACATAAATCCATCCGCTGGGTGCACGTCCGGCATGAGGAAGTCGCGGCTTTTGCCGCCGCCGGGGCTGCGCATGTTACGGGCAGGCTGGCAGTCTGTGCCGGGTCCTGCGGGCCGGGGAACCTGCACCTGATTAACGGACTTTATGACGCCCACCGCTCCCGCGTGCCGGTGCTGGCCATCGCGGCGCAGATCCCCAGCGCGGAACTCGGCTCGGGCTATTTTCAGGAGACACGGCCGGAAGCGCTTTTCCGCGAATGTAGCCATTATTGCGAGACCATTTCCTCGCCGGAGCAGGCCCCGCGCCTTGTAGAACTCGCCATTCGGGCGGCGGTGGGGCAGCGGGGCGTGGCTGTTCTGGTGATTCCCGGAGATGTGGCGCTCAAGGCGGCGGTCACTACCGCGATTTCTGAACAGGCAGCCCTTCTGCCCAAAGCCCCGCGCATTCTCCCCTCTGAAGAAGAGCTGGACGCGCTGGCTTCTCTTTTAAACAGCGGCAAGAAAATCACCCTGCTGGCCGGGCGCGGCTGTGCGGGCGCGCATACCCAGCTTTTGCAACTGGCGGAAACCCTTAAAGCGCCCATCGTGCATGCGCTGGGCGGCAAAGAACATGTGGCTTACGATAATCCTTATGATGTCGGCATGACGGGCCTGATCGGCTTTTCATCCGGGTATCACACGCTGATGGCGGCGGATGTGGTGCTGATGCTGGGCACGGATTTCCCTTACCGCCAGTTTTACCCGGAAAACGCGAAAATCGCGCAGATTGATCTCCGCCCGGAGCAGTTAGGCCGCCGCTGTACGTTGGCACAGGGGCTGGTGGGCGATGTAGCCGACACACTGGACGCGCTGCTCCCCCGCCTGCCCGTGCGCTCAGACCGCAGCCATCTGGACCACAGCCTGCACCTGTACGCCAAAGCCCGGCACGGGCTGAATGATCTGGCAACAGCAGGCAACGGCAAAGCCCCTATCCACCCGCAATATCTGACCCGGCTGGTCGATCAGGCCGCAGCGGATGATGCCATTTTTACCGCCGATGTTGGCACCCCGACCGTCTGGGCGGCCCGCTACCTGACCATGAACGGCCGCCGGCAACTGATCGGCTCCTTTGTCCACGGGTCCATGGCCAATGCACTCCCGCAGGCCATTGGCGCACAGGTGGCACAACCAAAACGGCAGGTTATCAGCCTCTCCGGAGATGGCGGCTTTACCATGCTGATGGGGGATCTGATTACGCTGACGCAGGAAAAGCTGCCTGTGAAACTGGTGATTGTGAATAACGGCTCACTCGGGTTTGTCGCCATGGAAATGAAGGCCGCAGGCTATCTGGAGACGGGGGTCAACCTGCAAAACCCCGACTTCGCCGCCATGGCGCGCGCGATGGGTCTGCATGCCGTGCGGGTGGAAAACCCTGCGGACCTGCCCGCTGCTGTAGACGATATTCTCAACCACCCCGGCCCCGCCGTGCTGGATGCCGTCACCAACACGCAGGAATTAGCGCTCCCTCCTAAAATCGAAAAAGCCCAGATTACCGGCTTCAGTCTTTACGCTCTGAAAGCCGTGATGAACGGGCGCGGTGATGAAATTTTGGATGTTGCCAGAACCAATATTCCGTTTCTTCGGTAATACGCAAAAACTGTTTTAAAGAGTTTTTTGAGCGGCAGTGTCATGCAAATTCTGCCGCTTAGTTTTTCGAAAACTCTACTGCGCAGCCAGAGAGTTTTCAGGTCTATTCGGCTGACAGGCGCGCAAGAAATCCCTCCACAGCCTCAACATACCCCGGAAAATCATCCTGATGCAGAACATGGCCGCCGGGGAGAGTCTGCACCTGTGTTCTGAGGCGGCGCGTCGCCATTTTCTCACTCATTATGCTGGTCAGAACAGGGCTTTGCGCGCCATGCAGCAGGAGTGCGGGGCTGGACGTTGCCAGCCAGTCCGTCCAGTGGTCTCCATTCAGGCAGGTCTGGGACTGCACCATCTCAGCAGGCTCAAACGCCAGTTTCCAGCCCTGCGCTGTCTGGCGGAAAGACGGAGCAAGGTAGCGCGCCATATTCGGCCCGATACGCGCCACAAGATCTTCCTGTGTTTTGAAAAATCCTGACCATGCAAGACAAAAGCTGAGGTTGTCGTTCACCGAAGCGCCGATATCTTCAATAATCAGTGCCCTTACCCGCTCAGGGTGACGCGCCGCAAACTGATACGCATTCACCCCGCCCAGAGAATGACCCAACAGAACAACAGGTGCATCGCAATCCAGCGTTTGTAAAAGTGCCTCAATATCGCAAAGATAATCATCACGCGTGTAGCTTGCCGCATGGTCTGACGCCCCATGTCCGCGCTGATCCAGCGCAACCATCCGGAAACTTGACTGCAAAACCTGCATAAGCGGCAGAAAGGTTGCCCCTTCCATCATGTGACCATGCAGTGCCACCAGCAGCGGCTTTTCTCCTTCTGTGTCCAGATAGGAAAAAGTCAGATTATCTCTCTGAAAGGTTTTTCTCTGCACGACCATTTTTCTCCACTGGAAGACTCTGAAAATAAGAGGCTTTCAGGGCAGAGCCTCTACGTTTGAAGACGTTATGCTCGCCCTCTGTTTACAGGGGCATATCAAAATCTGGCTGATGCCTGAAGCGATGCCAAAGCCGCGCCCACGTTTTCCCGACGGTCACAAGGACTGGTAAAGGCAGGCAGACCATGTCCTGCCACCTGTCAGCGTCTGATCAAACATTTCAGCGTCCTTCCTGGGCGAAAGGACTACCGCTGAACGACGACCAACACAGTAGCACTCGCTTCCGTTTGACGGTCGCAGGCTGTTGATTTCATTGGATTTTTGGGAACTGGAGCGGATGAGGGGAATCGAACCCCCGTATGCAGCTTGGGAAGCTGCCGTTCTACCATTGAACTACATCCGCATTCCGTGGCGCGGACTATAGCGGCATCTTATAAGGCTGACAATAGGGCACAGCGTCAGTCCGCTTCCATATCAGCCGTGACCAGATCAGACAGATGCCCGATCTCCCGTAACGTCAGACCCTCCGGTGGCTTGCTGCGCGCGCTGCCACGGGCAATACGGCGGGGCAGCACGGCTTTATCAAACCCCAGCTTGGCGGCTTCCTTCAGGCGGGCATCCGCCTGTGAGACCTGACGCACCTCACCAGACAGACCGACCTCCCCGAAATAGACCTCACCCGAGCTGGTCGGCATACCAGTCGCCGCGGAAATCAGAGCCGCAGCCACGGCCAGATCCGCCGCAGGCTCGGCCACCTTCAGCCCGCCCGCTACGTTCAGATACACATCCATGCCAGACAGCTTGACGCCACACCGTGTTTCCAGCACCGCCAGCAGCATGGACAGACGGCCACTATCCCAGCCCACCACTGCGCGACGCGGCGCATTATCCCCACTTTTAGGGGCCAGCAACGCCTGCACTTCCAGCAAGACAGGCCGCGTGCCTTCCAGCCCGGCAAACACGGCGGACCCGGCGATATTGCCGCGCCGCTCCGCAAGGAACAGGGCTGAGGGGTTGGAAACTTCCTCCAGCCCCCGGTCCGTCATGGCGAACACACCAATTTCATCCGTCGCGCCAAAACGGTTTTTGGCGGCACGCAAAATACGGAACTGGTGCCCGCGGTCGCCCTCAAAATACATGACGGCATCGACCATATGTTCCAGCACACGCGGGCCAGCCAGCGCACCTTCCTTGGTGACATGCCCCACCAGAATCAGGCTGAAGCCTTTGCGCTTGGCCAGACGGATCAGTTCAAACGCGCAGGCCCGCACCTGTGAGACTGTGCCGGGCGCACTTTCCACCGTTTCCAGCCACATCGTCTGGATAGAATCAATCACCACGGCCCGCACATCCGGCTCGGCTTCCAGTGTGGCCACAATATCCGCGACGTTAATGGAGGCCGCGAGGTCCAGCTTGGCCTGCCCGACCCCCAGACGCAGGGCGCGCAGGCGGATCTGGTCTACCGCTTCTTCGCCTGAAATATACAGAACGCGGTCGCCCTTCCCGGCCAGCTTGCAGGCTGCCTGAAGCAGAAGGGTGGATTTCCCGATCCCCGGATCCCCCCCCACCAGCACGACGGACGCGGGCACAAGGCCGCCACCCAGCACGCGGTCCAGTTCTTCAATACTTGTTTTAATGCGGGGCGGGGGTGCCGCCATGCCCTCCAGCCCTTCAAGCTGGACGCGCCGCCCCTTGCTGCTGGCGCGGGGGGACGAGGCGGCAAGCGGTTCAACCGCTATTTCCTCCAGCGTATTCCACTCACCACAGGCTTCACACTGGCCCATCCACTTGGGATACACCGCCCCGCAGGCCCGGCATGCAAACTGGCGGGCTGGTCGTTTAGCCAAGAGCGTTCTCCCCCGTTATCCTGTCGCTCATCTGGGGGTGAACACCCCTGTTCTCAAGAGCCGGGGGTTACGGACGCCCCACGGACTCATAGGTAAACCCGGCGGCGCGCATGGCGGCGGGGTCAAAAATATTGCGCAGGTCCACAATGGTTTTGGTGCGCATCCGGCGGCGCAGTTCAACGGGGGAGAGTGCCCGGAAAATATTCCACTCCGTCAGTACCACCAGCACATCCGCCTGCTCCGCCGCATCCAGCGCATCGGCACAATAGGTCACGCTTTCCGGCAGCAGCGGTCTGGCTGCGGCCATGCCTACCGGATCATACGCCCGGATGTCCGCCCCGGCTTCCGCCAGACGGTGCAGAATCGGGATGGAAGCGGATTCGCGCATATCATCCGTTTCCGGCTTGAAGGTCAGGCCAAGCACGGCCACTGTCTTCCCTGCGACGGACCCGTCACAGGCCGCAATAATACGGCCCGCCATGCCAGCCTTACGCGCCTCATTCACCTGCACGGTGGTTTCCACCAGACGGCAGGCGCTGTGGGCTTCCTGCGCAATGCGGGAGAGAGCCAGCGTATCCTTGGGGAAGCAGGAACCGCCATAGCCGGGGCCGGGTTGCAGGAACTTGCGGCCAATACGCCCGTCCAGCCCCATGCCTCGCGCCAGATCATGCACGTCCGCGCCCAGCGTTTCGCACAGATCGGCCATTTCATTGATGAAGGAAATCTTCATCGCGAGGAAGGAGTTGGAGGCGTATTTGGTCAGTTCCGCCGTTTCCAGCCCTGTAAACAGCAGTGGGGCCTCAATCACGGAGAGCGGGCGATAAACGCGGCGCAGCACATCCTCCGCCCGGCTGGCGCGCTCGGGGCGTGTCTGGTCCAGCCCGATAATCACGCGGTCCGGCCGCATAAAGTCCCCAATGGCACTCCCTTCCCGCAGGAATTCCGGGTTGGAGGCCACATCAAAATCCGCGTCCGGGCGCGCCTGCCGAATAATTTCAGCAATACGGCGGCTGCTGCCCACCGGCACGGTGGATTTGGTGACAATCACGGCATAACCCGTCAGGGCTTCCGCAATCTGGCGGGCGGCTGCGTGAACATACTGCATATCCGCAGCGCCATCCCCGTTGCGGGGCGGGGTGCCCACGGCAATGAACACGGCCTCGGCCCCGGCAACGGCTGTGGCAATATCATCCCCAAACGTCAGGCGGCCTGCCTGACTGTTGGAGGCCACCAGCGCATCCAGCCCCGGCTCATAAATAGGGATACGCCCTTCCCGCAGGGCGGACAGACGCTCAGGATTGGTTTCAACAATCGCAACATTGATACCGAACTCGGCAAAACACGCGCCTGATACAAGCCCGACATACCCGCCGCCAATCATGGCTATGCGCATCCGCTGCCCTCCTGCCTTTACTCATCACCGCTGCTACTCATCACAGCGGATGGGGTGGACTTCAAAACTGGCTGACACACATGCCCTCAGCAGACGATTGCCGCAATGCCTGCGGCACAGATTTCAGACATTCAGGCCGCGGCAAGGCGGCTAACCAGCCCTGCATCCGCCTTTCTTTTCCCGCCAGAGACAACACCCGGACCGCATACTAGCACCACACACCCTTTGACGGGGCCGGGACTTCACGCTACGGCTGAACCCTTGAAAGTTTTGCCCCAGAAACAGGACCGGACCGCCTGACCGTATGGATATGTTGCTCGATCTTGTGGCCAGACTGGGCCGAACCACCCTCGGCCTGATCCGCGCCGCCGGGTCTCTGACGCTGTTCGCCCTCTCCGGCCTGTCCCATATTGTCAGGCCGCCGTTTTACGGGCGCGTGTTCCTGTCCACTTTTCTGGAAACCGGGTTTTTCTCGCTGCCTGTCGTGGCCCTTACGGCCCTGTTCTCCGGCGGCGTGATTGCCCTGCAATCCTACACCGGCTTTGCGCAGTACCATGTGCAGAGCGCGATTGCTGGCATTGTGGTGCTGGCCGTAACCCGTGAGTTGGGGCCTGTTCTGGCCGGGCTGATGGTCGCGGGCCGCGTGGGGGCCGCCATGGCGGCGGAAATTGGCACCATGCGGGTGACGGATCAGGTCGATGCCCTCACCACGCTGTCCACCAACCCCATGAAGTATCTGGTCGCCCCGCGCCTGCTGGCGGGGCTGATCGCCCTGCCGCTGCTGGTGCTGGTGGCAGACGTGCTGGGGGTTGCCGGGGGCTTTACCGTCTCGGTCGTCAAGCTCGGCTTTTCGCCGCATGCCTACATTACCGCCACACTAAACTCCGTGAAGGTGATTGATGTCACCGTCGGGCTGGTGAAGGCCGCCCTGTTCGGGTTCCTGATTGCTCTGATGGGCTGCTATTACGGCTATAACAGTAAAGGCGGCGCGGAAGGCGTGGGCACGGCCACAACCTCCGCCGTTGTGGCGGCCTCCATCCTGCTGCTGGCGTTTGATTACCTCCTGACGGATCTGTTCTTCTCACAATGACCGGCACCCTCCCCAAAATCCGCATCCGGGACCTTCACAAGTCCTTCGGTTCCAAAAAGGTGCTGGATGGCATCAATCTGGATGTCATGCCCGGCACCTCCTTTGTGATTATCGGCGGGTCCGGCAGCGGGAAATCCGTGCTGCTGCGCTGCATCCTCGGCCTGATCACGCCTGATTTCGGCAGCATTGAAATTGACGGCGAGGACATGATCACCGCCTCCCCCCGCAGGCAGGATGTACTGCGCGGCAAGATTGGCATGCTGTTCCAGAACGGTGCGCTGTTTGACAGCCTGCCGGTATGGGAGAACGTGACCTTCGGCCTGCTGGCGCTCAAACGCCTGACCCGCAAGGAAGCCCGTACCCATGCGGGCGGCATCCTTGCGCAGGTGGGGCTGGACCCGTCTGTGGGGGAACTCTACCCCTCAGAACTCTCTGGCGGGATGCAGAAACGTGTCGGCCTTGCCCGTGCCATTGCCGCCCAGCCAGATATCCTGTTTTTTGATGAACCCACAACCGGGCTGGACCCGATTATGGGGGCCGTGATTGACGGACTGATTGTGGATTGCGTGAAAAAGCTGGGCTCCACCGCCATTGCCATTACGCATGACATGGCCTCCGCCCAGCGCATCGGGGATGAAGCCGCGATGCTCTACAAAGGCCAGCTTATCTGGCAGGGGCCAGCAAGTGCCCTGATGGACAGCGGAAACGCCATGGTCGACCAGTTTACGCACGGGCGGCGTGAAGGCCCGATTACCATGGAACTGCGGCGCTGAGCCGCAGTGCTTTTCCACTTGCCCGCCTCCCCGCCGGGTGAGATAGAAGCACAACCGGATTGAAACACAGGAACAAGACCATGAAACACGCGGTTCTGATGCTGGTATGTGCTTTTACGCTCTGCTCCTGCGGGATGTTCGGCAAAAGTGAGCCGCGCCATATGACCACAGCGGCCCAGTGGGAAAAATACGGCTACAAAGACCACTTGCAGGATACAACGCAGGCCACCCGCCCCAGTTCAGCAGATGATGCCGACCCGCTCCAGACGCACAAAGATGCCAAGGGCAAAGACGCTAAAAAGAAGAACCGGAAAAAGTCCTCTTCCTGATCCACGCCTGAGCGGGAGGCCACGCCGCCTCCCCTGACTGTCCGTTCCCTCTCCGTCACACGCTTCTCTTCGCAACCTCCCGGTTCTCTGGCACGTTGGAACCCCCATGTTCCCTGTGCCGGAGTGTAGAGAAGCCTTATGACCCGCCTGCCGTTCCGCGTTCTTTTTCCTGTTTTGTACCTGGTGCTGGCAGGGTTTCTCCACCCCACATTTTTCAGTCCGGCAGCACAGGCCGCGGACACACCCCCCCCCCGCAGCACAGGCGGCCCCCGCGCAGACACCGGCCCCTCTTATTGCCGACATCACGCTTTTTGCGTCTGATGCCACGCTGAACGCGATGGGCGATGAAATCCGCGCCATCTATCAGGGCAGCCGGAAAGACTATTCCACCAGCCAGAACACCAATGCCCTGACCATGCTGCTGCGCCGAGCAAACGCCGTGGCGACCAAAGCCGATACCCTGCTGACGCAGATCAAACCGTATGAATCGGTTTATCAGAACTTTGTGGATATTCTGGGCAAACCAGACCCGGCTGAGCCGGACTCCATCACGCAGCAGCGCAAAATGCTGACGGCACGCCAGCAGGATATTTCCGGCCGAATTACCCGCCTCCGGCTGTATCAGCTTGAAGCACAGCAACTGGTGCAGGAACTCCGCCAGCACGGCACCGCCATCCAGCAGGCGACCATGACGCAGCGGTTCCCCACCCCGCTGGGGATCAATTTCTGGTCCCAGCTTTCCAGCACCTCCGGGCAGGATAAAAACCGCGCCGCGGCACTGGCGTCTGAAACCGGAGCGGTGTTGAAAGAGGCCTTTACCGGCCAGCATGCCCTGCTCACACTGGGGGCGCTGGCGCTCTCCGGCCTGCTGCTGGCCCTGCATTTTTTCTGCCATACGCCAGTCAGGCTGCTGGTTGCCCGTTTTCTGCCCACAGGCCGCATCCGGCCCATTACAGCCGCCGTCATCTGCTCCCTGATCGGTGTTGTGGCATGGGGCGGCGCTTTCCAGATCATCTGGAACGCCATCAGTTTTAATAATGATGCCGTAGCGGATGATCTCTCTGCGCTGGCAGACATGGTGGCCGCACAAGTGCCGCTCTGCGGGTTTGTGCTGGAACTGGGCATGAGCATCCTGTCCCGCAAGCCGGAGTGGCGCGTGTTTTCCATGCCGGATACGCTGGCCCGTAATCTGCGCCTGTTTCCCTTCTGGTTTGCCTCGGCCCTGATTGTGCGCGGGGTGCTGCGCTATGTGGACACGCGGAGCGGGTTCGGCCTGCTGCCCATCCAGCTTCTGGACGGATTATATACGCTGGCCGTCAGCCCGCTGCTGTTTGCCATCCCGCGCCAGCTCCGCCTGTCCGCGCAGGAGGATGATCCTTCCGCAAACTCCGCTAATATTGCCCCGCTTTTAAGAACACTGGTCACGACGATCGCCATTGTCTGCTGGGGGGCTGTGCTGACGGGATATATCCCGCTCGGATACACCATCATCTCATGGGTGTCCGTCATGGCCATCACCATGACAGGTCTGTTGCTGGTCTCCCTTCTGGCCACGGCACTAGGCAGCAGTGTTTTTCCGTCCTCAGCACCCGTGGGGGCGCATCTGGTGCGGCTGGGTCTGCCTGCCCGGCTGGTGGATCAGGCCAGTGTGGTCGTGCCCGGGCTGATCAATGTTTTTCTGCTGATTATTGCTTTTTCCGTCGCCACGGCTGGCGCGGATTTTGACCCGACCCAGGTCAGCCGCCGTATTCTGTCCATCTTCAAAGGGCAGGCCCCCACAGATGGCAGCTTCAACCTCTCCATGGATGCCGTGCTGCTCTGCGCCGGGTTGCCCATCCTTGGGCATTACGCCATCCGTATTGTTAAAAACTGGTTCCGCCTGCGCTTCTTCCCCACCACGCGGCTGGATATTGGCGCGCAGGCCTCCATCCTGAATATTCTGTCCTACAGCGCCTGGATTATTATCGGCCTATGCATGGCCTCAGCCCTCGGGGTGACGGTTAAAAGCATGACATGGGTTGTCAGCGCCCTGTCCGTCGGGATTGGTTTTGGCCTGCAATCCATTGTGCAGAACTTTGTCTCCGGCATTATCCTTATGGCCGAACGCCCCGTTTCCATCGGGGATGTGGTGGATATTGCCGGCGCGCACGGGGAGGTCGCGCGCATCAGCGTGCGGTCTACCAACATCAAGCTGGCCGATGGCTCCACCATGATTGTGCCGAACTCCCAGTTCATCACCTCCGCCGTACGCAATGCCACGCGGGCGGAAAAGCCGGGCGTCTTTACCATCCCGTTGCAGGTGCCGTTTACGTCTGACCTGCACAAAGCCATGAATGTGATGACGAGCACACTGGCGGAGTGTGAAAATGTTGAGGCACAGCCCGTGCCTACCGCCAGCATTACCTCCGTGGCGGATGGCTCCGTCATTCTGACCGGCACCGCCCGTGCGCGGGTGGGGATGGATACCGCCGCCGTGCGCAGTCAGGCGCTTTTTGCCCTCTGGCAGGCATTTCAGGATCATCAGATCCCCGTCACCGTGAGCGCGACGGTTGTGGCCTCCCCCAGCTAAGGGAGGCCACCACCCCGCTTGCGGGACGCGACTTTAAAAGTCTGGACAGGATGCCCGGTAGTTTCTAGTTTTAATCTCTTTGCTTCTGCTTATTAAAAATTTGTTTGGCTTATTTTATAAAGATCAGGGAAAATTTCAGGCATGCGCAATTTTTTGAGCAATGAGTTTTTCCTGAGTATCCGTAAATCACCTCGCAAGCTGACTCTTCTTGCAGCACTTTGTATTCTGTCCGGCCTGATCCTGCCGTCCGTACACAATGTCCATTCCCAGTTTTTCCATACAACATCTTATAGTTTCACAGCGCACAGGATTTGTGGCAAGAAATACTATCTGGCGGTTATCGCCTTTTGTTGCTCTGCCTACGCACGATATAACCGGGATTTTGCACGCTACCTCAACCTGTCAGACGGCGCGTCTTTTCTGACCTACGCCTACTGCCTATTGTCCTTTGTCACGCAGGTTTACGGTAGTCATTCGGTTGAATATCACACTTATGACGACTCACTTTTTGGGACATTTTTAGCCCTCGGCGCATCATCCAATGATGATGTGTCGGCAAGCTTTGGAATTGTGTTTGTGATCGCGGCGCCTGTGCTGCTCTACCTTGCACGCAAGCCTTACCGCGACCACACATAACCTCGCCTCAGAAATCCGCCTGCGCACTGATGGAAAAGGAGCGGGGCGCCCCGAGCATCACCTGCCCGGCGTAGCCCGTATCCGCCCACTGGATAAACCGCTTGTTGCCGATATTATCAATGCGGCCATAGACCGTAATGTGTTTATATGCATGCCAGCCTGCAAAAACATTGACCAGCGCATAGTCTTTCAGGGAGAGCGTGTTGGCGTAATCTCCCTTACGGGCTGAGACGTAGCGCATCCCTGCCCCCAGATCGAGCGGCAGATCCCCCACGCGGCACCAGATGGCCCACAGATTTGCCGTGACCGCAGGCACATCAGGCACCTGATTGCCAGAAGCATTAACCGAGGCACTAGGGTGGAAAGAACCGTAACGGGAATAGGTATACGCCACATTGCCAGACAGGCTCCAGTGGCGGTTGAGAACAAGATCCCCCTGCCATTCGACCCCGCGTGATTTCTGGACACCCGCCGTTGCCACCGTATCCGGCCCGGTTGAAACCAGCATCCGCGTCCGGCGAATATCATACAACGCCAGCGTGGTGGTCAAACGCCCGTCCCACAGGCTGGCCTTCACACCAATTTCGCCCTGCCGGGAATGGCTGAGTTTTGTAAACTGCCCCCGGTTGGCCAGAAACAGGTTGGAGCCCGGAGGGTCTTCCCCCGTGGTATATACCCCGTAAAGGCTGACATTTTTTGTCAGATCAAACACCGGACCGATACGGAAATTATCCGGGTTGTAGTGGCCCTTAAAACTGGTTGCAGCGTTAAACTGCCCGTTCTGCCGGTAATTTTGCCGGTCCAGTGAGAGCCAGTCATACCGGAAGCCGCCCACAAGACGCAGATTATCCCGGATGGTCAGCACGTCCTCTAAAAACAGGCCCGCCTGCACCATCGTGGTGGGGGATTTCATATACGGGTATTCCCCGGAAAACGCGCCAAGTGGCGTGGCGTCCGGGCTGACAAGAGAGACGCTGTCCGCATAGTCCTCAGCAGGAAAACCCCGGTTGCGGATGAAGCGCAGATAATAGGCGTCGCCTCCCAGCACAAAACGGTTCTTCATGCCGAAAATGGAAAAATCAAATTGCCCGTGCAGCGTATCCCCAACCTGATGCTGGTTCTGATACACATAAAACCGGTCCCGGCTGATGCTGCCGGGGGCAATGGCATTGCCTGCGGCATCCGTCTGACCGGGGGCGCTGATGTAAGTCAGGCTTTCCGCGTTGTTCCAGCGCCGTTTGGAATAAATGAAATAGCTGCTGTTATGAAACAGAACATGGCTGTTCACCCGCCAGTCCAGATGCAGTGTGGGCGTCGCGTTGATAGACCCGGCCTTGCCATCCCGCACGTTATAGTACCGCCACAGGGACGCGCGGGTAAGGCCCAACCCTTTGCTGGAACTTAGCAAACCGCCTACGCGCCCGCCTGTTTGCGACAGATCCACCAGCGGCGTGCCGTAATAAGTGGAAAGCCGGTCCGTCAGATAGTCCATGCTTAGCCGCGCGGTGAACTTTTCCGTCGGCTTCCACAGCAAGGTTGTCGTAAAATCATCCGAGTGCGGGTCAGCTCCTTTTACAAATCCGTCAGACGATGTGCGGCTGAAATCCGTGCGCAACGCGAGCGTTTGCGTAATGGGCACTGAGCCACCAACCCCGGCGTTCCACGTATTAAAACTGCCGTAGGACACAAGCGCATTCGCATGCGGGCCATCAAACGTGGGGGTACGGCTGCGCATATCCACCGTGCCGCCCACGGCACCCTGCCCATACAGCACGGAGGACGGGCCTTTAAGCACCTGCACACTTTCCAGATTGAAGGTGTTCTGAGGCCGGTTGACCATGGTGGTCGGGCCAAAATACTGGCCATCATGCAGCACCAGAATCTGGTTGCCGGTAAAGCCGCGCATCATCAGCTGCGCGGGTGACCCCGGAGACCCGCCAGAGGAAACACCCGGCGCACTGTCTGCCGCGGCCTCAGCCTGAGCATAACCGCGCTGCATCATCAGATCATGCGAGACCACATTGAGTGTGCCCGGCGTGTGCTGGATGGGCAGGCCAAGTTTCCCACCGACTGCGGGTGTCATCTGGAGAGCGGCGGTTTTACCATAAGCCGTGATATATTCAGGGCCTGCCACCTTTCTGTCCGGGGGTACTACTGTCCGTTTTTTATACGGATGGGCAGCGCTGGCTTTCGGGTCTGAGGGATCAGGGATGGCCGCATAGGCGGCGGGCACGCAACTGATGCCGAACAGAAGACTGAGGGCATAAGAGACTGGACGCACGGGTTCGCTCCAAAACAACGTCACCGCAGTGGAAGCACCGAGCAAACCGTGCCTCGCCGCCACATCACCCCGTATGGCAGCTCCGTCCGTGACTTTGGCGCAATGGCAGGTCTCCTGGCTTGCTGGTCCTCGGGTCCTGCGGCTGCCTTCCCCCCTGTGGATGGCACAGAAAGTGGCATGAACGCCGCAAGCCCTCTCAGCTTACAGTTGCGGGGGCAGCATCGGCTTGGACCGATTTCCCTCTTAGCCTTCTGGCCGCGCACGCAGCCACAAAGCACCATTGCTGCGTGCAGCGTAAACAAGGTCTGAAAAACCTTGTCAACGAACGTGCAGCTTTATGCCCCATAAAAAACGGCTCTAAGGCACAGGCCGTGCCGCACATTGCATCCCTTCCTGTTGCGCAAAACCGGCATTTGCGTACAGTCTCTCCCTGTCAGTCAACAGCCCCGCGCAGGCGGGTTAAAAGGGAAGACCGTATGCCGTGCCGCACGGCTCAGTCGGTCGCTGCTCCCGCAACTGTAGGCGGTCTGTCTGTGTCTTTTTGCCGCAAGGCACGCCACTGGTGCACAACCGGGAAGGCGGGAGACGGACGTTTAACCGCAAGCCAGGAGACCTGCTGTTGTCGTTCAGACCGCGCCGCCGGGCGGGATGTACCGGAAGGCAGGAGTATACCAGTGGGACCGTTTCCCCCTTTCCCCCGGCCTTTTCAGCCAGAAGAGGCGTATCATCCGGCTTTTGCCCGCTTGCTCAGCGCCTGCCCGTCCCGCGCCCATGCCTTACAGGCCGCGCATCTGGCGCACCTGCCGCCCCCTGAGCAGGAGGAGGTCATTGCCCAGAACGGCCACGCGCTCTTCCTCAAGCTGGTCCCGTCCCTGCCCGCCCCCCACCAAGAGCGGGGCGCTGTGCTGGAAGAGGCTTTCCGGCCGCTACTCCTCACCGCCTCTGACTATCTTGAAGCCATGCCCGCCCTCAGCACGGACATGCCGCCCGCAGCCGCGCAGCGCATTGTGCGGGCCTATGTGGCCGTCCACTGGACGCGCGGCGCCCAGAACGCCGCCATGGCGCTGTATAACAGCCCCGCATGAAGGCCTTTCGCCGGACACTGTATCTGACCCACCGATGGCTGGGCATTGGCATGGGCCTGCTGATGGCAGGCTGGTGCGCCTCGGGCCTTGTCATGCTCTGGCACACATGGCCCCAGCCGGAGGAAGACGCCTTGCGCCGTGTTCCGGCGGAAATCCACTGGCCCGCCATACTTCCGGAATTAGCGGGACTGGACAGCACAAAATGCTTTCAGGCCTTTCAGATCAACATGGTAGGGCAGGAACCGGTTCTGACGCTCACGCCACAGGAAGGCCCACCTTTTGCTCTGGACCTGCGCACCGGCCATGCGGGACGCATCACCCCGGAAGATGCCGCTACCAGCGCCATCCGATACGCGCGGGCGACCGGCGCACAGGGCCGCCCCGTCTTTGATGGGCTGACCACAGACGACCAGTGGGTTCTGGATACTCATGGCCGGGAAAATGGCTTTTATCGCTTTCTGTTTCCCGATGCGGCGCACACGCAGGTTTACGTCTCCTCCCTGACCGGAGAGGTCATGCAGGCCACAACACGCTCCACCCGCCTCTGGGCATGGGTGGGGGCTATTCCACACTGGCTTTACCCGGCGGTGCTGCGCAAACATCCAGCGCTTTGGAGCGACATCGTTATTCTTTTGTCTGGCACAGGAGTTTTTCTCACCGTTACCGGGCTATGGATTGGCGTTTTGCGCCTCCGCCGCGCAGCCCCTTTTACCCCTTATAAAGGATGGCATGGGGTCCATCATCTTAGTGGCGCGGTGTTTGGTGTATTGGCCCTTTTATGGGTCACAACCGGACTGCTTACCATGTCTCCCGCAGGCCTGTTTCAAAGCAATCCAAATGCGACGCGCCCCCTGCGCGTGACTAGCACGGTGACTGGCGCGGAAATCCATCAGGTTCTCTCACGGCTGATAAGCGCCGCACCGCCCGGCTGCACAGGCATAAAAACTGCTTTTCTAAACAGCAAAATTTTTATGCAGATCACGGAGCAAACCGCTGACAGCCTCAGGAGCCGGAGACTGGATGAAACCCTGAAGCCAGTCCCTCTCACCCAAGAGCAGATCCGGGAGACGCTTCAGCCTGCGGGGCTGCTCAAAACGCCGGACGATCTGACTTTTCTAACGCAGGCGGATGCCTATTACTTCAGCCGCCCCACGCATCAACGCCATTTTCCGGTCTGGCGGGCACAGGCGGCAGATGGCACCCTGACCTATCTGAACGGGCAGTCCGGCGCTGTGCAGAGCATTCTGGACGGCCCTGCCCGCCGGTCCCGCTGGCTGGTGTACGGGTTTCATGATCTGGATTTTCAGGCCGGACTGCGCAGAACCGTGATGCACCGGAGCATTGCCGTTCCATTATTATGTGGCGTGTTCTGCGTTTTTCTGTCCGGCGTCCTTATCGGCATCAGGCGGCTGCGCCGCACCAGCCTGCGTGCAGCGGGCCGCTCTTAGTGATGCGGCTCCTCATGCACCATATCCAGATCAGCAAAACGTGTGAACTCACCTTCAAAGAACAGATGCACGACGCCAGTGGGGCCGTGACGCTGTTTTTCCAGAATGAGTTCGGCCTTATTATGCACAAGGCTCATTTTGCGTTGCCAGTCATCCAGCGCGGCTGAGTATTTTTCCATGGAATCAAACGCTGTTTCCTTGGGCATACGCTGCTGGAGGTAATATTCATCACGATACACAAACATCACGGAATCCGCGTCCTGCTCAATGGACCCGGATTCACGCAGATCCGAGAGCATCGGGCGTTTATCTTCGCGGCTTTCCACCTGACGGGAGAGCTGGGAGAGCGCGATAACCGGCACTTCCAGTTCCTTCGCAATCGCCTTTAAGCCCTGTGTAATCATGGAGATTTCCAGAACGCGACTTTCCGGGCGTGTGCCAACGGAGGGGCGCATAAGCTGGAGGTAATCCACCACCACAAGGCTCAGCCCGCGCGTGCGCTTCAGCCGGCGGCAGCGGGTCCGCATGGCGGAAAGTGAGATCGCCGGGGTATCGTCAATCACCAGCGGCAGGCGGGAGAGTTCACGGCTGACGCGCACAAAGCGGTCAAACTCTTTCTGCCCGATATCCCCACGACGGATTTTTTCACCGGACACTTCGGCCTGCTCGGACAGAATACGGGTGGCCAGCTGCTCGGCGGACATTTCCAGCGAGAAAATCGCCACCGTGCCGGTTGGCTCCACGCCCGGCCCTTTCTCTTCCGCCTCAATCATCAGCGCACGCGCGGCGGAGAAGGCAATTTTGGTCGCCAGCGCGGTTTTACCCATAGCGGGACGCCCCGCCAGAATCATCAGATCCGACGGGTGCAGCCCACCGGTTTTCTTGTCCAGATCCCGCAGGCCGGAGGTCAGACCAGACACATGCCCTTCCCGCTTGAAGGCCAGCTCCGCTGTTTTAATGGCGTCTGTCAGGGCGCGGTCAAACACCACAAAGCCGCCGTCCTGCCCTTTTTCAGTCGCGAGGCGGAACAGAGCCTCTTCCCCCGCGGCAATCTGGTCCGGGCCGGACAGATCAGAAATTGTGCCAAACGCGCTGTTCACCACGGTCTCGCCAATATCAATCAGCTGGCGGCGGATCCACGCATCATGAATGGCGCGACCATAATCCCCGGCGTTGATAATGCCGACCATGGAGGTCAGCAGTTTGGCCAGATAGGCCATACCACCGACGTCATTCAGGATTCCGGAATTTTCCAGCTCGGCCCGCAGCGTAACAGGGTCCGCAAGCTGGCCGTTTTCAATCCGGCGGGCAATGGCATCATAAATCCGGCCATTGACCTGATTGGCAAAATGCGCGCCCGTCAGAAAGTCGGAAACACGGTCATACGCCCGGTTGTTTGTCAGCAGCGCGCCCAGAAGGGCCTGCTCTGCTTCAAGGTTGGCAGGAGGATGGCGAAGGGAGAGCGACAGAAGCGTTTCTTCTTCCTGCCGCGCGGGTTGGGTCTGGGTCATACTCACGCCGTTTCGTTTATCAGGTCCTGACACATCCGTCTTCCGGCTTTAACCGAAAAACGCCCATGCCTTACAGCTTTGGCAGAACGGGCTTTGTGGCCTGTTTTGCCGCCAGATCCAGCGCATCAAACGCGGTGATGATGTGGTAGAGGGAACTGGTCGGAATTTTGGTGACAGCCGGTGCGCCCGCCGCATCCAGCTGGTCCACCCATGTGCCAACCGGGCAGCCGGTAAAATAATGGTCCAGCAGATTTTCCGCCAGCCGGACCGCAATCCCCCGGCTATCCAGCCTGTCACGGCTCAGGATACCGCGCAGGGCTTCCCCCTGCACCCACAGGCGGGAGCCGCCGCGCAGAACAGACCCGTCGCGCGTCAGAACATCCCGAACCCGGCCCGTCTCCGGCTCAAGGCCAAAGCGGGTGGCAAAGCTGGCCAGCCGCAAAGCGGGTTCGGACGTTTCCACGCCCGTCAGGCGCTGATATTCCCCCAGTAGCCACACCCATTCAAAATGATGCCCCGGCTCAACCCATTGCCCGGCCTCACCCGGAACCGGCTGCCAGTCTTTTGTGAAAAACTCGCCCAGCGTACCCGTTACAGGGTCCAGAAAACGGGTGCGGAACAGCTCATATAACGTATGGGCCAGAGCCAGATCAGCCTCATGATGCGTGGTGCCATACAGAGCCAGTGCGGCTTCCAGCAGGTGCATATGCGGGTTCTGCTGCCGGGGGGCACCATCATCGGGCAGCCAGTTCAGAAAACCACCGTCCGGCGTGGCCATATGCTGCTGCACCCAGCCCAGAGTGTCCCGCGCCAGTTTTTCCGCCCGGCCTGAACCTTCCAGCCGCCCGTACCAGGCCAGAGCAAACACAACAAACGCGATATCATACAGGTCCGCCGTGGCATCCTTCACCGCGCCATCGCGCGTTAAGGTGCGCGCCCAGCCTCCATCCTCCCGATAGGCATGCAGCAGGAACCGGAAAATGCCGTGCGCACGGGACACACCTTCTTCCCACCCCTGCAACGCGGCCCATGAGAACGCAAACAACTGCCGCGCCTGCACCCGCACCCGCTTGAACGGCGGCAAAGCGGGCTCACCCTCCAGCGTCAGATGTTCCTGCGCGCCCAGCAGAGCCAACTCATGCGGGGTGCCGTCACACCCCGTTGTGGCCCAGAACGGCAGAGCCTTCTGGAACAGCCAGTCCGAAAACCGGTCCCGCACGGCCACCAGAGGCAGCGGTGCGCCGTCAGTCTGGGCATCTGTCAGAGGGTTGGGGGGCAATGTGCGACTCATGATTGCTGAATCCGTCCAATCGTAGCCGTTGTGGAATGCCCCGCGGCCAACGTGGCCAGCACAAGCTCGCCCCCATTACCCACCACAAGGTCAGCCCCCACAACCTGCTCCGGTTTATAGTCCGCACCTTTAATCAGCACGTCCGGCATCAGGGTGCGGATCGTCTCCAGCGGGGTATCCTCATCAAAAGACACCACGGCGTCCACATACCGGATGGCGGCCATCACGCGGGCGCGGGATTCCAGCGTGTTGACGGGCCGGGCCGGGCCTTTCAGGCGGCTGACGCTGGCATCCGTATTCAGGGCCACCACCAGCCGGTCACACGCGGCGCGGGCCTCTGCCAGCAGCCCAACGTGGCCGGGGTGAATGATATCAAAACACCCGTTGGTAAAGCCGACCTTCAGCCCCTGCGCCTGCCAGCGCTGCACCTGCGCGCAGGCGGCGGAGAGCGGAAGCAGATGCGGCATCTGGTCCGGGCCGGACTGTTCTTCCAGTTCGTGCAGCACTTCCTGAATATCCGCCGTGGCCGTGCCCAGCTTGCCCACCACAACACCGGCTGCGGCATTGGCCACGCGCATCGCCTGCTCGAACGTCATGCCGGCGCCCACACCCAGCGCCATGGTGGCAATCACGGTATCCCCCGCGCCGGACACATCAAATACTTCCCGCGCTCGGGCGGGCACGGAGAGCACCGGCCCATCCCGACGCACCAGCATCATGCCTTTTTCTGACCGTGTGGCGAGAATAGCCGCAGCATCCGCATGCGCCATCACTGTTCGGGCCGCCAGTTCCGCCTGCTCTTCCGTCACGACCGGCATGCCGGAGGCCAGCGCGAGTTCCTTCGCGTTGGGCGTGATGCACGTCGCCCCGCGATACTGGGTATAATCCGCCGTTTTGGGGTCCACAAATACCGGAATGCTCCGCGCACGGGCCATGGCGAACACATGCGTCAGCACGGCGGGGCTGCACACGCCCTTGCCGTAGTCAGACACCACAACGGCCTGAACCTGATCAATCTGTGCATCAATGGCGCGGCACAGAGCCTCGGCCTCTTCCGGCTGGAGCGGCACCCGGCTTTCTTCATCCGCACGCACGACCTGCTGATGCACGGCAATAAACCGGGTCTTGCAGATGGTCGGGCGCGCGGTGGTGCGGACGGTGGCATCCACCACCCGGTCCTGCTGGCTCAGCGCCTCCCGCAGCACTGCCCCGGCCTCATCCTGCCCCACGAGCCCGACCAGAATGGCGCGCCCGCCCAGAGAGATGATGTTGTTGGCGACATTCCCTGCCCCGCCGGGCATTTCCCGCCGGGACTCCAGCAACAGCACCGGCACCGGGGCCTCAGGAGAGATGCGCTCCATGGTGCCATACAGAAACCGGTCCAGCATCACATCCCCCAGACAGAGGACAGAAACCGAGGAAAAATCCATGCCCGTCAGGCTCCGAATGTCTGAACAAACTCCGCCAGCCCGGTCTGCCGCCGCGTGAGCAGGCGTCCGGCTGTCAGCACCGCGCGGGCTTCAAAAATGGCGCGGTCCAGTTCCGTATTCACCACCACATGATCAAACTCGCGCCAATGGGAAATTTCATCCCGCGCAGCGGCCATACGCCGGGCAATTTCATCCGGGTGGTCAGAGGCGCGGGAATTCAGGCGGCGCTCCAGTTCGGCCAGAGACGGCGGCAGCACAAACAGGCTCACCACATCATCAGGCAGGGCGGCGCGAATCTGCTGGTGGCCCTGCCAGTCGATATCAAACACCATATCGTGTCCGGCGTTCAGCGCCTCTTCCACCGGCGCACGGGGGGTGCCGTAGCCCCGGCCAAACACCGTGGCCCATTCCAGCAGGTCTCCCTGCGCAGCCATCTCCTCAAACTGCTCCATGGTGCGGAAGTGGTAATGCACGCCCTCTTTCTCACCGGGGCGCGGCTGGCGTGTGGTGACGGAAACAGAGTGGCGCAGCCTGGGGTCAGACGCCCGCAGCGCGTTCGCAATGGTCGATTTTCCGGCCCCTGACGGCGCGGAAATAACAAAGCACACCCCCCGCCGCTTGATGGCCTTACCCTGATCAGACACTGCGTTCGACATCCCGGACTTTCCCACTCTTGACGTGTTTTCAACGCACACTCCACCCGGCGTCTCTGCCACAAGTGCCGTCGGGGTGCCATAATGGGGAGATCTTCTAACAGTCTCAGGTTAAGAGGGCGACATGAAACACGATACCGTTCTGATTACCGGCGCTTCCTCCGGACTGGGGCGCTCGCTGGCTCTGACACTGGCCCGCCCTGGCCGCAGACTTTTTCTGGGTGGCCGCAACAGCCAGCGGCTGACGGACACAGCCCGCCAGTGCATCTCCCGCGGGGCTGCGGCAGACATCCGGCTGTGTGACGTAACGGACCGGCTCGCCATGGAAGAATGGATTCACACGACCGGCCATCTGGACATGGTTCTGGCCTGCGCGGGCATTACCGGCGGCACCCGGCGCGCACCCGGCCCGGATGATGCGCCGTATGAGCCGGACGCCCAGATCCGCCGGATGATCACCACCAATGTGGAGGGGGTTCTGAACACGCTGCTGCCAGCCCTGCAGATCATGCGGCGCCAGCCAAGGGCGGCGGACGGCATGCGCGGGCGACTCTGCGCCATTTCATCTGTCGCAGGAGTTGTATCCTACCCCGGAACACCCTCATATAGTGCATCCAAGGCGGCGGTAGATCGCTTTATGGTTGCAACGGGCGGCAACATGAAGCAGGCGGGCATTCTGATGACATCCGTTGTCTGCGGCTTTCTCAACACGCCGATGGTGGCCCGCAACCGCTTCCCCATGCCGGGGCTGACGGATGTGGATCACGCAAGCCGCCGTATTCTGCGTGGACTCCGGCGTAATGAACGGCGCATTATCTTCCCACGCTGGCTGGTGGCCGGGTCCCGCTTTATGGACCTGCTGCCCATCCGTCTGGCGGAAGCCTATTACAACCACCAGCCCACGGGGGCCGCGGGCAGCATGCCGGAACCGGACCTGTCCTGACCGTCCAGCCTCTGCCGCCCGGCCCCGTTACCGGCTTTTTTATCAGTCCCTTTCCATGCAGCCCTGCCTGCTTTTCAGGCCATCCCGCTTCAGGACCCGCCCGGCATGACCCAGCCCCCCACGCCCCCCGGCCAGCCCGGCTCCACAGGCTCAGACCTGCCCCCCGCGACGCAGGCTCACCCCCGCACACCGTCCGGCCTGATGGAAGAGCTTTCTGAAGCCTCCGTGCGGGAACCTGTCCCGGCAGCGCAGAAAACCATGGCGCTGGACAAGGTGTTCTGGAGCCATTTTTCCCCCAATCTGGGGCCGGGCGGCTGGGTGACGGGCGCGTTGCTCATCAGTCTGGGTCTGGACTTTAAAACCGGGGTGCTGGTGGTGCTGCTGGGCAATCTGATCGGCGCGCTGCCGGTGGCCCTTGCCGCCTCCATTGGCCCCGCCACCGGCCTGACACAGATGGAAGCCTCACGCCGCGCGCTGGGACGGCTGGGTGTGCGCCCTCCGGCCTTCCTGAACTGGATTTACTGCGTGGGGTGGGACGCCGTGAACAACGTGCCCGCCGCCACAGCCCTGATGGCGCTGCTGATGCTGGCAGGCGTGGCGCTGCCGTTCTGGCTGGCGCTGGCCGTTCTGGCCTCGGTGCAGATGGTGGCCTCTATTTATGGGCATCATGTGGTGCAGGCTGTGCAGAAATATCTGGGTGGGCTGCTGCTCATTACCTTCATTCTGATGGGTGTTGTATTTGCCGTGCGCGGGTCTGCGCCTATTACCGCGCATCACCCGGTCAGCCTGTCCACTTTCCTGCTGGCCACGGGGATTCTGGTCAGCTTCAACCTCTCATGGGCGTCCTATTCCTCGGATTATACGCGCTATCTGCCCGCGGATACGGACCCGAAAAAGGTGGTCTGGCTGGCGCTGGCCGGGTTGCTGAGTTCCGCCATCCCGTTCCAGATTCTGGGGCTGATCAGTGCCGGGAGTGTCGCCAACCCCTCCCCCACCGCCGTCATTGCCTCGCTCCAGCAGGCCATGGGGCCGCTGGGGGCTGTGGCGCTGGCCGCCATTGCGCTCTCTTCCATTACCGGCAATTCGTTTAACGATAATACGGCCAGTTACAGCCTGATTTCCGCAGGACTGCATGTCCCGCGCGTAGCCGCCGCCATCCTGACCGCCCTGCTGGGCTACGGGCTGGCTGTGGCCGGAGCGGGGCGCTACACAGCCCTTTATACGGATTATCTGCTGGTCACGATGTACTGGATCGCACCGTGGATTGGCATTGTGCTGGCCGACTGGTATTGCGGCACGCGCCAGCCCCGCCCGGTGCCGCCGGGCTGGACGTACGGAGCCACGATTTTTGCCGTGACCTCGGTGCTGACCATCCTGCTGTTTTCAGAAAGCCAGCTTTATACCGGCCCCGTCGCCCGGTGGCTGAACGGGGCTGATATCGGCTCTTACGTCGGCTTTTTTGTTGCCGGGGGCTGGTATGTGCTGGGCATGCGTTCCCGCGCCAGCTCATAAAGCCCGACTGCCGCCGCAACGGACACGTTCAGGCTTTCCATCTCACCGGGCATATACAGCCCGGCAATCTCGTCACAGCTTTCGCGTGTCAGGCGGCGCAGACCCTTGCCTTCCGCCCCCAGCACCAGCGCCACGCGGCGGCCTTTAAAAGACGGACCATCCAGCAGGCCGCCGCCCGCATCCAGCCCGACTGTCCAGCAGCCGCCTTTCTGCAACGCCTCAATCGCGCGGGAGAGATTAACTTCCCGCACCATCGGCACCGTCTCCAGCGCGCCGGAAGCCGCCTTGGCCAGCACAGCAGTTTCCTCCGGGGCATTGCGGTCCTGCACCACAAGGCAGGCCGCGCCAAAGGCGGCGGCAGAACGCAGGATTGCGCCCACATTGCGCGGGTCTGTCACCTGATCCAGCACCAGCACCGGGCCGGGGCGTTCCAGTGCTTCTTCCAGCGTCAGGTTCGGCAGCGCCTTAACCAGCGCAGCCACACCCTGATGCACAGCCTCTTCCCCCAGCATGTCATCCAGCCGGGCGCGCTGCACAATTTCCGGCTCAATGCGGATAACGGCCCCGGCCTCTTTCGCGGCCAGAAGGGCGGGATGTTCAGGCTCCGTCACCATCAGGCGCTGGAACACCCGGTTCGGGTTGGCCAGCGCGGCGGCCACGGCATGCGTACCAAACAGCCAGCAGGTACCAGCGGGCGCGGCGCCCTCACGCCCAGCGGGAGAAGAGCCGCGTGAGCGGCGGGGCGGACGGCCAGAACGGGGAGGACGCATGAAAAACCCTGAGCTATCTTGTTCAGCCCCCTCCCTACCGCAAACTGCCCCTGCCGGGCTATCCCCCTTTAAGCGGGACATTCGGGAACGCCGCGCCGTGCAGGCGGCGGCCCTGCGGCCTTGCCACCACCTTGCAGCAGGGCATAGGCTTCCGCCCATGATACGTATTTTTATAGATGCCGATGCCTGCCCGGTGCGGGATGAAACCTATCAGGTGGCCGCACGCCACGGGCTGAAAACCTATGTCGTCTCCAACCGCCTGCTGGCGGCTCCGGCCTCCCCCCAGATTGAGCGGATTGTGGTAACAGACGGCATGGATGTGGCGGATGACTGGATTGCCGAGCACGTTAAAGCGCATGATATCGTCATTTCTTCAGACATTCCGCTGGCGGCCCGCTGCGTGGCAAAAGGCGCGTGTGTGCTGAACCCCACCGGCCGTATTCTGGATGAAAACGCCATCGGCATGGCGCTGGCCATGCGCAACCTGATGGAAGACCTCCGCTCCACCGGCACCATGACGGGCGGCGGGAAAAGCTTTACCAAAAAAGACCGCTCCGCGTTTCTCTCCGCACTGGATACTGCCGTGGTGCGCGGCAAAAAACAGGCCGCAGGCGGTCTTCTCGCCGCACGGCTTGCGGCCCCGCCGGGTGGGCGGAGCGTCTGACTATCCGGCAAAGTACCTGAACAGAAAATTGAAAGTGCAGCCGTCATAGTCTGCTGATAAAACTGCCGGAGAACGGATGATTCGCAAGGGAGTTTTTCAAAATGCCAAACCGCCCGCTCCACTCTGATGATGACGATCTTTACGACAACTCTGCTGAAGACGAAGCCTATGAACTCATGCTCCTTCAGCAGGAAGAGGATGAAGAAGAACGCCAGCGCGCGGAAGAAAGCGAAGACATTATTGAAGAAATGACAAACTACGCCGACCATTATCTCGGCGACAATCAGGATGATGAATTCCCTGACGAAGATCAGGATTACTAGGGTGTGTCGTCAGTTAATTCCAATGATGGCGGAGACGAATTGCATGGCTGCGAGGAAAGTTGACTTCAGCTTGTCATATCGTGTTGCAATACCTCTGAACTGTTTAAGTCTGGCGAAGAAGCGTTCGATGATGTTTCGTTTTTTATAAAGCGAAAAGAGGATTTTCCGTGGAGTGCGTCGGTTTTTCTTTGACGGAATAACCGGTGTGATCCCCCGCTCTTCAAGCTTTTCGATGAGGGGATCGGCATCATAAGCCTTGTCGGCGATGAAGACCTCGGGATCGACTTCATCGAGCAATGGCTCTGCTTCTGTGATGTCGGCCCTTTGTCCGGGCGTCAGGGAAAGAGCCGCAGCCTTTCCCGCGGCATCGACAATGGCATGGATTTTCGTGGTCAGTCCGCCACGGGACCGCCCGGTGGCCTGATCCATACCCCTTTTTTACGGGCGCCCGCGCTATGCTGGTGAGCACGGACAATGGTGCTGTCGATCATCATGTATTCGTTGTCATGGTCAGCAGCCAGATGCCGGAAAATCCGCTCGATCACGCCGCCTTCGCACCAGCGACGCAGCCGCCGGTGCACGTTCTTCCAGTCCC